>VDFB02000008.1:131213795-131654652 GCA_007258455.2 Sequoia sempervirens | reverse complement strand
GTGGATGAAGTTATTTGTTGATCAATTCCTCTCAATAGCAGAGAAACTAGAAACTTGTGCGAGGAGGCAAATGGCAAGTGTATACGACAATCCTAGAGGGTCACTAGCTATTTAAACTCTCCTATGCGAAAGTGCGCTTGTCTATTCATGTTGAACTCTTATATCCATTGATTCTTGTAAATTTGATCCACTATGTTCTAATCTTTGAAGCTTCATCTAGAGTGTACATTTTCAAGAAAGGCTTGATGAGGTTGTTCTTCACCTTGTTGTCATCAATGGGGACACTTCTCACATACCAGTTTGGATTCACTGCATATTCAACCTTGTATAAAGAGGTATTTAGCTTCTCCCATCTCCACTTAATAATGGCCTAAGAGGTATTTAACTTCTCCCACTGCCCAACTCTAGGACAGGGACTCTCTCACGAATGGCAACCTCCATATGGTTAAGCATATTATATAGCACTCATAGATCTCTCCAAAGTCAAGACAATCAGAATCCCCATAGTGCTTATAACAATGAAAACTGTGGATACAATAAATGTGATGTATCTCACATTTGACCAAAACACATTACTGACTACAACAACCTCCTTCACCCTCTTCCCTTAATCTATTTTTGATTTCCCCCACTTAGTCCACTCTTACATCACAATCATTGGTTGCAAGGTCTCCTGCAATTTAAACATCCTCTGCAATAGAATGAATTAGGAAGAAAATAAGTTGTCAACTGATTTGAGAAATTTCTTTCTCAAAAATGATTAAAACAATGACAAGGAGGTGTGTTGTTTGTGAATAAACATCAGCACCCCCCTTGCATCCAGTGAAACCTTATTAACCCACTCAATTTTACTAACATCCTTGTGTGCATTGTTCTATATGCACACAAGGGGTCCAGTAGATGTGCTCGTAAGTGGACTCAACTGATTTGCTTGTTTCTGTTAATGCATATGCTGCATTAGTAACCCCCTTGCACATTGGAAGGACCAACCTCCTCAATAGCATCTCTCAGGACCTGAATTAAAACTCTGCATTCTTGCATTTTTCTGAGTAGTCAATCAGTTTAAGGAAGTAGGGCCCATCCTTATGTTAAGCTATAATATTGATGAGTGGGTGGTGTCTAACATCCATCTACCCATCCATGATGATGTTGCAGCCATGAGAGATCCATGTGCCTTTCATCTCCAATCTCTACAAATTCACCTTGGAATATTTTTTGCAAAGACAGTGGTCCTCAATTTTGACTCCCTAGGAGCCGTATAAGAAGTACTTGCTTAGGCTACCTTAGCTGTAGCCTCTTAGAAATATGAAGAGCAGGCAACATGGAATAGAATGCTATTGGCAAAGAAGAGTTCTTTTCCATGGCATTGCCTTGTTTCGAGCACGTGTGTTTATTGACATGTTCATAATTGGGTTGGAAGCTGAACCCATAGCTCTTCTTTCCCCTTAGCCTCCACTCTAGTCACCTGAAAGGTTGGCCCTAGAGGAAGGGGTTGCTGTAGATTGAGTGAAGATTGTCCTAAAACAATCTGATAAACTTGACCCTCTGATTAAGTGTGAGCTCCTCAGAAACCCCAACCCTTTTTATAATGATATGAAGAAAAATTTCAGTCACCCTAGTAATGCTGACTTCCAATCAAGAGAGCAAAAATTCCATATCCAATAACAAATCTCCCCTGAATCTTTTGTTTTGTTTGTACTCTCAATTATAGTGAAGAGCTGTGGCAAAGGATTCTTTTTGTTAAATGGCCTCGTGGCCCATTTGGCCAACATCTTAGAAGTGTAATCAAACTTCCTGACCCTTGCAACTGAACATACAATTTGTGTTACCTCTTCTCCAAGCTCTTATTTGCACTACCTATTTCTTCCATTACCTCGTAATTCTCATAATTGTAACTCATGCTGGCACTGGAATAACAAAATTGGGATATATACATAAAAACAGCAAGATGTACCTAAAAACAGCACGTTCAACTCATTTAAAAGTGCAATTTTAAAAGACCAATTCCAAAAAAAAAAAAAACCATTTAAGGTTAGTGCCAAAAACAATAGTCAGCCCTTTTCATCTAAATTTTTGAAGTCAAATTGCTTGAATTTTTTTTTACTTTCATTCTTTCATTAAAAATGTAGACAATAGAAAATCAATGGACAATGAAAAAAATCAATGTTCTAATGGCTCACAGTGTTGAAAAACTAGATTGATTAAAAACAAACCTTAAAATTAAAAAATGAAAAAAAAGAAGTTTTGAGTTGGCATTTGCAAAGGAAAAAAAAAATCAGTCAATGCACATTTTTGGTTTTGTCATTGTCAGTGATTGCAAGAGGACCACCTTTTCCTCCCATTTTCTCTCCTTTCCTCTTTCTCTTCTTCTCTTTTCCTCTCCTTTTAGGGTTTTCTTTGATTTGTAATGTTGTTTTTGCTGTTTTTGTGTGTGATGTAAGGAATATCTTGATGTCCTTTGGACTATTGAGGAGTGTCACGATGTCACCTAGCCATCCTGTAAATGCTAGTGTATCCCCATTTCTTTCAAAAAAGGGGAGATCCTAGAGATAGTGTCACTGTGCCCCCATCTGAAAAATGTTTTGGACATTTGAGACTGGTAAATAGGCCTCGGGGACATATCCCTTGGGAATACTGTGAATAACCTTCTACCTTTCCTTCCGTTCTTGTTTCTTTCATTGTGTATATCCAGGTCCTAATGCTTGATAGCAGATTTTGCTGAATTTCATTTTGTTTTCTTTTATGTTGCTTGAAAGTTTCAGTAGACAAACCTTTACTTCCACTCGGGCTAAATTGGAAATAAGTGCTTGTCATTAACCTACAAGAGAGAGAATTTGGCTAATTTGAAACATGTTCCATGTTTCAAAGTCTAAAATATAATGAATTTAACTCTGCTACATAAATTGGCATTTGGACCACACTCAGTCCTTCTCTTGCTTTATCTAGCCTATCAATGCTAAATATTAATATCTTCTTATTGTATTTTTTTACTTGTTGAAGATTAATTTTATGCTTTTATATGCTAATTTCCTCCCAGCAAAGTAGTTACCAAATTTTGAATAAGGAGATTTTTTTGGCTTAGATTATAACTTGTCAATAATTCTTGCCTTATATGCTTTGTTAATCTTAGTGATATTGTTTTCTTTGCAGTATCGAGGCACAGGACACTGATGAACATCTTTGAAAAAGCTCCAGTTCTGCACAAAGATGTTTTTGTTGCTCCATCTGCTGCTGTTATTGGGGATGTCAAAGTGGGTCCAGGATCATCAGTGTGGTATGGAAGCATTCTTAGAGGTGGGTTTTCTTTTGACTCTATCTTGCTACTTCATGCATTGATGAATGCCACATTGAACAAGTTAGATTTGGATCCCTTAGCTTAGAAATAATTCTGAGGTATACCTGAGTTTGACTATACACCAAGATTGTACTGAATTAAGTGAAGTATGAGAAATGGGAGACAAGGCGTTGAAAGAGATGGGGGAGAAAGTGCGATTCAAATCAATGCATAGTATTTGCCTTTGATTCGTATTAACTTTTTGTAGTCCACAAACTATTGATTGGCAAACAAGGATGAAAAGGAAGGATTTTTTTTTTCACAACTGCTTGTTATGAAATATGAACATATGTGACAAGTGACAACATTGCAGTGCTTCATGATAAAAGACTCAGATTAAATTTTTAATTTGGGTGCATTGGACTAATTATGTGTTTTTTTTATTTTTAAAATATAATGATAAAAACATATAGCTAATTGTTCCATTTCTTTTTTCCCATAAAAAAGATCCTTTTTAATCAGCTCATATCTGATTATTTATCTTTGACTCATGTTACCTTGTTGTGGTCTTTCTAGGTAGTGAAATTGAGCAATCTTTGATAATAGGACACTCAAGGATTGGTAAATATCTATGTTCCATGGGCTTGGGAGACAAGGGGATATGGGGACGGGTCTTGAGGGTAGGGGGGTAAAGGCCTAGATTTGGGGACAACAATGCAAATATATTTGGTAATAAGGAAAAATGTTTTAAGGAATAACAAATGAAACTTTGAAGTATTCAAACATATTGCATCGAACAATGGAAATGTCAAATATCATTATATTCATATTATTTTTGCATCGAACAATGGAAATGTCAAATATCATTATGTTCATTTTCAAAATGATGATTACATTTGAAATCAGAAATCCAAAATTCGAATACAATTGGCTAATGGCCCAATGCTTCTAATCATTATTCAGCTCCAAAGAACATGCCAAATTCCTCATCACTTGAACTATTGACATTCTCAAGATCAAGCTCCTTCAAACCAATACCAACCAACCTTGTCTGTGTTTCATTTTCATCAATTTGTGTTGGCTCCTTTGGCTCTACATCCCATGGAGTTGCTGGACTCCCTTTATACATAAGTGTGTTCTAGTCAATGAGACGCAAGGTGTTATGTATAACTGGAAGCAAGTTGGTTCCTCTTAATAGTGCGAATGAAACTATAAGTAGACTAGTTCCTCTCAACACTAGAAGAACTAGAAACTTGGGACAATAGATGAATGGCTAGCGCGGTTGTCAAAAAATTCGGTCCATGCATGGTCCACCATAGAATCAGATCCTTCTATGCCATGGTCTTCCATCTTGATCTCTTTGCGTATCCCTTAAGAGTGGCCAATTTTGTCCACTCAATATGAATGATGTTGGTTTGTGTAGAATCATACATCTTTTGTATGGCCTTCATGAACCCAAGCCATGTGCAAGGGAGTTTTGGGCTTCTCTCATTTGCAATGAATGATTGGCTAAATATGTTCATTGTAGAACTACAATGTGGGGTTTTTCTTTTGTACAATGACTTTCATTTGGCCAAGCATGCCATCAATGCTTTCATACACCTCTCTAAGGCTAGGTGCATTAGTGTCACCATATTTAATAACTTTGAAGACTAAAGTAATGATGGCAACTGTATCTCACATTAGTCCAAAAAGTGTTACTCTTCACCGCCTCCTTCACTCTCCTCGTCTGCTCTGACTTAGAATTGGGCCATTGATTCCACTTTGATGTCTTGACCATTAGTTGCTATGCCTCTTGCAACTCAAACATCCTCACCAATAGAATGAAGTATGACGTGTATCTAGTCTCTATAGGTTTGAAAAAATTCTTCTTGGAGAAGGTTCTGAAGAGTGCATGTGAAGTATGGTGGTTGTAGATAAACATTTGCACATATCAATCATCATTAACCATGTCTTATATCCAATTGATTTTGACCATGACCTTGAGTCCATTATTCATGGCATACATAGTTCAAGGAGTTCACTTAATATGTTTGTAGCATGCCTTAATCAACTTCCTTGCAACTCTACACACGTAGGCCGCTTCTATCATTACTTGTGTTGCATTCTTGCCCAACCTCCTCAATAGCATCTCAAAGGATTTGGAATTGAAAACCAACATCCTTGTGGGCCTTGAACAATCAATAGCCCTAAGGAAGTAAGGGACCTCTGTACATGTGAAAATGGTATTGATGAGTGGATGATGGTTGATTTCCATCCACCCATCCATGATTATGCAGCGTCCACTAATGACCCAAGTAACCTTCATTTTCTCCATTAGAAAATTAAACTTGGAATAATTCTTATCCAAAATTCTTGTCCTCAGTTTTGTCTCTCTTGGTGGTACATATGAGGGCATTGCTCTTATTATTTTGCCAAAACCTCTTTATAACAAAAAAAGCAAGCCACATGGAATGGAATGCCATTGACAAAGAAGAATTTGCCAATAGCATCATTTGCCTCATCTCTATTTTGAACATTGAATAACTTTGCCATTGTGTTTGTAGCATCACTAGCAGTCATGCTATGTTTTTCCTTAGGCTTTTGCTGTCCTTGAACTAGATGGAAAAGCAGTAAGTAAAATGAACTGAAACTCGTGGATCTTGGGTAGGCTACTAGTAGTGGGACCCTTGGTGGCTAAGTAGCAAGTACAAGTATTTGGTCATCACCTAAATCCCACAATCTATTTGTTTCAATTCTTTTTCCAAGTGACAATGATCTACATACTATTACGTCTTTGCCCGAGACTTGAAGGAGGTGTACATTTCTCTTGTGATGTTGCCTTGAAATTCAAGTTGATAGAATGACATCTCCACAACCTAGTGCTCCTTGTTGACCTAGGTTTTGCCTATAGTTTGGTTGCAAATTACCTTAAAGGGAACTTCTTATCAAAGGGACCCTTGGCAAAGTCTTCTTATAACTTGGAAGAGCAACTAAAAGCAATGCTACCAATAGAATTAGTTGTCTCACATCTCCTTTCCGCCCCCTCCTCTTCCCATGCCACATTTGTACTCAGAGTCTCAAATTCAACCTCCATAGGATCTCACTCATTCTTTTAATCACTCATCCTGTGAAAGTAGAACTCATAGTGACATTGCAAGAAATAAAATTTATGGTTACCATACATATTTCATAATGTTATTAAATTATGTATGGTTTCAATACACAATGATTCCACTTCTGTTTTTCTTACTTCAGGTCACATGAAGCACAAATGTAGGAAGTACACAAAAAGAAAAAATCCTATTTTGACATTTAAAATAATTTAAAGAATAAATGTAAACACCTAAATACTGTTATAAAATTATAAATTGAAAAAATTGAAAATTGTAAAGCTAAATCAAACAAAAAAAATTTAAAAACCATCATATGATCACTAATTTGCTATATCAGATTTAGAAATGAAGTATGAGGGGCCAAACTTACTCTAAGGCTTGAAGAATGCATTGATTAAATGGTTAATTGATGAAGACTTCATTCTTGCTCTTCCTCTTGCTCTCACTTTCACTCTTCCCAATGCTCTCGCTCAATCAATGAAGACTTTGAAACTGCTCTCACTCTTCTTGTTGCTAACTTCCAACCTTGTTGAAATTTGGGAGTGATTTGGAATGAGGCTTGGATGTCTATTTATGATTTTTTGTGACTACTTAGGGTGTAGGTGGGACACATAGATCATTAGGGTTAGGGCTAATGGCTTGAAAATCAATTTTTCTTTTGATTTAAAAAATAAATTTTTGGGTGAGTTGCCATGGGGGATGCTTAGGTGTCCCTAATGTGCTTGGGACACACATGGGAGTTACTTGAGGGTCTTGGGGATGTCTTAGTGTCTTTGTGGCATCCCCAAAATAGGGAGAGAATTGAAGGCGGTGACAGCATGGTAGGGGGATGTCTCCTCGAAGTCCCTATTGCCTTAGGGATGGAGAAATGTTAGCTTTTCCAGGGGGACACAACCCTATGGTCCATTCATAAATATTCCTACATTGTTATCCTTATACAGGTGTTGTTAGGCTCTTGTCAAGGATAAGACCTTTATTTGGTATAGATTATGCCAAAAGTTAGATGCCACAAAAGGCCCTTTTTTCCATTGTAGCTACTGGAAATAGAATTTAAGTACAAGAGCTGCTACGCAAGGCCTCACTAGCCACTTTACTTCTTAAGATTTTAGACCATCTATGGCTGTTACAAGAGATGTATCTTTTTAAATAGTCTTTTTCTGATCCCTCCAGTGAGTTACAAGATATCTGTATAGCCATGCAGGCTTCTCTAGATATCATTTTTATGTTTTGGCAGAAATTATACTATTGGTGAAAAACGATGACAGTGTAATGACTAGAGTTGCCAGTTACTTCACCTCCCTTGTCGGGATTCATGCATCCACATATGGAATGCTGGATACAGATACGATACTCTCCTGGATTCAACATGAATACTATTAAAGTAATGTTTTAGATTGTAATGGTCAATTAGCTTTTAGGATAGACTTTAGGAATCTTCTTTAATAAAGTCATGTTGACTTAATATATTTTTCCTTCGTGGATAAGATATTTGTCATCCTTATCCTTTGTGGATAAGATTTACCTTTTCGCTTTATGAGTTGTCAATCTTATCCTATGAGTTGTCATCCTTATCCTTTATGGACAAGATATTTGTAATCCTATATAAGGATGCTTTTGCTCCTTATTTCTTAATAGATTTTTATGCAATCTTGGTTCACTTTCTGTGTGCTGTTTTTGTAATAAATACTGTATCTAGGCGTATTCATATATGAGCCTATAGTTAGGCCATATTAGATATGTTTGGATATGGCACCACACCTTCTGGTGCCATATCCAGTTTAGGGTTTATGAAAAAGCATTCAAAATAATCTCACACACACACACACACACACACCCTTACATTACTACAAACAAAAACATAATATAACAAAATAATATTTATAAATTAATCTATAAAAACCTAAAGATATATTTAAATAAATATTTTTAAAGTAATGTTCTATACCCTTAGATGCATAATAATTGAATACAGTCATATTTTTATAATTGCTGTATCTAGCTGTATATTTATCAGAGGAACTTGAAAATTTGCTGTATACATATCTGATACCATAGCTGTAACCAATATTGTATATGTTTCTATGCAACTCTTGTCATGATAGATATCAGGCATACAATGTCTTTTGTTTGGTAATGTACTATATACTGCATTATTATGTCCAATGGTGCTTCTTTTTCTTTCATATGTAGCTCAGAGTTTCAGTAAACATCCCTTTGAGGTTTTGTGGAGATGTAATTGATTGTTTGATTGTTTTTCTTGGGTCAGAAGTTAGCAATAATATGTTTCTTTACTTAGGAATTAGGATGCTAAATCCTTTTGTCTTCTGACTGTATTGGTAGTACAGCTTGAAGCTGATAGATATTTGTGTAATCATATGGGATTTATAAGCATAATCAGTGCATGTCTTAAAGTTATGCATGCTGGCCATGAAAATAGTCAAGTTATATATAATAATCGCTATATTAGCAAAATTGATATCAATATTAATTGAAGACATAGTATACTGTGACATAAGTGCCTTATCAACTAACTAAACTGAGTGGTTGGGACAAGTGGCCATCTTACCATAGATCCTGTTCAAAGGTTACAATTTCTAATTTGTTGAATAAATATGAAGCAATGGTGTTAGAAGTTCAGAAGAAATGACATAACAATCATGTACTTTTTTCTGAAATTTCGAACAAGAGGGAACAATATATAAAAATGAACAATTATGACCAAAATTGAAGAAATTGTGTTTTGCAGGTCTTTAACATGTTTTTTTTGATATAACCTTTTTAGTATTTTATGATCAAAGCTGGTTGATAAAGATTACGATTTTAAGAATATCGTTCTGTTCCATTGCATCTTCTTTTGTGAGAATTATGTGTTCAACATTGCATTACCTTTATTGCCTTGAACGTTTAGTATCACAATCTCTCTAATTGAATGCTTTCAACTTGACATTTCTCACTAAGAGTACAATCCAGAAAATCTTTTTGGAGAATAGGATTCCTTTTCAGAATAGAAAATAACTAATATATATCTTCTAGTAAATAAGAGATATGGAAAGTAATATTGATATTAATATCGATATCGACTAGTAACTATCAAATACTATAAAAGAAAATATTCCCATGCAGGGCAGAGGGCCCAGTAGTTGTTAGGGCTAACTTTGTAGCGGTTGCATGTGTTAATTTTCAGATCAGAAAAGCAATGAAGCAGAAAATACAACACAGAGAAGACAACACAACAATTTATCCTGGGAAAACCCTTCTACACAAGGGAAAAACCCAGCAGCAAATTATTCTCTTATAAATTAGAAATAGAAGTGCAGAAGAAATGACATAACAATCATGTACTTTTTTCTGAAATTTGAACAAGAGGGAACAATATATAAAAATGAACAATTATGACCAAAATTGAAGAAATTGTGTTTTGCAGGTCTTTAACATGTTTTTTTTGATATAACCTTTTTAGTATTTTATGATCAAAGCTGGTTGATAAAGATTACGATTTTAAGAATATCGTTCTGTTCCATTGCATCTTCTTTTGTGAGAATTATGTGTTCAACATTGCATAACCTTTATTGCCTTGAACGTTTAATATCACAATCTCTCTAATTGAATGCTTTCAACTTGACATTTCTCACTAAGAGTACAATCCAGAAAATCTTTTTGGAGAATAGGATTCCTTTTCAGAATAGAAAATAACTAATATATATCTTCTAGTAAATAAGAGATATGGAAAGTAATATTGATATTAATATCGATATCGACTAGTAACTATCAAATACTATAAAAGAAAATATTCCCATGCAGGGCAGAGGGCCCAGTAGTTGTTAGGGCTAACTTTGTAGCGGTTGCATGTGTTAATTTTCAGATCAGAAAAGCAATGAAGCAGAAAATACAACACAGAGAAGACAACACAGCAATTTATCCTGGGAAAACCCTTCTACACAAGGGAAAAACCCAGCAGCAAATTATTCTCTTATAAATCAGAAATAGAAGTGCAGAAATAGCACTCAGAATCAGGCCCTAGAAAGGCCGAATCTCATACAATAAATCAGCATTTGAAGATAGTGCGAATTCCTTAGATACACAAAATATCAACTCTTCTCCTTGAAGCAAATCTGCTCCTCTTGAATGCGAATCTGCTGCTGAAGGAAATCGAATTTAGAAATGGAATGAATTGATTGCTTAATGTGGAGACTCTATCTCCATTATATACCAAACTAGGCGAGCTCTCCTCATGAGCCGACCTAGAAAATATAGTATTTGATTTATAATAGAAAGGCCGACTTGCCTTGAAGCTTCATTCTTAAGGAAAATACCTCACGTAGCTACAAAAACACTAACACTCTCTCTTAGCTAGGGAGGTATTTTCAAATATTTGGTCATGGATTCTCTCAACATGACGTCCACAATGTCTACACCCAATTGTGGAAAACACAGCTCAATCTCAGAGATGTGATCTGTACAAGGGCTTTCACCTCATATTTCTCAGTCTCAGAGAAATATACACTACAAGGGCTTTCACCTCATATTTCTCAGTCTTAGAGAAATGTACGCTACAAGGGCTTTCACTTCATATTTCTCCGTTTCAGAGAAATATACATTACAAGGGCTTTCACCTCATATTTCTCCGTCTCAGAGAAATATACATTACAACAAATCTTAATGAAGCTGTGACTCCCTCTGGAGTTGGATTGCTTTCTTCAACACTTCAACTCGTGCCTAGAATTCTCGGAATCTAACTCCCTCTGAATGACATTTCCTCCTCCAAGAAGTATCCTTTAGATCTCCTGAAGGTTTCGTCCTCTTCGAAGTAACTGGTCGTAATGACAATCTGTATAGGCTTTCTGACGAATACCAATCACACGAGCTGAATTTATGCTGGAGTTCTTTGGCCATGCAAGAACCTTTCCTTCAGAGAAGGCAACCATGTACCCTTTTTCCTCCAAGGCTGAAATGGTGACAAGGTTCCTTTTGATCCCAGGTACGAACAATACATCACTCAATTGAAGAGGGATACCCGAGTCTAGCTGGAAGGAAGCGGCCCCTTGTTCTATACTATCTTTTTTTTTTTCCCTTCAAAACCACACCCACTTTTCGGATTTCCCAACAGGTGAACATTTGTTAAATAGTAGGTTTGCAAACTCTTCTGAGTTTTCCCTTGATTTGTTTACCAATTTGGCTTGTGAGTTACAGATATAGATACTTTGGAAAGAACCACAATTTTTGATTGAGTTGTCACTATGTCCATTAGCCAGATTTTTTTGAAACCTGTTTGCTTGCATTCCTTCTGAATACTCCCATCTATGCCCAATTAATCTTTTAAAAATAACCACAGCTTATCACAAGTGGTGGTTAATACGAGGAATGCAATTCATTTGTTTTTTTTTATACTGCTCCCAGTTGCTGCGATATCATTAAGTGATGGCTTCTTTTAAAAACGACTTCTCTAAACTCTTGACTCCTTGAATCCCGAATAACACCATAGCCCGATAATATGCAATTTAAACTAAACTTAGATTCGAAGCACAACTGTTCGTCTCTTTACATAGAAGAGAATTTTTCACGAAATGTTAGAATAATGTGTTCCCCTTAAATAAGCAACTCCTGATGGTCAAGGCCAAACAACTAAGACTTTGGAACTAAAGATGCCTGTATTAATGAATCCCAGTAACTTTAATATTTTGAAAGCTCGAATGTTTCTAGCCTCTTTACTTTCTCCACATCACACTGCAGATACTCTTCACTCAACCACGTCATCAATAATAGCGGCAGTAACAAATTTCTTTAAGCATCGACTTCTTTATGAAAATCGGTCTTCAGCCCCAACCATCCTCCATGACACCTCAAAACGGCAAACTACCTTCAAGCTTAGGCCACGATATACTTGTAAGAGTAGCTCGTTGGCTTTATACTAGGTGAACTCCTTTCTTTAATATCCACGTCTCTTAAGAATTTGCTCGATACTTATATCGCTCTATCCCCCTTGTCATGAAACGACAATCACATTTACCAATTGCAACGACGACAGCTCCAAAATATTACATACCAAGCGTCACTTTTGATCTTTGAATCCATCTTTACCAAACCATGATTACTCCTTAACTCCTAAGCCGCTCCCGATATGCTGCATAAATAAGTCATCGATTCCTTTGATAGAGATATGCATTTTTTTTTCCTTGTAAAATTGCACGAATCCTTTCCTGTAATGATCGCCGCAATTATGATTTAAAGACTGGCTTTAACACATTAAGCTGCTCCCGACTTCTACCCTGTCGATTCCTTCTTAAATAAATCAAATGACTTCTCTTGATTTTAATGGCGACTCTTCAAATAGAAATGGCAACCAAATAGTGATTCAACCCAGAAACAATGTTATTGGTGGAGGAAAGCTCCCGATACTTCCTTTTATAATACTTGTCTCCTTAAAAACCACGACCTTGATATCCCGATAATCCTTAAGAAACTCAGGCCATTCGAAAATGAAGTGTTGCCTTTTCTGAGTGACTTCACGGCTTGCTTATTGCAAAATACTGATACAGAATTGAGCTCCCGTGTCCATCCAATTATGCTCATCAGCCATTCAATATAAATCTGAGTCGGATATTCCCGAACCTTGCTCTGATACCATGTTAATTTTCAGATCAGAAAAGCAATTAAGCAGAAAATACAACACAGAGAAGACAACACAGCAATTTATCCTCGGAAAACCCTTCTACACTAGGGAAAAACCCAGCAGCAAATTATTCTCTTATAAATCAGAAATAGAAGTGCAGAAATAGCACTTAGAATCAGGCCCTAGAAAGGCTGAATCTCATACAATAAATCAGCACTTGAAGATAGTGCGAATTCCTTAGATACACAAAATATCAACTCTTCTCCTTGAAGCAAATCTGCTCCTCTTGAATGCGAATCTGCTGCTGAAGGAAATCAAATTTAGAAATGGAATGAATTGATTGCTTAATGTGGAGACTCTATCTCCATTATATACCAAACTAGGCAAGCTCTCCTTATGAGCTCACCTAGAAAATATAGTATTTGATTTATAATAGAAAGGCCGACTTGCCTTGAAGCTTCATTCTTAAGGAAAATACCTCATGTAGCTACAAAAACACTAACAACATGGAATAGCGTGTGACCCTTGCTTTTTTTAGGAAATGTGAACTTGCCTCTTATCTATCTACTGTTGATGTTTAGCAGCGTCGGGCTGCTTCTTCCAGACCCACGCGATTGCATTTGGAGGCAATTCAATGATAGCCTGACGGCTATTTGAATTGTAAAGAAGGCTTGATTTTTAATGAAGGCTCAAATCTCTTATGGCGCGATCTTATTGAAGACAATTCATATTTATATTTAATATTTGGTTTTTGAAGGGTCACGAATTTATTAAGGAGTGCGATCCTTTATGTGGCCGACCTTCCTTTTGATAGAGACATACCTCTTTGCTGTGGCTGACATATTGTTTATGAAAGGTCACGTCTCCCATCTCCTTGTGTATATATATCCGATGAAGTTTCATTGTTGATCATCCATTCACTCATATTCATTACATGATATCAAGTGTGAAGGTTCATCAAAGTGCGAATTGTCTCAAGTACAGATCGGCATTTGTGTAGAAGGCAGAAATCTTTGTTAGCAGATTGCTTCACTCCGTTTCTGTGATTGCATCAGTTTATGGTGCCTTATCTTTGGCCTTCATATCGGCCTTCATTGTAAAGAAGAATTCATTGAGATTTAATATATAAGAGATATATTATTGCTGTGTTTTTCTCCCTTAGGAGGGTGGTTTTCCCAGGGTATCTGCTGTGTTATTGTGTATGATTTTTGAATTAATTTTCTGTGCATTACATCTGATCATAAAACTAACATCTACAACTAAGGTTTGGATGTGTGATTCATCACACAACTTGCCACATCAACACATCTAGTGAGAAGTGTCTAAAAATTAACTTTTTAAAGGTTTGACTGAAACTTAATCATGGTATCCCTAGTAGTTGAACAAAAAAAATCATTTGTTGTTAGTACAATATCATATTTTTATTTAAAATATAACTTATATGTAACCTAAATAATCTCAATACCTTTTGGTAACCGTAAATCTTTGTTATCTCTAACTTTTATATCCAACACAAATGGACCAATAGTTGAACACTAAAAAACTATTTGTTGTTATAAAAACAACATATTATTATTTAAAATGCAACTTATATTCAACTTTAAATGATTATAAAACTTTTTGACATTCCTTCACATTTCATGGGAAGGTATTTATTGTGTTCACCTTTTATATTTATGATAGGACAATCTATTAATATGAAATACTCAAATACATATACATTGTTACCCCAATAGTTGTTCCCCTTAAGAAAAATATTTTCTCACTATGACAACAATACCTTGTTTAAATGAGCACCTTATTTTATAAATGACACACTTATAGTGGATAGTTATCATATTTTATATGAAACAAAAAAGTAATTATTTCACTTGTTTGTGAATGTATTTATCCTTTTTTATATAACATTCACAGGCTCTCATGTGTTCAAGTATGGGTCTATCTTGACCAACTTTTATTTATTTATTTTTATTTACTTGTCGACTAATTGTTGACAATATATAGTATAAATATGATGCAAGACTAGATATTATAACCACAAGTACTATACCAACAATTGGACCCCGCCCATCTACTGGCCCCTCTCGCTAGACTCTTAGGAAAATATTGAAAAGAAAAAAAAGAAATATAGCATCAAGGATCAGAAGCAGCAAACAGAGGAATAGATACCAAAGTTAAAATGTCAATATTAATGTTTAATACTGATATTAAAGTTTAACCTTGTGAACACAGTGTAGCTAGTTTAGAAAACTTTCCTGTTTGAGTTTGGATATGGAACGCCCCTTCTTCCTTGTCTACTGGTGCTTGTGAAAATTTAAGTGAGAATGACTGTTGTATTGGTTTACAGCTTGCTTTTTATGGTAACAAAATCAAACAAAATGTAGCCCACCGCTGGAATTGCCCTTGAATCATGTTGACCAATCTGGAATCTCCTGGATATGCTCAGAAACAATTCCACAGCCAAATCTACCTGAAAATTATGTCCTGGATGACTCTGTAGGAGTTTCATACCCAATGTAATTCCAAAATGAATTATACCTAGATACGTATGATTCTTTTGCCGATTCGGTAAACTAGTTTTAATATGTTTTTGAACACACACACCTTGAACATGCCTTCACCAATTTTTTCGTTGTTGTACCACTATACTATACCCATATCCAATTCTGGTTCAGCAACTTAGCAGAAAATGAAAAACAATTAGTCTTTTAAAAACTAAGAAATTATTCCAAAAAAAGTGCAGGAGCAGAGCAGAGGAATGTAGAAACACATTTTCAATGTATGGTTGTCACCACAAATATTTGTGGGTTACGGTAGTGGCCACCACTGCAAAATGGTGCACAATTTTACTTTGGAGCTGTGGCCACTCTGCAGAGGGTCACACTTTTTCATAAAATTACGCTTTATGCCCATTCTTTTGCTTCACAGCCATTAAATTAACTTTACTACTTTAAAGTTTTATTTCATTTGCTGTTGAGATTTTATTATGTGCGACTCTTCACAACATGGATGATATTTAAAAGGCCATCTAAACAGCAAAAAGAGGCTGCCTAGGAGAAGCTTGGCTCTTCAATTGAATGGGTGTAGAGGCCACCATTAATATAATGCCCCTATTGACAGAACTCGTATAGAGCTGGTCTAAACACAAGATAAGGATGATTGTGTAGCTGAGCTGCCATGTGGGCCCCTGAAATTGCATGGTGGTGCACATTCTCGACTTTCTGCTTCTTCTAAATTCACAAACCTCCACACTTCCCTCTCCTTGTAAATTTTCCAAAAAATTCACCATCTATTCTGTGGCTTCAAATGAGGGTAAATTTGTTATTTGCAATGTCTGGCTGCAATTAAGTTTACTTCTACATATTTACAGGCTACAGCAAAGATTTGATCCTCTGCAAATATAATGTATTTTTTTCAGACAAGCTTAAACATTCATCAGGATAATATGCATTGTTTCAATAAACTACCCTGCAAACACAATGTTCTTTTCTCTCTGTCACTTGGTATTTCCTGACCAATAAAAATATTAAGTGAGCTAGCACAATCCACATGTCCAAAAACAGTATGTTCTCACATTAGTCGTGCGTATATCAAGGATCAATTTGTTTGATATGCATGATGTGATGAACAAATACATTAGGTTTGATTACTTTACTTTATCATGATTTTGTGTTATTATGCCATTTAACCAATCTCATTGGGAATGGGGATTGGTATTCTTTAAAATAAGGGTTGGCCCACCTTATCTATAATTTTAAAAACTTTATTAATGCAGGGTATAAAGAAAAGTGGTACATATCACCTATACAAAGCGAGATTAGGTTTTGAGGTGTAAATTAGTATTATTCTTTTCTTGTGTATAAATTTGTTCAGTGGTACCTTATATTTGTTATTTATTTGACCTATAGTAATTAAAAGGTTATGTGATACGGATAATATATTTTATGGTAAATTTTCATTTATTGTAATAGCCTTTTTTGATTTTTTGTATAAAATTCCATATATTTTTAATTTTTTATATTTATTGATAGGTTAATGTATGTTCTATAGGGGCCCATGCCCATTTTAGGAAAAGCTGAATACAACAAGGCCTAAAAGCTAAAATGAACCCATAACTGGGAATACTAAATATCCCGATAAGTCTCATTAAGAATACAGTAGGGACAACAAACAAAAACATGCCGATTCTACCACCTTTCAAAGATATGTCTTCCCAGGATTAGAAGTTCCACCATCCTTTTTGACCACCTTGACCCCAGCCTCCACTAACTCTCTACCCACAACCCTGATAACACTGTGCTTGGAAATTCCAGTGAGGGTTAAGATATATAAAGTCTCTAAACAACCATTCGGAAGGATTTATCTGAGGTTGTTTCTATCCAAAACTAGGTCTTGGCTGTACAATGCCACATCCTTAAAACTGTTCATATCCATAAGGAGACCGCTATAAGGAGAATCCCTACCTTGCAACACACACTTCATTATGTTCGCTGAAGTGTAATGTCCCCAAAGTTTTGATAAAGTGATTTAATTAATTTAAGTTGTCCAAAAATTAATATAATTAAAATAAAGTGGAAATAATAAAATATTAGAAAGGTCATTTTATTAAATAAGTTTCTTCTAGAAGTTGGAGTTAGTTGCAAGTTGGCTTCTTCTAGAAGATTCCTTGGAGCCTTTAAAAGGAGTTGAGGGCAAAGCATTTGGGCATCAATTGATGAATTGATATTTCTTATGCATTGTTGCAAAGGCTTGAATCATAGATTCAGCTAAATCTCTGAGGACGAAAGCCTTCAGCAGATTGGAAAAAGGGTTGGACGAAAACCTAACTCTTTTTGGGAGTGGATTCGCAACAGAGTTCACATTGAGCTTATTGGTTTCAGATTGGAGCTTCAACGAATATTTGCTGGGAGAGCAAGTTCAGGAAATTTTGTGTCTTCTTCGAAGACAAAATTTCTAGGTCATTCGATAAATCAAGTGCAATGAATAGTTTGATATATTTTTGATAATTGGCTATCTGCATATTCAGGGCTTATGGTGATTTTCAATATTAAAGGGATTTATTATTATATAAGACATTGTTAGTTTTTTCATAATAAGACAAACTGCAGAGGTGAGGGCGGATTTGTTTATGACATATCTAATAAATTGATAAAGAGAATTTATCTAACTCCCGTATCATTTGAAGTCGCATAGGGTTATTTATTTCATCAGATCTCTATCTTGTAAAAGTTGATTAATATTGAAAGGGCAAATGAAAGCTGTCGAGAGGTGCCTAGTTGCTTGCTGAGAAATTTAATTAAAAGAAATCGTGGGTCCCAACTATGTCATAATAAGACAAATTTATTATCACCCTTCTTCAGATTGTGCTAGCCATTCAAGGAGCTATAGGGAATTCATGAGTTTTATATTCAGCCGGGTGAAAGTCAATGAATTATTTTTGCCATCGATATAAAGGAGTCAATATTATTTCAGTGGCCGATAATACATTCTTTTGAAGAAGCCGACATATCTCCTTTGGTTTCTGATGTGGGAAACAAACCAAGAGCCGCCTTTGGATTCAATATGGGATGATCAAGGGTTTGCAAATTAGGTGTATACTTCCTATCAAACTCTTAGGGCAAATTTCTTTGGAGTTTCATCCATTAGCAAATATTCATATTTTTCAGTGACTGCTTCATCTTCTGGTCGACAACATCCCATTATCAAGGCGTGAGGTATTCGGAACAATAGGAACGATAAACGTTTGAGCTAGGGCAAAATAATGGAGGGTAGAAGAAGTCATGTTGATTCAAGAAGGGAAATACATCATTTCCAGGCATCTTGAGCATTCGTCAATGTTTCCCAACACTATTGAAGGTGTCTTAGAGCATTGAACCTGTGTGTAGCCTACAACAGGTGCAAATCGTGATTGTAAAGGCAGTTTGGGCTTTCAACAGCAGATGTGACTTTAGTAAGGAGAAGTTCTTGCACATTGTAAATCGAGTTGGGTGCTCTGAGGAAGGACATGCTTGTGAGGAGCCTTTTCCGAGTCTCTCAGGAACCTCGCTCATTCTCATATCAAACGTCTTCCATACAGGTCTGGGCTTTCATAACTATTATTCTTGCTGTAGCCTAGTTATTATATGCAAAATAAGGGTCTGTTTCAGCAATTGTAAGGACTGAGTAAAAAGAAAGCATTGTAATTGTTGTTCTGGTTCATGTTAGTGCATTTAAGTGTTGTAAGCAGCTCATTGAAATGTTTGATTGTTTAAATCTGATTGCTAATGAATTTTGAGTCTTAAGTATGTCCAATATGGCATTGTTCTGAACCTGGGGTAACAATTGTGATAAATCTGGAAGTGTGTTTCTAAACTTGCATTGTAATATTAGAGCAACATAAGCACTGTGTTCCAGTGATAAAGCAGATTTAAATTACCACTACATTTCTGAGTCAGATTATTAAACATGCAAGGAATGACGTAAATCTAGTAAAATAGAAAATTTCTCAAGTGGAAAAATATTCGTTATAAATATAACTTCATCATCACTGGGAAGGCATTTTACAGTGGTATCAAAGTTGGTGATCTTGCCAGCCTGTTGGGGTTTCAGTGTTGCATGTTAGTTTGAGTGCAGTTTAAGAAGAGGGTTACCATTGCATGTTAGTTCTGGGCAGTTTTGGTGTATACCCAGATGATTGCATGTTGCTTTTTGATTAGTTTGTGAAAGTGGGTTATTGCATATCAGTCGATTTGATTCTATGCACTCTAGAGAGGTAGGATCACACAAATATTTCACTAGAAGTAGGTTAGGACAGCAGGAAGAAGGAGCTGATATTAGCCTAGTTGAAGTAGAGATGGGCGAATGAAGGGATGTAAGCCTGTCTAGGGATTCAAATAATTAGCTTAATGATTTCTTGACCACCTTTTCCCAGCAGCAGTAGCAAATGCTACAGCAATTCCAGGATCGTATGATTACAGCTATGGGTCAAATGAGAGTGGATCATGCAAGATCGAGAAGATCAAGTTGTGATCACAGTAGAAGCGATGTTTGACAAGGAAATCAAGGTAGAGCAGCCTCTAATGCTGTTAGGACAGCAAGCAAAAGGTCTGATCGGCCTCTTTGTCCTACCTTTGTGCCAAGGCAAACTGAAGAGGAAGCAATTCCGGAGGTGGAGGAAGAGACACACATCACTGATGTTATAGTGGCCTACGATGAATATAGAGCTTTTCCACTTGATGTGAGACAATTAATTAATCTGAATCAGTGGAAAGATAAAGCCAGATTCAAATTGGAAAGGCAAGACAAGGGACTCAGAAGACAAACCAGTCAAGGCACTCAACCCAAGGAATACAAGGAAGCATTGAATAAGGTTCCTTTATTGACCTTCGATGGAAGCAGGAAGATAAGTGCCAGATCACGGGTGCATAAACTTGACACATTCCCGTCCTTGAAACCGATCATATGACTAGTATCACAGGATCATGGGTTGGTATCATAGGATCATGCCTTGATACGTTCATATGAGGAGTTTGTCAATAAACTAATTGCACGCTTTGACTTGAAGGATGTCAAGGTTTATTACAGGGATTTGGCTCAGCTGAAGCAGGTTGGACATGTTGAGGCCTACATCAATGAGTTCCAAAAAATAGCAGTCATGGTCCTGATATGACTGAGAGGCGAGTTATTATGCTGTTTGTTGAGGGTCTGAGTGACAGATTGAAGGGTTTAGTGAAGGCTCATAAGCCTAGTACGCTACATGACGCCATTGGCCTAGCCCTTGATTTGGAGACTACACCTCCCTTCTAGCCTCAGAGAAAGACCTTCAGTGAATTTCAGTCAAAACAAAAGGGTTTCAATCAGCAAAAGAACACCCGACTGAAACCTGAACAGGAATCTAGAAAAGAACTGCGCAAGAAAAAGTTATGCTTCACCTGCAAGGAGCCTGGCCACCATTGCCTTGGGAAACACAAGGTGCATTACATAGAGGGCCATTCCAATACTGATGAGGAGGTTGACATGAGTTCAAATAGTGATCATGACAAGCAACCACACGATGATGCCAACACAGGAGATATAGCTCATGGTACTATTGCGGCACTATCGGGAGTTCCTAAGTATCATCCTTTTTGAGTAAGAGGAGTTGTTAAGGGACATTGGATCACTTGTTTGATTGAAAGTAGAGCTACGCACAACTTAATTGACGAGGGATTGGTTGTGAGGAAGGGATTGCAGGTTGAGGAATTTCCAGGTTTTAGAGTTATGATGGTTGACGAATTTAAAATGAGTTGCACTAAGAAGGTTCCTCAGTTGAGTGTGCAATTGAATGATTATGTGGTTACTGATGAATTTTATGTGGTTGGGATTGGTGAATTTGATATTGTTTTGGGTATTCAGTGGCTATAGTCACTTGGGAGATAGATATAGGATTTCTAGCAAATGGAGCTAGAGTTCATAGCAGATGGAAAGAAGATTGTATTGAGAGCTTTAGCAGATGGTGCTCCAAGTGTAGCGACAACAAAGAGGATGGAGGCTCATTTTATGAATGATGAGGTAAATGATTCTATATTTTGCATGACATTTTCACCTCCAATTATGAGTCACCATCCTTATGGGGATTTGGAGAGCATGGTAATCAGAGTACCGCAATGGTCTTCTGCAAAGACTAAGGTATGTGATGGTGAGTTTGCTGATTACATGTTGAGAATTATCACACTACTATCTAGGAGAGATAAGGAGAAATTATTTGCAAATATCTTGCGACATAGTGTTTCAGATAGTAGAGTTTGCAAATTTCTGAGATTGGTATGGGATCCCCGAAGTTGGTGTTGGGTATTCAGGTGTGGATTGCTTGAGGACAAGCAATCTCCGGGAAGGGAGGACTGTAATGTCCTCAAAATTTTGAGGACATTACATGAAGCTATCACCTCAATTTGCATTTAGTTGAAGCCAAATCCACCTACAAGCTAAAACAAAAGTAGTGTAGAAAAATTAACAAGCCAAGAGACAACTAGCTCCTTAGAAACCCTCTCATGCAACCCTTTGATTGTCCTGCATGCAACATGAATTCTAAACATAGGACAAGTCTTCTGGATAATATTATGATGACAAAAAATCATTCTCTGGCCAACATAGGGGAGAGGATCGCTCCAGGAATATTAAGGGGGAGCTTTGGCTTTTGAAAGATTTGCCATGAAAGGAAATCAGGTAACTACCACATTCGCTACGCAATCTGCAATATAGTTGCATTCTCTATAACAGTGCTTGGAATTGATACTATCAAAATTGTTTCTAAATTATCCTTCTTTCAAAATTCTTTTCAGCTTCCTGTCTTTCATGCCTTTACATTGGCATTGCTTAATAACCACTTGGGAATCCTCTTCAACCCCTAGTAGCTTGCATCACAAAATTTTAGACAACTTGTCACCTTTGAGTAGTGCTAAGGCTTTTGCTTCATTGTTCGACTTTAGTCCTAAAAAGAAGAAAACACCTCTAACAAACATACTAGAAGGAGATTGCAAGACAATCCCCACCCTAATTGGTTTCAGGCTCTATTTTGCCACTCCAATAAAATTGAATTTGAGAAAGCCCTCACTCGATTAACCCAAGGAAACATGGGGACGCGTCCCCTACCCTTTTTTCCCCCCTGTCCCCGTACTGGGGACGTTTCGGGGATAGGGGACGCCTTGGGGACGTTTTTTAGGCGTCCCCAAAAAGTTTCCTTTTTTTCGAAATGTTCCCGATTGGCGGGGAAAGCAAGGGGACGACCTGCCGTGCCCTGGACGGTTAGGGGATGCCTAGGCATCCCCTAACCGTCCCGGGGAAAGCTAGTCGTCCCCTTTTTTCCATCAAATTCTTACCAAAAAAAAAACTTTGAAATTAAAAATGCTTATTTTTTATTGTTTCTAAGTGGATCCCACACCCTCCCAAGCCTAAAATGAAACATAAAACTTGCTTTCAAAGCCATTTGAGTTAATTTTTAAATTCCAAAAAAATTGCAGCTAAGAGGCAAGTGAGCAAGAGAAAAATTGGCAATGACTCAGACTCTGAGTCTGATTTTGATGCAATGTTGGCAAATGTCAAGTAGAGGCAGCCATCATACTTTCTATTACTATGGTTTGGACATTTGTGACTTTGTCATTTTGACATTTGTAGTGTAAACTTGTAGCCTTTGGGCATTTTATTTTTAAAATTTTATATCATATGCACATTAATTGTTTGACATGAATTATGGAAGCAATTAAGTAGTTGTAGTATTAATTTGTTCGACTCTATAATGTATATGTCAATATGATTGGTGATTACATTTGCACCTTTATCAGGGTTCATTGTTATGATTATCATTACTCATATGAATATCTGAAATTTCCCTTTTTTATTTAAATATATATATATATATATATATATAGCCGTCCCCCCGTCCCCAAAAATCCCCTAAAAAAATGTCCTCCCCGAAACACGTCCTGCCGTTCTGTCGCTCCCCCGTATCGGAAACTTGGTGGAACATAGGATTAACCTCATTAACGAGGGATACAAAATTTGGGATAAATTGTGGGGCAAAGATCACAAAAGACATGGGGGTGGGCTTTGTTCCTTAATATTGTTACACTTGACTGTACCTCAAGGTGCTCCCATGGCAAAACAATGAAAACATAGAAGTGAGCTTGGTCCATTCATTGCCATAAGTGCAACTCCTCTAGACATCTCTATGGCCAGGCCCACATGTGGAATTCGAACCAAGATTTGGGGTATGAAACTTCTCATTCCTCACTACTAGATTCAAACCTATTGAGAATAATCTCGAGGTAAACTGTGGGCTAGAGCTCATAGAAGATATGGGGTTGGGCTTAGTTCCTTAATATGGTCACACTTGATTGCACCTAAATCTGCCTTCATTGTGAGATATAGGGATGGGCTTTGATCCATGCATTGCCATAAGTGCAACTCCTACCTCAAGTAACCTCTTGGCCACTACAAGGTGCCCCACCCATGGAATTTGGACCTGGGTCTATGGTGGGACACTCCTCATTCCCCATCATGAGACTAAACTTGTTGGGCTAAATTTTACGGTAAATTGTGGGGTAGAGCTCATAGAGACATGGGTATGGGCATGGTTCCTTAATATGGTTACACTTGACTATACTTGAAGGTTCTCCCACAGCTGAACTTAGAAGTGGGCTTTGGTCCATGCGTTGCCATAATTGTGGCCCTTACTTCTCAGTGTTCCCATCACCACTACAAGGTGCTTTGCTCCTCAGATTTGAAATTGGATCTATGGTGTGGAACTCCCCATTCTCAACTACTTGATCCAAATCCATTGAGCATATTATATTAAATAAATTAGAAAAAAAATATTTTAAAGAGGTTTATAAACATTAATTAGCATCAATATCTTAAATACATCTACTTGAAAGTCATAAAGAGATATCACTCTCGAGATACCTATCTAACTTATGTGACAAATCCAACATAGGTCTTGAGACTGATATCTCTTAGTATCTTTTAGATAGATGTATTTAAGATATCTATGCAAGTTGATATCTGAATGGGAAGCAAGAGTACGTCTTTTTCAATCACCATAGCAGGCCCAGTACAAGGTTTAATGATATCCATAGGATGGCTTGGTCTCATATGACTTGCCTTGGAAATGTTGGGAAGGCTTGAAGGAATGACCCCTAGAAACCCTTTCAATGTCAATGGATGATGATCCTTTTGGAGAAGAGAGGAATTTAGTAATGTGCATATGGTGGACAACTCGGATTGTGGGTAAATGAGCTAGCTGATCCTCTATGTTGAAGAACATTGGATTCACCCTTCCTAGTGCAAGAAGAAGATGGAGATAGTATGTTAGATGCTCGTGGAGGGGCATGGTCTTACCAATCTATAGCCATCTATTTGAACAACTGTAGTATTCAAAGGAGACAATACCTCAAAAGGATGAAATGATTAAAAAGGGGCAAAAATATGGTGGTCCTTATAGTCCCCTACAAAGGCCAATGTTCAAAATTGATTGCTAACTAGAGGTAAAGAGCCCAGTAGCTTTGGTTAGTATATTGACAAAAGGTAGTAAGCAACCCTCCGGCATTTCCACATTAACAATATTTGCCTTAAATCTCATAGTAGATTGTACTATTGAAAATAAAGTTTATGAGACCATTGTATTCCTTCAAATGATAGGATGTCACACTTGAAAATCAATTAATTTATAAGAAAGTAACAATCTTTGAGAAGGGATGTGAAGTTGCAACACATTGCTTTGTATTTTCAAATTACAATTTCTTTAAAGATTATTTTAGTAGGAAATGAACAGTCTAAAAATAGCAAGTGAAGAGATTCACCTTTGAATTTGAACATATCATACCATCTCAGGAATACTGACACTTTATAGAGAGAACAAACATGACATATTCGGTTATCTCAGGGAATATGTTGGTCAAACTTGATCCATAATGGTGAGACTTGATTCATATGATTTTGAAGGTAGTTTGGACAGATAATGGATTGCAAAGATCCATCAACATTCTACAGGAAATGCTTGACATAGAAAGTCATCTTAGTGTTGAGGGATTGGGTTGCAGAGATCCTGGAAACCCAAATATATTGCCAATTAGTGGCTTCTCTTTCTGCTTAATTATTACCAGCTTTTCCGGAACAAAATGGTGAAGGGCATAGAAAGAGTATTTGAAGAGAGTGAGAGCCATTCTACACTGATGTCAATAGAGAAACAACCCAGTGTGAAGAATTAAGGGATAGATATTAAATGCACATACATCTCTTGGTCTGATGCTAGATTGGCCATGGAGCTAAGCTTGTGGAGATGTAAAATGAGCCGAAAATTTTCTCAAGACAAAATGTCTAGGCAATAGACTCAGATTGGGAAATGCATTGAGGGATTATCCTAGAAGAGGAGTTAATATTTTATTGAAAGACCTTACAAAAATGATAGGGCTATAGGCAACAACGGTTATGTTATTTGCTGATGGTTCATCAGGGTAGATATGCATGGTAATGTATATTGAAAATTTTTACTAACCAAACCAGGAGAGTTCTATTTGTGGATCTAGTTTGATGAATCCTTTTCTTCTTGCTTCCCTAGTATATTGTGATTTCCCCTTGATAAGTTCTACTTGTAGATTCTTGTGGAATTTTTACTCTTTAAATTAGTTCATACAATTTCACGTGAACTAGAATAGTCACAACCTAAGTCACCGCATTCGGCCGAATATCGGCTTGAAATTCGAAATTCATCGAATTCCAAAAAAAATTTGAAATTCGTTCAGATTCGGAATAAATTCGTATGTTCGAAATTTTTTAATTAAAAAACTCATAAAGCATTTTTTTTTAGGTTTTTTTATTTTTAAATGGCGTTGATGTCTGCGATTTCGCCCCATGCGATTTTTCTGCAACTGTGTTTCGTTTCTGTGTGTAACAGCATTATATTGAAGGCGATGAAGAAACTGTGATTCTTCTCTCTTGGCATCATCTCTCTGCATTGTCTCGTGCCCTCGCGTGTCTATCTGCAACTAGCGTCATTCTCATTTCTGTCTGGAAGTCGTCGCTGCAGCTGCAACTTGTCCTCTTGGAAGCCGCCATATCTCACCTGCGACTGCAACTTCAGCTCATATAAAATTTAAAACATATCTTATGTTTATTATAATTTATAAACCATATATTATAAAGTATAAACTGCCGCTTGTTTTATAAATTTAGGGTTAGGCATTTATTATTTACTATTTAGTATTAAGTTTGATGCTTATTTATTAATATTTAGTATTTAATATTTTATTATTTTATTTAATGTTTAATATTTTATTATTTTGTTTAGTATTTAATATTTTATTATTTAGTATTTTATTTTATTTACTTGTTATTTTTATAGTTTATGGTAAATTATATATTTACAGTTTATTTATTAATATTTAATATTTAAAATTTTATTATTTTATATAGTGTTTAATATTTTATTATTTTATTTAGTATTTAATATTTTATTATTTTGTGAATATATTAAATTATATTTATAAAAATTTAAAAAAATTACATAAGGGGAATTTAATTCGAATTTTTTACTTTTCAATTTTTTTCCTTGCCGAATTTCATTCGAATTTCAATGTTGCCGAACTCGAATTTGAATTCGAATGCGGTGACTTAGGTCACAACTAATGAGAGTCTTGTTTTATTTTATTATTTTGTACAATGCTTCTGCCAAGGTCAGAAATGAAATGAGTGATGTTGCTAGCAAGCTCAAAACCTCTTTTAATTTTATTGCTTGGGCTATTTAAGGTGACAAAAATGAGTGACGTTGCCAGCAAGCTCAAAACCTCTTTTAATTTTATTGCTTGGGCTATTTAAGGTGACATGGAACAAAATACTTTGACATGAATGTGGTTGCGTACCATTGTGAAGCAATGTGATTTTTCTTCTCAGATTAGGAACTTATAATCAGTAATAGCTGGCATGCCAATAATATTTAACTGTAAACATGTGCCAGAATATTAATCTCTAGTATTTCTGTGATATAGCTTGCATTTGGCAGTTAGTTTATACAGGATTGTGAGAAAATTTGATATTTTTAAATTCAAAGAATAAAAAATGATTCTGCTGTGACAACAACAGAGCATCCACTGATCCTTATGTCATTTGGTTGAAGGATAATTTTTATGGCTATTTTCAAATTGACAAATTGCACGGATTACCTGTAGAAGTCAATTGTAGTTTGCATTTTTGAAGTTATTTTTCTTATCCCAAAATGGAGTTTTTTTTTTCAATATATGTACCAACCATTGGTTTTAGATTTTTAATGAAAAATGGCATTTGTAAGGAAATGCTGATGAACACAGGGTATTCTTATTTTTTTCTATCAGACATTATACATGCCAAATTTAATTTAAATTAACTTGGTTCAAGCCTGAAAAGTTGCTAGTGTTGATGGGCGTATGAATTTGAAATCTTTCATATTCACAATTTTTGATAACCCTGTTGATTTCCCTATTATATTTGTATTTGCAAGCTCAAGGTTTTCATGTGCTCCATATAGCTTTTATTTCATGATATATCAAGATAAGTTGGTGCAAAGGAACTGGTATTTCAGGCTTTAATTATTCTTTACATTTATGCAAGGAAATAGACTGTTTTTAAGGCTTAGAGATTTGTGTTCATTTTATAGAAAATTATGAGAACGGCACTTTGGATTACTCATGCACGATATTTGACTGTTTTAAGCAGGTATTTATACTTTTACGGTTAGGGTTTTGCAGGAGATGTGAATAGCATAACAGTTGGTTCTGGTACAAATATACAAGACAACACTCTTGTGCATGTTGCAAAATCAAATCTTGGTGGAAAGGTTCTTCCCACAATTATTGGCAGTAAAGTTACAATTGGTATGTAGTTATATTACAGTTTTTTTTCAGGAACCTATAAATACATCTAATGACTTGTTATAATTTCTCCTAGGGCTCTTTCTGGAACCATTTTTAGTTCTTCCGGACCCTCTGAATGCATTAGGCTGTTTATATTATGATAAATGTGACTACCATAATTTGCTGCTAAATTTCTCAATACAAAAATCTATGATGACTAGCATGAAGTGGCTGACTTGTATAGTGGAACTGGTAATATAACAATATGTGCCATGGATTGCATATGGTATACATCTGACTTGCATTTGAGAGACTGCCAATGTTCAACAGGATACTGGTTTTTGCAATGTAGATTGATTATCTAGGACAAGAAGCTTATGGCAGTGGGAGAATTTGTTCTGTTTTTCTTTTTCAAGTCTGTTGCATTAAATTTAAATATTTGAAGCTGCAATATTTTGCTGATGACAAATTCTGACTTGTGAAAAGTTCTTTGTATGGGGTTGGACGATTTACTTACCATTTTGTTTGAAATTGTCAATACATATGGGGGGATGTATGCAGTTGTCTAGACTATTTAATGATCTGCGTAATTTATATTTGTAGCTGATTTAGTGAGTTATAGTAAGAATTGATATGTTTGTTTGACATGCTTGCATGCTTTAGGCAGGTCACGGTGCTGTGCTGCATGGGTGCACCATTGAGGATGAGGCATTTGTAGGCATGGGTGCTACTCTACTTGATGGAGTTGTCTTGGAGAAAAATGCTATGGTTGCAGCTGGGTCACTGGTGAAACAAAATGCCAGAATACCGTCTGGAGAGGTAATTTGCATAACTTCCCATGCAGGATAATAATAAATTGAAATTCGGCATTGTATAAATATATATTGAAATTTAGTATCGGATAGCTATATATTGGAAGTAACCGAAACTTCCTGTTTTTGAAGGTTACTATGTTTGGTTGGTATTTATACCTGACTATATCTCACAGTCCATAATGGACTTCATATTAGCTTTTATGTAATGTTTTGTTTTTAATGATTTTTTTTCACAGTAGTTCTCAAATAAATGCTAATTTTAGTGACTAGATCAGGGGGAAACAGAAGTTCATGTCCAGCTCAAGACTAAATGATTGGAACCAAGGTTAAAATATTGATTCCCATTTGCATAATTGAGAAGCCAGTTAGTTATTCAAAATAGCATTCCATATGTTCTTTGAATAAGCATGTGTACACTATAGTGTTTTAACAAAATAAAGATAGAATAGGGTTTTTTGACCATAGCAAGATCTTAAAAATTTTCAGGATATTTTGCATATGTTTACAAGTTTATTCCTCTTCATTATAGTTTAGATCAATATGGTCCATTGGTGTGGGGCTAATAGTTTACTTAATAATCTTTTGCATTGTGTTCCTACAATCGAGGGTTCCTATTATTAGCTTTCATAGTTTATCACATCAATTCTAATTATGGATAGTAGTTGTGTAGCGTTGTTATATGTTAATTTGCATGTTAAATCCGAGTAGTTGTTAGATGTTAGCTGATTCTTCGACATGGTGAGATAGTGGCCTAATATTTAGTTATGTTTGCTGTATTGTTCAGCTTCTGTTCATAAGGAAAGGTTGCGTTTGGAGTAGCTCTTTAATGCTTTTCCCCGATCAAGATAGAAGTCAAAAGTGCCTGACTTGTTGATGTTAAATTAATTCTTAAATTTCAACTTTAGTTATTGTTCACCTCATTTTGATACAAATGCTAATATTCGTTCGTTTCTAGCCATGCATCATTCTAAAGCTAAAATCTTTATAAAGGGTGTATTGATTTTCAGCGAGGACTTGTGTTCTGAGTTCGACTCAGTCTTGGCGAGTTTGTAGGTAAGATTTGCAGAGTTGGCTAAGTCTGACAGCCAAGGCTATCAATGCCTGACTTTCAGTCTGAGCTGTTTCTTCCAAAAGAAACAGAAATCTAATTTGAACTCTTAAAAAAGTCATTAAAAGCATTTTTTAAATAGTATATTTTATTCACTTGCCAAGTTTTTTGGCTAAGTCTAAACTCGAGTCAAAAAACGGTTAGTGAGTTTTCCCCGAGTCTGAGTCTTAACAGTATCATACATATTACTTTCGATTCAATTAGCATTTACTTTTCTCTAATATACAAAAGCCGTGACTGGAGATGGCACTTGATTCACAGGAAATTTGTCATTGTAGTGGTGTCTATGGTGAGTGCTCCAACTCACTGCAAAACCACTGCCTAACAGAGTTCAATTGGAATTTCACCTTAAGTAAGCTTCCATAGTAGTTTACTATATGCGTTTCATGCTTCTGATTTTTACTGTCTGAGTTTTTAGATTTTTAGATTCTTTGTTGTCCTTTTCTGCATATGCTACTACCTCATAGTCTGCATTTGCAGAACACTTAACTGGGAATATGTTAGTTTTGCACTTCACTTCATTCTTTCTAACCAGAAATATATTATTTTAATATTTTCTCTGTTAGCAGATTTTTCATACGATGTGAGTCAATTTGAAGTAGGGATGTAATCAACTCTAAGATATTAGTTTTCTGTGTTTGTACCATCCATAGGGACATCAGAAATGAAAAAAACACATGTAGATATAGTCATAAGTTCTCGCTGGTACCTTTTGGGTGTGCCACTAAAAGAAAAGTAAAAATCAATTATATATATATATTTGCAAGCCTAAAACTATTGTATATTATATAAAATTAATACTATATTAAATTTTACTTTTTTAACTGTATTTGAAAAGTTATTAAATAGTATAGATATATAAATATTAAAATTTGAAGTTATTAAATACTATAAATATTAAAAGTTTATATACTATCCAATAGATATTAAAATTATTAATAGATATCCACTAATAATTGTAGAGTTGGAAAAGTGATCCTAGATCCAACTAGGATTAGCTTCTTTTCACTTGACTTCACATTTGGACATAAACCAACTAGGGTTGATGATTAGCTTGTTGCCACAAGGGAGAGTCAATCTCCTAGGGTTTGTGTCCTTTTGAGTTATGAGGATGATAAATTTGATGTGTGATTTAACAAAGCCTATTTGACATATAATTTTAGATCTGAAAATGTAATTTATCTCATAGACGGAAACAAAAAATAACATAAAAGCTTTAGATCTGAGAATGAGGTATAGAGAGGAATCTGTGACATTAATTTTAGCCTGAATTGGAAGGACAGGTGCGTTGGGCGCACTAGACTAGGATGCTTCTTTCCAGATCTGAAAATTCCGAACTGTAGGTTACAGTCTGCTTTGTGTCTTCTGTAGCTGTCTCCTACTAAACTTCCAGATTTGACCTGTACACATGAAAAGAGGGGGAAATGTTGTGTTGTATAAGAGCTTGCCTAAGTCAAACCCCGTTTTGGTATTTCTACCTCTACGTACAATGATTGATGATGATCAAGAGGGCATACCCTAGGTTGGGCAAAGGCCAAAACAATAATAATTGACTAAAATGATAAATGACTATATTACCTTGATGTAAAATCTTTGATGAAGTGACGGTACACCACAAGTTGCCACAAATGTTGATTGATGGATGCGTTGATTGCTTGATACTTGATAGAATTGCAAATGGTTAGTTCCCAAAACATAATAGATTGCTGTAACTAGCATGTAGAGGATAACTCAATACATCTTCATAATTTGGCATGATTGATCATAATAGCTTCTTGCACATAATTTGCTTCATTCTTCTTGATGTCTTGCAAGCTTGATCTTGATTGATAAATGCACTGTAATAATGCTGCTAATTCTACCCTTGAATTGCTTTGACCGATTTTAGGATCTTCAATTTGCTTTTCAAAATTGCTAGCTTTTGTTAGAATTAAAATGATAAAAATGATTTTGTATTTATATGCAATTCTTCTAATTTCTCGAAAATCAATACCAATAGCCGACAAATGATTTTGGATTTTCAAATATTAAAATGCCGACATCGACATTCAAATTGGGGCCAAAATAGGTTGGACAAGGGCGTTGGGCGCCCTAGTTGTCCAGGCCTATTTTGGGGCTTTTTGCATTGTTCATTAAATAATAACTATTAATTTCCAATTTCAGTTTGATTTCCCAAAAATGATAATAAACAAGAAAATTATAAGCACAACTAGGTCCTAGCACATAGGGGGGAGCTAAACCTAGTGTGAAATTGTCAAGGGTAACAATTTTCGAGGCTACAATAACTAATAGATATATTCTAGTAAATAAGACATATGGCAAATAATATTGAAATTAAATAATTTTGATATATGCTAGTAACTATCCAATACTATAAAAGAAAATATTCCTGTGCAGACTCTCAAGGGAAAAATTGAAAAGAAAGAAAGAAATATAACGTTTGAAGATCAAAAGCAGTGAATGAAGAGAGGAATAAATACAAATGTTAAAATGTCGATATTAATATTTAACACCAATATTAAAGTTTAACCTTGTGAACATAATGTAGCCATTGTAGAAAATTTTCTGGTTCGAGTCTGGATATGAAATTCCTCTTTCTTCCTTGTCTATTGCTGCTCTTGAAAAATTAAGTGAAAATGATTATTGTAGGTTTACTGCTCATTTTTTATGGTAAAATATCAAATAAAATGTATAGAAAATGTAGCTTGTCACTGGAATTGCCCCAGAAGTGTGTCAGCCAATCTGCACTCATGAAAGATTCCAGATGAATCTACCCAAAAAAAGTGACCTAGATGATTCCATAGACATTTCATGTCCGAATCCAATTCCAAAATGAATTGTAACCAGACACGCATATTTTTTGTCAATTTATTAACCTAGATGTTTGATTGGTTGCATAGAATGTATATTGCTGATGTTGATGTAACTTGTACCTCCTTATGTTCCTTTGAATATCTGGGGTAGGAGGGGGCATTTGAGTATGTGCTCCTAGGATGAAATTTTTTTTGCAATGATTTTAAGGATGACATATATACGTGTGTGTGTATATCATTATTACAAGACGTAGATTCAACATAGTCTAGTTTGCTGATTTTTGTCCGACTCAAGACTCTTCCTAGACTAGCTTAGCTGATTTTTTTCTTGGACTTGAACTTGACACTTAGACTTAGTCAAAACTCAGCAAATTGAAAAAACCATGAAATATAAAGATTTTTTAAGGATTGAAAGATTTTATTATAAGCCCTTCACTAAATCAGCTTTAAAGATAGTAAACTAATCAAATAGAAGTTACTTTGATCATATGTACAAGTATACATTGATCAAATGAGTACGGAAATGGATTTGAGTTCAAGGAAAAAACATTTTAAGTTTTTTTAGGGGTACAAAACTCATGGATTGTGAAACTCGTGGCATCAAAACAAAAAATCAAAAGTATAACTATGGTTGAGAGAAGCTTGCATCACTCAATTTGACATCTATAGCTCTATGGTCAGTCTTGCTCTAGGGTTTGACACAGGTCCTTAATTATGATGTAGCCATGGTATGTGCTTGTTTATCAATGACATCGACATTGGAGGGATTTGCTTGTGCTTTCTCCTATCCCATGACTATTGCCTTTTCCTTGAGAGTAGCTTGATCAACAGATGTAAGATTGTTGTACTTAAAATAATTTTTTGGCATTTTGCTTAAATTGAGCTAAATCATGTAAAAATGCCGTCAAAAGTTTGTTTTAGATCAAACCAAATATAAGGTCTTTGTGGGTTTCTATCAAGGAACATATGTGTAAAATTCTGAAAAATTGAAAATTAGGGTTTCAATCCCCTATTTTTAGGGAAACCCCTAAAAGTAGGACCTTCTCAGAAATGATTGAAAATAATTTTGATAGGATTAATCGGCTTCATGATCACATTGGTCAAGTTAGCATCATCGAAAGACATATTTTACTCTGGTGGGTCTAATTCTATTTTTTAGGAACGAAGTTAGGAGCTCCTCAGTCATTAATGGTAGATTGGCCAGTACCAGGTGCTGAAAGCTAAGCTTCAACGACACAACCATGGTGGAAAAGGATTAAAAAGATGCTGTTTGATGAAGGAGATTCTCGAAACTAAAAAGGGCCAAAATTTGGCTTACTCTGGAAATTCTACCAAGGAGGACACAATTCAAAATGCCAAAAGCGCCCTTACTGAAGAAAGGCGCCCTTGGATCTCAGGGGCCAAATGCAGTCACTAGATTCATCCAAGCCAGTCATCCTCTTCGCGTTCCTATTGGCTCAACAACGAAACATTCATCAAGATCATCTAATGAAGAGATCACTGGCAAACGTCAACGAAGTACGAAGAGGCTGTTATCAAGAGACATCCAAAGTGGTTGCCTAGCATGAAAAAGGCGTCCTTGTTGAAGAAAGGCGCCCTTTCTTTTGGGCACTTAAATGTTGTCAAATGGCTGAAGGAACCCCAGGATGATCTTCGTTTGGATCAACCTCGACAACGAAACCATCAGCAAAGGTTTCAGACAAGGCAATCGTCTGATGACGGAGATCAAACTGAAGCAGTTTTCAACATAAAATAACTGATCAAAAAGAGCAAAAGCGCCCCTATTGGAGAAAGGTGCCCTTGCTTCTTGAGACCTTAAATTGACTTTTAGGGGTTGAGACATCAGCCATCCTTTTTAGGATTGAGTTGGGCACTTGATGAATCGTCAAGCGAGATTGTCCGACTTGTCAGTCAACGAGGATATCAAATCAGAGCACGAAAGGTTTGAATGGAGAAATTGAAGAATATGCATTGAAAATTGACTAAGGAAAGTGCAAAAGCGCCCTTGTTGAAGAAAGGCGCCCAGTCATCTGGAGCCTCAAACTCAGTTTTCCGGCTTAGCATCTTCCAGGCACATCTCATTAGCACAGATCTATCTCAACAGTGAATCTATCAACAACTGCTCAAGATCAACTAATCAAACAAATGTCATTCAACATGGAAAAATGATGAAAAAGAGTTCAAATCTTGAAAAGGATGCCTAAAATAGTCAAGGCATGTTTTGTTGACCAAGAAAGAGATTTTGGAGGAAAATTTGTTTCAAACAACCCACAATCAGTGGGATTTAGCTTTGGGAACTCAAGATCAAGCCAATTCCCTCCAAAATCATGAGTTGATATCCACATTTGAAGGATTCAAGCTTGAATCTCTATAAAACAACTCTAGGCATCCCATTCTACTCATTTCTTTTGCAGGTTGAAGATCAAAACAACAAATAGCTCTCAAGGATGTCCTTCTAAGATTTGGCAAGGGTTTTTGACCGTTCTTCAATATTTTTTGAAGATTAGAGGCACAAGAAGATTTCTTCTCAAAGGTTGGATTCAGAGAGATTTTTTCAGGGAGACAGCTAATAACTTCCAATCCACCTCTTGTCTACTTCCTCTTTTCTTGTCTTAGGTATTCTTGCATGTCACAAAAATCAGTAGGCTACCACAGATCTGACCAACTGGGCATGATCAACATCACTTTCTAGTAAAACCCATCTCGTCAAATTTTCCAAAAACAACAAACTTGCTGCCCCTATTTTTTGGGGTTTTTTCGAAAAAGTCTCAGGATCAAAAATCCGAGGAACTGGGTTTGTTCAGCATTGAAGCACGAACAAAACCAATGTGCCAGATTTTTTCTGGAAAAATACTTCTCGACAGGTGCTATTTTTAGGGGTTTTCAGAAAGTGTCAGAACAGGGTTGTGTGTACAGTCAATCTTTAAGTTTTTCAGGATGTAGTACTCTCAAGTGCAATACAAGACCAAGACGGCCTTGTACCATGATTTCCTAAAAACTACTGACACAGACTTGCATCAAGTGAGCCCAATGGTTGATCCAGAAGATTTGGAGGGCATGAATCAAATCACATTACAAAACATAGAAGAATTCGGGTTACTTCAGGCTGCGTCCATCCCCATCACATTATAGAGTGTGGAGCTTGTAATTGCTTGCATTAAGCATTACAATCCTACCATGAGAGAAATTAGATTAGTGGATGGGAGGGTAATCTGCAGTTTGAAACCGAAGGACATTGAAAAATGTTTTGATATTCCACCATGCCCTACCAATGTGGTTATATCAGTGACAGAATGCGATAGAGCATTCGAGGCAGCCAAGAATAAATGCCAAGGAATAATGGTAGAAAAATGGTTGAAGGTAAAAAAGACCAACTTGCCTAAATTGGTTGGATGAGGAGAATTCAAAGACGAGTATTCAGTGTTCACTCTACTCATCAAAATCAGTGGATAGGAAGAGGGCAATCAGTTTCAGTCATGGATGTACGTCATTGCCAAGATCATCAGCAAAAGAGAACATTACGACTGGGCCACCCTGATCAGTGACACTCCACCAACAAATTACCGGGTTTCTAGAAGCTCATAGGTTCCACGTGTTCCTACCTGGTATACCTGATTGCCTTTCAAGGCGAATTACACTAAACAATGTGGGGACCTTAGGTGTACAGAAGGTTCATGAACACTTTTCACGTCTTGAGTTTACTCAAGCAGAGCGACACTTCAAAAGGACAAGTGACCTCTTCATCATGCACACTGTACGAGACCCAGACCATGAGATGCACGTGCGTATTTCACAAGCAACCAAGGAGGCAATGATGGACTGGGCGGATTGGTTTATCTAATTCCCTACCTTCACCTACATACGCGTGTATGGCTACATTGGTCACCCCGCCATGATGCCACGCTACCCTTCAGATAGGGTAGTTTTCATGGAATTCCTAAGGCAGTTGGCCGAAGTTCATGACCACTTAGACCTAAAGAAGAAGCCAGCCGTGAACTTTCTCGTTCAGATGGGACTCTATAGATGTAGAACAACGGCAGATGGATGAGCCAAGAAATGGTGAGACTCAATCTCAAGTACCTCATTGAGAGAAGGTCATATGATCCCAGAGGTCTCTATGCAGCGCATCATGAGCAACACTCATCACATGAATCTTCTATGGAAGATTACTGGGTCAATTGTGACGATGAGTATGAAGTACGAAGAAGGAACTATAGCAGGTTCAGGCTCTCACAAATAACTGACTTTATGTCAGAAGACATTGAGGGCTTATCTGATGATGAAGGGGAAGTCATTCTCCCCTCATTCTTTGTAGATTCAGTGGACTCACAACCACTCAGAAGGGTGGATTGGTATGCAAAGGAAAACCCATCTATAGAGGAGAGAACAAGTAGAGTTGTCAGAAACAGTCAACTCTACCTAGACAACAAGAGGACAAGGAAGGTAGTTATTCCCAGAATAGAGCCGCCACAGGTTCAATCTACACTATCTTCCACGTCAAGGAAGAAGCCCAGGTAGAAGCAGTGGAGCAATCCTCCCAAAGGGATGCAGATGTCAGGACACATGAGAGGAAGAACATAGGGGTTATATGTGGAGATAGGCACACACACACCCGAGATAGTTATGGGAATTGTTGCCCCCGAGCCAGTGATTGAGATAGTCACTGCAGAGACAGAGCTAGCAAAAGTAGCAGAAGCAAAAACGGTGCTTGTGATAGAAACAGAGCCACCTACATCACCACCATCACAACAGTCACAAGTCCCCATCGACTTGGACTCGCCACCGAGAGACGCCACTCTAGCACAGTCTCACTCATCGGGCATTCAAGGGCCCCATATTCCTCCTTCCAGCAAAGTTAGTCGGGATTATATTTGGCTTGAGGGCTTCCTAGGAAGGAAGAGGGAAAGGCCCTCCTATGAGCTTGACTTCACAGAGTTCGACCATGTCCCACAAGACATGTTGACAAAGAAATTGAAGAGGCAAGTTCACATGGAAAGGAATGCAGAGAATGAGTTCATCATAGAGACAGCTGCCCCATTTGAGGATAAAAGCATACATGAGGTACAAGTGGAGGATTTCACATTGTCCAAATTTAACCTCGGAAAGACCAAACGTCAGGTGGAGGCAAACCTTCTCGGAATTGCCTTAGTGAGCGTCCAAGAGAGGATGGCCAAGGATGGAAAGGACAAAGCAACCTTAAAGGCTGAAAACCAATAGTTGAGGATGTACATTTCCAACTTAATGCACGACACCTCAAACGTCTTGGCCTTACCACAGGAATTGCTGGATCTTCCTGTAGAGCAAAAACCATCATTAGTTGATGACATATGGAAAACACTTGAGAGATCAAGTGAAGGATTTTGTTCTCAGAGGACGATGTATACTAGAGAATCTATACCAGTTAAGGGATAGAGCACATGGACTCCGTGCAGAGATTCAACAATCGAAGCAAAAGATAGCAGAAAAGATGCCAGGCGATGAAGTCACAATTGCAGACTTGCAATTGGCATATCAATCAGTCTTCTCAGAGGAAAACAAGCAACACCTTTTTGCTTGGAAAGAACAGCTGGCATACAAGGTGAAAGCCTATGATGCCAATTTCGTAGAGCTGATTGACTACCGACGGGTTGTCGCAAATATTATCAACTTCGCAAGAACGTTGGTAATATCCTTTCCTCACATAGAATATCAGTGCGAGGGAGGAGAATACATTGAGCTAGTTACAATAAAGAATCAGTTTAGAGATGTCATCTGCAACACCTTCCTCGATGATCCAGATGGTTGCAAGTTGGCCAAGGTGGTAGCTTTGTCTACCAAGTTCGATGAGGCAGCTGCCCAATGTATTGACTTTCATTATCAGCTCATGACAGGCGAAGTAATGTTAAAGCGCCACGCCATCATCTTGCAAAGCATTAATTATCTAGAAGCTGAGGAAGTCAACGAATGGATAGAGACACTGATGACCAGTGGTGAGTTGTAAAGGCACCTCAAAAAGGACATCCTACCTTCCAAAGTAGCATTAATGAGATTGAAGCTATTTGATGCCCCTTTCCAAGTTAACTCCAAGTCCCACAGATCATGCATGTCAGATCCCATTAATTGTGGATGTCTATTTTGACTTCCATAATTTGTGGATCTCAGATCTCCACTAAACATGGATGTCTATTTTGTAGGCACACTTTGTAGTAAAGATCACCTTTAGTTTAGTTTCAGTCAACTGAAGTAGTTTCCAATTGACTTTTTGTTTAGATTCAGTTAACTGAAGTAGATTTCCAGTTAACTGATTGCTCACCTACTTTTAGACATAGGAATAAATCTTGCTGATTGGCAAGAACTGATTGTTAAGTCAAGGAGATTTTAGGGTTGCCTACTCCTTTGAGTTCTATAAATAAGAGCCTTGGGCTCGTTATTTGTTTAAACCTCTACTTTGCAAAATTGCTACGCCATTGTTGCCAACAAGTTTGAAAGTGATTATTTGTTCACTCTTGGATGAGAGTTAATTGGTTGATCGTAATTGTGCATGATTTCGTGCCTTTGCTGTCCCAATCTTTGTAATTCGTTCAGAAAGCTTGAAGAAGGAAATCAAAGGGCGCATGCAATTTGATCTAAAGATTTGAGTTCTTCCAAACGTCTTGTGTTTATAGCTTGTTGTTTCAATCTCCTCTTCGGACAGGGGTTCCTCCTCCTTGGATATTTTGTCATCGATAGTTATCGTTTGATGTTGTTTAATGGATTGTCTTTCAACCTATACTTCGGACAGGGGTTCCTCCTTAGCAAGTTTGTCGGCCAAATCATCGTAATTTGTTGTTTCTAGTAAGCTGTTTCCTAGCCTATACCTCGAACAAGGGTTCCTCCTCCTTCGCAAGTTTCAGATCCAACTTATCGTAAAGAGTGTTCACTTGCATAAAACCTTATCCCAGCATATATCCAAGAGTTCAGAGCCTCGACCATATTCTAAGGAGACGACAGATTCAAGTGATCCAACCAATCTATTCCCGCTCCTATACCCTCATGCTCTGTTTATCTTGGGGAGATAGGATAGATTAAAAGCTAGTTTAGTCGTAGTTAAGATTTGCAGAAACCAGAGAAAAGCTTAGCTATTGCGCATTGTGTTTATGCACCCTTGTGTCCTACTGCTGAGTATAAAAAGATAGGAACCTTAGTCTACTCTACCCTTTCTACACATTACATCAGCAAAGAGGGATCTTCCTCTCTATAATCCGAAGGAGCAGTACTATAACACTTGCAATAGCTGACCGTTTCCAATAAGCACTCCAGAGGTGCTAATTGAAACACCAACAAAGATCATCCTTAGTGAAGACAAGATACTTACCCTTGATGATCCGCAATATGGTTCACTTTGATTGTGGATTGACCTACTCTAAATTGATGGGGAATAAGTTAGATCCTAAGATTTTCTTGTGATAAAAGTGAAGTTTGTAATGAACATAAGCAAAACTATTCAACCTTTACATCAACAATTTGTTGTGCCTTTTGGAGTTTATGTGCTCAAACACACTCCAATTGCATTTTCATCTTGAAGTGCTACATGGTTGACTCAAGACATGTATGACAACCCTTTGAAGATTTGACATCTTAGCACCAAACCTCTCCCACCGTGCCATTTGAAATGAGAAAAAATAAATAAAAATGAACTAAATTTCATTGTTCACCTTCAACATTTTTAATTGGTTTGAATGACACATTTTTTCTGATATGTCATTAGTCATAAAAGCATCTGCATAGCTTCTTTGTGTTCATGTGTTCATTCAGCAAACACAGAACAACTAACAACCATAAACATTCATATTGCATAGAGTTAAAGAGCAGATATAGGAAATGTGGAGTGCAATATCTGTATATACAAACCAAAATGACCCACCAAGAATAGTGATGCTCATACCTCTTGATTTTGACCATTCAAAACCATAATTGAGTAACCAAGTATTTAATCTAAAAGCACTTCCTCACATGCATCATTCTCCAGGCTGGCATTAAGCATCGAAGTCTCCGGTGTAGGTAATGGTTTTTCAGTAGGAGGAATGTAAGTATGCTGGAGTGCTGGAGTGCTGCCAAAATATGCTGCTCCATCAGATGCAGCTCCTGTCTTGTGATTCCAGTGCTCATGGCATGTCAAATGGTGCCTGTTACTTCAGGCCTTGGAGAAGACATTTTAATAGCTCCGAAGGAAAATAATTGTTCACTTTGCATTCTGTGTGCATATCTAAGTGGAGCATTGAATAAAAAACAATGGAAGGAAGAAATAGGGCACACTGAGTTTAGAACAAGATGAGAAAGTGGAGAGAGGTGGAATGATCAATCTACAAGGGACAACTGTAAGAGGTGAAGCCTAACTTGGTGGTCATATGTGATTTGCCATTGTCCTATATGAGGCTGTGGGCTAGGAGCACTGCCTTTAGGATTCTGTCCTGTGGGCATTGACCTTGGGAATATTACAACTACTTTTAATATGGGCATATATAATAACATCATTGTAAATCTTCCAGTTTCTATCACATGATGGATATAATTTAGAGGAAAATTGCAATTTCGTTATTGTTATTGTTTACACTATTATGATAATAATCTCATATTGCCAATTGTTATTGTTTACACTATAATGATAGTAATCTCACATTGCCACTACAACATTAAAAAACTTAGGGGTTGTGTTTATTATTAAGAAGCCAATCCTCTGTTAATGGAGCTTGAAATGTTTCTCTTTCTGCCACCATTACTAAGATTTGTATGAGTCTCCGCCAATTTCTGTTTCCAAAACAAATAACATAAGGGAAAAATGAAGATAATAATCAGATAATCAAGCAATAGAATAAAGTTCAAATAAATACTGATAATGTCATTGCCTGTTGTGATTCATAACTTCATAAGGGAAAATGAAGACAATATCTCGATATTTATACAATTGCATAAATTTCAAAAAGTAGTATTGAGTCCCATAGTGGCAGAAATCTACAAACAAATGTGATTTATTATGATTATTGGCGCTTGGCCTGGATACCAATTTTTCATTTAAAAATCATGATTTTTAAGATTAGATCACTCAGCCCAATATTTGACCTGTTTTTTACATTTTGGCATTTTTTCCCAGATAAAATCATTGATTTTTGGTAAAACAAAAATTAGGGCTTCTGAGTGTTTTTCTGATTTTTATGCTGTTTCAAAATATCCTCCCCGCCATCCCTCAAATCTAACCCTAATCCTATCACAAATTTTTACCTAACCCAAACCCTAACTTCTGATTTTTTCCAGACTAAATCCTGATTAATTGAACAATGAAAAATCCTTTATCTTTTGGTTTGCCAATTTATTTCCAAGAAAGAGCTTTGCTAGCATGGTACCGACCACGGTCTTGCCTACATTAACAAACAATAGAGTGATAAAATGGCAGAACATACCAATTACCAAAATATCACTTTGAGGTCTCTTGTATAAGAATCCAGACCTAGCAAACATAGTAGAATCTTACATAATGATGATAGCTAAGTCTTAGCTCAAGAATGTATGAATCTGAAGTATGTTTTTATATATCCAGCTTGTTTGTAAAAATCTGATTTTGAAATGCAAGTCATCTGACAGAGATGCCTGTTGTGAATTCTGTCCTCATTTCTATTGGGTATTTTTATTGTTCTTTATTCTGTAAAGAAGGCTATTTTGGGAGAATGCTATACATGTTATTTGAATGTATTCTCTTATTGTTGTTGTCTCAAATGCATGTTCTTTTTGCCAGGTGTGGGCGGGGAACCCTGCAAAGTTTTTACGAAAGCTGACTGAGGAAGAGATAGCATTCATCTCTCAATCAGCTGTGAATTATGAAATGTTAGCAGAAATGCATGCGAGAGAAAATATAAAGAGCTATGAGGAAATTGAGGCAGATAAGCTACTGCGCAAGAAGTTAGCACAACAGAGTGATGACTATGACTCTCATATGGGTATTACTAGGGAAATTCCTCCAGAATTTGTTGTACCTGAGGCAGAGAGGGTAATAGAAGCAAAGCCTCCAATGAGATGACCTCACTATCTCTGATCTATGAGTAGCCATCATTTTGTTGAGCATCATAATAAGTACCAAACATGTTTTTTTGGGAGATTGTTGCCATTGATCAGCTCTTTTTAGCATTACATTTGCAATGTACTTGTGTTTCAAATTCATATCCAAATTTACAAATTTTTTTCAAGTGAAAGTATCACATTCAGCAGGTGATGCTTTATTTCACTTAAGTTTTAATGAATGTGAGGAGACGCAATATTTCTTTTGGATCTGCTTTTATTCAATTGTAGACAAACATCTAGAGCTTGTCTTTTTTTGTGGGTACAAATATCTAGTGAGAATTTGGATTTTAAAAGAGTTGCATGATAACAAAAAACACAAATGGTTGGCTTTAAAACAATTTTTGTGCAGGGAAAAGGTAAGGTAGGGTTCAATGAGCAAGATCTTGATTCAAATGAAGGAACCAACGAAGTGACAAGATTTTGATTTAAAATGAAGGAACAAACAAATTAACAAGATTTTGACTTAAAATGAAGGAACGAACAAATTGACCTCCATGAAAAAAATTGACGTTGGGTTTAGCTGTTTGGCTTGAGTCTTGCACTACTTTTTCCTAAATAGCAATTTGGACAATTTAAGGCAATTTCCTCGCTGCTCCATTATATTTGAATTTTTTATCTGTGTTAAAAAGCAATGCATATGCATATCTATTTTTATTTCTTTAGTTGAAAAATACAAAATATATGAGAATTTAGAATAGTCATAACACAAATGTATAATCGATATAAAGATTTGTAAGGACATAAGGCTAGAGGTGTACAGAGATAATAAATGGGGGTATGGCATGACAACTCATTAGTACAGAAGTTGATTCAAACGTGCCAACGTTTTCACTTGTCACAGATGCATGATTGTTGACCACTAGCTGAGAACTTGAGAACAGAAATAGCCTAACATAGGGTACTGCTGTGGTAGATTGTCCATTACTTTTGCAAAATTCGGTGCTTAAGAGGTGGCTTCCCTTTTGACACAACTATTGGTAAATGGATTAAATTTATGCTTGAGCTCATGTTACCTAAAAAAGTAGTTGAGACTAACCATCAAACTAGAATTGACCTTTGGAAATTCAAGAGACGGGCATGTTTACAAGTATTTCACAAGTATTTCTATTAAAAAATGAAATTGCCACAAAATCCAATGGTAAGAGCTTATCTGCAAGTATGATTTCATATGTTGGTGACATGACTTTGCATCATCTAGATTGATTTGACCATTTCAACTTATTTTAAATCTTCTTTAGAGTATAACTGCTTTTTGGTTGTCGATGAATTTAGAAGAATTGAATCTTTCATCTTAATTGGTCTTTAAATTTTAGATTCTAGATAATTTAGTGGGATATTCTTTTGGGCCCTCTGCCTCGAAATATTATATAAAAAGCATTACAATATCGTAAGAATAACTACAACAACAAGTAGCTTCCATCCCATGAACGTTGCATAACCAAAGCCACCAAAACAGAGTATGCCTTTCTACCACCCAATGCATAGGTAGGAACACACAACACAAACCAAATGCCTTAAACTAACCACAATGGACTGGTACCATCACACAAAAAAACAAACCACCCATAGAGAGTCTCATCCACACACACCCCAAATTCCCACTCTAGATTGCTGAGTACCACCCCAATCATTGGTGAAACTTACCTCTACTGCATTCAAGTCCTTCATGGTACCATTCCACCTAGGATCCAAGGGCGAAAAGTGAACCATTCGTAAGAGTTCGACCCTTTTCCTAGCATGCCAAATAGTATCTCCACATAGGTCTAGAACAATGTAATTGCTTGCCACTTCAAGATGGCCCTTGGTATAGGTAATCCTCAATTTGATAAGCAACTTACCAACATTTACACAATACGCTCACATCTTAATTTGTTTCTGCATAGCAATAGTCCACTCTTTCACCTCATCCCAATTAACATAGGCAATAAAAGAATTGAACCATTAGGCCTCACTCCTTGCTCAACCACATTATTCATCGAAGTTTAAATTTCCAATTGGTCCTAAGAAAAGCCCTCCTAAATATTTGGAAAAGCATCTTCAAGAGCTATAGCCTTTGTTCAATTTAGGGGACATAGATGCCAATTTCTCCTCAAACCCTTTTGAATGCAAGCCTTTGACTTGGGAGCACTCCTCATACCTAGACCATCCTCACCCAAGATAGCCTTAACAAAACCTAAGGTTGGTGAAGATCAGGAGAATATAGAGGCAAGCTTGCTATCCAAGACAACTCCTTTTCGAAGCAGTCTTGAGTTCTCCTAGACTTGAACTTTGCCATCATTACACTTGCTTTGTTAATGCTCTACCAACACCACACATTGCATACAACTTTGAAGTCCAAACCAATCTATCACAAACTGCCACAAATTGTGCCAAAATGAATACAAACCAATTCTTCTAAAACAAGTTGCCAATACACATTAAAGAAGCACCCAACATGGCACAGGAAACAAACTTTCACTCATGGGAAAGTAAATAAGGAGATGAGTACTCTTGCCACCATCTCTTATGCTCTAATAACTGCCGAGATGAAGTAATTTTTATGACGAGATAATTTCTACCATGAGAACAAGGACAATAGAATTCCCTTACAAAAGAAAAGGCACGACCTTAACATAAACATACCAAAACTCTTCCGTGTATAGTATGCTTTTCCAACAACATTTCAAGGAACTTGAAATTTAAATGTCACTCTAAGTCTGCTAGGAGTTTGAGATATGGTTATAGATAGTTGTAACGGGTTGTTGATCCACACCAAAATTCGCTATAGAATCAACTTTTGAGTTCAAATTTCTCCTACAATCCTGAAAGCTTAATTTCTCAATTTCTTTTTTACCAATACATAATGCATCATCTATTTAATGATTAATTGATGAATTTGGAACATTTATTACTATCATGGTGTCACCATTCCCATCCACTAAGGCTTCCCCTTCTGCTTTATTATTGGTTTAATCTCTAAACATAAAGAACCTCCATACAAAGACCTCCCTTTATAATCTTTGAGAGCAAAATCACCTCTACCAAAACTTGGGTTTCCTATAGAGGCCCCATCAAAATTAAATTTTACAAAAAAATGAGGGGGAATCTACTTCCTACTTGCATATTGTTTTATAACATTATTAACCAATCTATTATTTCCACCACTTTTGTTTTCTCTTAAACCTTGAATAGGGGATTTTTTTCTACCAATATTGTTATCTCTAAACCCTTGAATAATGGATCTTTTATCATAATTGTTACTTTTCTTATGCAACCTTTCTTATGACCAATTTGTAACATGTATATTATTTTCTTGTATAAAAATTACTTGACAAACACATACTAAGAAGATCTATTAATAGAAGATTTAAAAATGTTACAAATAAGAGCACGATCAATTGGTTCTTGACATGTTTACATCTCAAAGATTTCCTTACAAGGCTATTCTACATGAAATATTTTTTCAAATAAAAATGTTAAAAATAGAGTTGTACTTAGTATACCAACTAATTCAAGATAAGGAGAATTCAACAATGATCCACATAATTACAATATATGAGGATGTAGTGATCTATACATGAAGTTATTGGTCTTGGTATTGGTCTAGGTTTGGGTTGGGGGTTTGATTCATGGGTTTGGTTAAAACGAATTTGAGGGTTGGGTTTGTTTTGGGTTTGTCCATATAAAACATATAAAAATAAGAATTATATACATATTTGCAATAATATTTAAGTTTAAAATACTACATAGCATTATATATTGTATATTAAGTAAAACTACAATACAAATTATAAATATTACAATGTCAATTAGTCAAACTTGAATGCCATTATATATATTATTTACTGAAATTAAAAAATAATAATATCAAAGACTCAAAAGTTAACAATCTCTTGAATTTTGATGTAAAGAGTTTTGGGTCCCTTGAAAACCTACTTTTTTCTCTTAATCAAAACAATCTCCTGAACCTCCCTTTGCAAATTTGGGAGGTTTCATGCTATGAGGCCATAGGCAACTCTATTGGTTGCTTATAGAAAGTTGACAATTCCACTTCCTACATGGGGCACTCTACTTTTGCTCTCATTTTGGTGGATATTGACATCTCCAAGCCTCTTCATTGATGATGTGGTTTTGATGGGTGGGGATAGCCTTGGACTCAACCTCTAGATTATGAGGGCCTCCCCTTCAAATATCATTGATGCTTCTCCATTGGTCACTTGGCTATGGATTGGTCACGTGGTGGAAGGATGCTAACATAGATCACTTAACTATTCATGCTCTTGATTATTCGTCATATGACTCCTCTTAGGATGAGGATGAGTCTTTTTCTTTTGGCGTAGCTCTAACATGTCTCTCAAACTCTTTTGAGGTACCTCTTTCCTTGACCTTATAGCTTGATCTACCCTTGGATTTAGACCAGCTCCAAACTACTCATGTACTAGATGGCCACACTTCACCTCATCATTCCTTGGTTGTCTCATCACGTGCCAATGAGCTCTCTGTAGGGGAATCCCCCTTGCCTCCCCTTGTTATGAGAATTTGAATGCTAATGTCTCCTGGATTGTTTTGAGGAAGGAAGGTCGTCCTTTATCACTTCCCAAAACTCATGTTCGCGTGTTGAGCGAAAGAACACGTTCTAGGCTTGATATTGTTTAAAAGGGACCTAGGGGGTCCTAGTTCTTTCATTTGTTTGTTGTTGTTCTTTGCAGTTTGGATGTTGTCCCTCTCTTTTGGTTGTGTTGTTTCTCTATTGTATTTGGCCAACTTGGGCCTATTTTTTCTTGCTTTATGACAACTTTGTAAAGGGTTAGAACCCTAGTTTCCCGCTTTCTTTATTCTTTGGTCTTATTCCTTTGAAATCCATGCTTACCTTAATCAAAACAATCAACCATCATCAATTAATCATCATCATATGGGTCTTCAAAAATATGATCATCACTATTTATATTAGATGATGTAGGTATGGGTATATTGGAAGAACCAATAATAGTGTCATTTGCATTGGCATTGGCATTGACATTGACACTTTCATGCTCATTAGTTGGCTCAACTTCAACATCAAATGCAACAAGGTGAGAAGTGGAAGCATCCAAGTTAGTATGCTTTGGCTCAATATCCCACTTCCTTGTGTCCCTTTCCTTGTAGCCACTTTGTTTGTGTGAAAGGAGATACAAGTTTGAATGCACATATATAAAGTCCTTTTTGTTTGTTTTTGAGTGTAATTGATTGCACTTTATTGAATAGATAAAGGAGTATGTGGTTCAATTCTCTTCGATGTAGATGAATTAACAACCTATTAAGACAAAATTAGAGTTGAGTTATATAATTTAATAGTTTAAATACAACTTAAAAGATTAAACAATTTTTTTAATAAAACTTGTATAAAATTTTGATTGCAAGAGGTTGTAGGTGTGTGAATGATTGGCCATGGAAGTACCACCAATTGTGAGCAAAAACCTTAAACTTGTCACGAAGAGCATCAATACTAATGTCATTGGAATGCACAATATTCATGAACTTAATTATGATTGCATCTCGCATGTTAGGATCAATGAAGAGTCTACAAAGTGTTGTTTTGTACCCTTGGATGACTTAACATCTCTATATGGAGCAATCCTTGTTGACTCAAAAAGGAGCCTGATAGTATAATATTTGGGACTCAATGCAAAGACAAGATGTACTTCGGTGGTCATTTTGTTTCATCTCTCTTCAATATTTTTGTGTATTTTTTGAAGAAAGTTTCTTTAGGATCTTTCTCTTTCTCATTTATGATGGTTTTTATCTTTTCAATCATTAAATTGCTGCCATCATATATCTCTCTTAAACAAGGCTTACCCAAGTTGGTATAATGGACCATACTCAATATGGGGTCAATGAAATTGAAGAAATATTCAACACGATCCCACTAAATGTCATCTAGGATCATCCACTAAATATTTGTTACCCTTGAAATGTTAGATTGTCTCCATATGGACTAATTTGGGCTGATGACCATGTTAGAAAGTGCTTCCTGATTCACAAGTTGTCTCAAGACAATTGTGTTGAAGGCAAAATGGGTTTTAGCAACCTATTTGAAAAACAAAATTAAAAAGTTAAAATTTACTAAAACTAAAATTAAAAGTTTTATTAAAATGAAACATATTTATTAAAACAAGTCTTATTGTTTTACTTACTTTTAACAACTCCAATTTCAAAAATGTTTTGGATATGCCTTGTGACATATGGTGGTTGGTGATGAACATTTGGATCTTTTCAGCCTTGGCGTATATTTATTTGATCCAATCAATTTTGGTGTCACTTTTTTGAAGCATAGGGTTGAGGGAATGGATAGCACGGTGTCCAAAAGATGTGTGAATAACACTCCTCAACCAATAAACTAATTGCTCTACAATTTTGGCATTGTCTACTATGATTTGAACAATATTTCGAGTCCTCACTTCCTCAATCACTGTCCTGAGAATATTAGCAATAAATGCACCATCATTTACTTCCACTTTATAATCCATTGCTTTAAAAAACATTGCTCTTTTAGAGTACATTGCAATAACATTAATCAATGGTTGATTTCTTGCATCTTTCCATCCATTGGAAACAATGTTTCGCTCACAAATCTCTTATGGGCTTCAATGACCTCTACAAATTTCACCTCTTTTTCCAATAAGGTGCTACACACCGTCTTAAAACCCAAGACCTTGTACCGTTTTAGAGCTTTATTAATTACTTTATCATTTGTTACTAATATGGTGAGAAAACAACATTGAAAGTCAATCCATTTGCATATAAACATATTGCTATGTGTTCATCGACAATCTCTTGAGACTTGTTCTAAAATGCCATTGCTAGTGGTCCCTTTGATCTCTTATGTGTAAAGGCTATGGGTTTTCGCTAGGCGAAAAAAAAGTGTAGCTCTCTACAAGTTGAGGATTCAAAGGTAGTGGAGGGGCTTCATTTCTCAAAATCCTTTCTTTAACAAATAATGATTTGATTTGTAAATTGTTGCTTGATTTTTTTTCTTGCTCATTAATACATGCTATGATTTGTGCTTTTAGAATGGGTACACTAATTTTTTTTGGCAAGCTTTGATGCCTATTTCAATGATTTGGCACAAATAACCTTTCATTGGATTGTATGAGTGTGAATGCCTAATATCACATCCATTGCAAATCCAAACATAACCTCCACCATTTGAAAGCTATTGTACTATATAAATATATTTTAAAAGGGAGAATTTAGGTTTGTTTTGAAGTGAAGTTGGTCATGGAATTAAAACTATTTTCCTTTTTAATTTCTATGACAAGAAGTTCAATAAATACCATATTCAGAAAATTAAAATATGTCTTATAGATTCATAGAAGAATGAAAACAAAACAAGAGAGTTCATTTGTGAAAAGAAAAATTCAAAAAATAAAAAACTTGAAAAAAAACATACCTCTTTTGCAAAATTTTTCCTCTACAATCTCTTTGGCAACAAATGGATTCTTGCAAATAAATAAGAATAGTAAAGAAACCACTTTGGAACCTTCATTGACCAATCTACAACTCTATTCATGTAATGGCAAGCAAAAATTAAAGTTCAACAAAGATAGAATAATATTTTTGATTTACATTTGGATAAGGGAAATGTTTTTTTTTTTTAAGGTTGGGTCTTCAAAATGTTTTGAATCCATGTTTTACGGTTGGGGGCATTTTTGGGCATATGGTCAGTCAAATGCCAAATTAGAATTTAAAAAAGAAAAAAAAGAAAAAAACAAAATTGTGATAGGTTCGCCGTGGCACAATCGGCTGGGCGTGAAATTCCCCACCAAATGAAACCATAGGGCTTGGACGGAACCTTGGACAGCCACCAGTGCGGACCAAACCTGGACCCAAACTGGCAGGCCCCAGGGGCTGAACCAGTAACAAAGGTCTATGGACGTAGATGTGGTGATTATGTCACTAGAAAGTCAGCTAAAATCTTATGAAAGCCTTGTGACATTCAAGACAGACATGTTAGTGTTGTAAACGATCACCTAATTTCTGCAGGACACGAGGAAGATAGGCAATGGCTCCATCAGAAAATCAATCAATGTTCTCTCCTTGACTAGAAAGAAAAACAAATTAAAGCAGAAATATGATCACATGTTATGCTGGCAGCAGAAAGGGAATCTGCTTCAAAACAGTTATGGTATTAAAATAACAAAGAGAAATATGAAAAGTAGCTTTAGCCTGATTAGAAAGATATTTTTTTTCGTGAGGGGGGATCTACAACACAACTACCCAAAGTTCTGACTTTTGGACTTCTCTCCACTAATGTTGGAAAAGAAGATGAGCTTTTTCTTATATCACGGTGTGAAAGGAGCAAGGTTAGTATAGGAATGCGGTAAGTGGACAAGGGACTGCCTAATTTAAGCTTCCAATGGAGCACACAAGGTGTTGCATGTACTTGAGTTAGCGAAGAATTTCTTGGCATTAATTGATGTAAGCTTCACAGTACAATTTTATTCATATGCATGCATTTTTGAGTATGTGGATGGCAATACAATTGTTTAAGGGCAAACAAGAATAAAATTTATCATTAATGTGTGGGAAGGGATCAGATTAGGGTTTGGAGGTACAGATAATAGGAGTGAAGTATTGATGTGTTCATCCCGAATCATAGATTGGAATACTTTGGGGCATTAAAATGCACAATATTGATCTTGGAGGACAATCATTTGATGCAAGATCCGGACCTTTATTTACTAATGAATTTACACTTGCATAAAAACTACAATTTCCATGAGCAACATAGAATATTTTTCTCAGAGAGGAAGCTATTGGAGCACAGAAAATATCAGAGCCAGTATACCATTTACAAACCGATGCAGACATAATTACATTGTGAAACAACTCTCATGTATGATCTCAACAGAAGCTTTTGCATTCTTTATTAAAAATAAATCTCTCTTAGTTGAGGAGAATATTATGATAACTTCAAAGATGTTGACAGACTCTTTTACACAAAACATGGAATCAATATGCAACATGTAAGTCCATATTTTCCACAGAAGAATAGAGTTGCAGCCAGAGAATAAAATTGTCATGGAGAATTAAAAAAATTACATTTAAGAGTAATGGATACAAACTATGGTTCAAGATGCACACTTGAGTAGTGTATACCAACAATGGCACACCCTGAACAGAGTAAGCAGAATAATGTTGCACCAGATGATTCTTCATGAAGCTTGGCATAGGAACAAGTGGTTGCTTGTGCGTTGAGGGTTTTAATTATCTCGCATGCATACACATTCTTGAACATAAAATTGAAAGACAAGAATTGAATTCATCAGATTGAGAGACTGATTTTAGCTTAGGTCCAGATTCCAATCCAAAACGATCAGTTGATTGTTTTAGAAGTGTGTTGATTACCAGTCTAACCTCGTAACAAAAGAAGCAATTGTCAGTGTGATAACATGAGATTGTCAAACTATATGTATTTTCTTTTGGTTTGTAATGTTGATTAATTTTCTAGGGGCACCCTACAGCCTGTTGAATTGAAGTACATTAAAGACTTTCTTATTAGAAATATATATCATCCTTTGTTGCTTGTTTCTTGCTGGTTTCTTGAGACTGGTATACTTAGAGAGTAATTTAACCTAAACCCATCGCAAACTCTATGTATTTTCTTTTGGTTTGTAATGTTGATTAATTTTCCAGGGTCACCCTACAGCCTGTTGAATTCAAGTACATTAAAAACTTTGGAAGATCAGTTAATCTATTTTTCAGCAGAGGCGTCAATCTTGAAAGAAAAGTAGTAGCTATTGTTAGTAACTTTTTGGGAGCCTATACGATGTGATTACATTAGAATTTGCAGCAGAAGTAAATCATCTTATGAGCTTGACACTCAAAGGCAACATTGGCTAGTTGCTAAACCTAAGTCCGTAATTCTGTAGGTTAGTTCAATGGTTTTAACTTTTAAGATGAAGTGTTGCCATAAAGCCTGATATTTGACCTGGGCTATTTGTTCATCTCCTACAACAATAACAAAACTATGCATAATTTTCCTTGCACCTGGAAATGCGTTCAAGAGAGTTTGCCCCTAAAAGAAAAATGTTATCTGGAAATTTTAAAATACAGAAAAGAGGTCTTGCAGGAAGACACGTAGCAATCTACTAGCAGGCAATAGATGAATGACATACACAACTAGAAGTAAATGATAGCTCTGCACCATACAGTATGATGTATCTGTGATGATCATCAAACTCTCTTTTTCATATATGTTGCTTTAAAAGTTTTAAATAAAGCCCAAGAGGGCACAAAGTTAAGACTGTCCTGTCAAGCTACTGACAAAGCACAACTAACTGAAATGAGTAGAAAGAAAACACTGCATATGGATTACTGTCGTGATTACAAGTACAAATTTAGCCTAGAAATTGATGTTAATCAACATATACAATAGAGTCCTAAAATTGTTTCTTGTGAGCATTATACATTATTGAGCTTGAATCCTCTAACCTCATTGAGGGGAGAAGTTCAAATTCTCTTGAAAGAACAATTCATCCCAGATGCCTCTGAAATAATTAACTGATGTAACATCAAAGAGGCCCTCATAAAAGAAGTATTGTATTACACATTTATTTATACGGCCAATTACAGAATGTCATTTAAACAAGAGATGAGATAAGAAACCTCAGAAGGAGTATTGTAATGTATCATCGAAATTCTCACTACACCCTCGCTCACATTGTTGTCGAATAGAAGGCCAGACGAGCATAAAGCTGAGATAAGCCTGTAGGAATACATATTTCCATTCCTAATTGCAAAACCCATTTTGTAAAGAGCTTGAGCGATGTCAGATGATTTCTTACTCCTGTGGACAAAAGAGATGGTGGGAACCCTGCGTTCTCCATCTGCATTAAGAGGTCCTACGATTCGGACATCTGATCTTGATCTAAGATAGTTAATCAATGCACTTTGCGTGGGTTTCTCCAACAATTTAACTGTCCGGAAAGCAGCCTCGACTAACTCTCTATCAGAGATAGAAGAATCCTCAACTTTCATAGCAGAAAAATGCTTTTGAATGTTTTTTATCGAGTCAACCTGTTCAGAAGCACCCAAATTTAAGGACTCTTCTTCCTGTGCCAGAAGTTTTAGATACTGTCTGACGGCGAGAATCCCTGCACAACCCTCATGGTTAAGGCATCCAAGTTCAAATTTACTTCTGAAATTATCACTGGGAATGAAAAAGAAATTGGGCATTTGATCCTTGATTTCATTGAAGGCGTCATTTGTTCCAAAGAGAACAGCCATGTGAGGCCCACAAACCTTATATGTGCTAAAAACATACCAATCAACACCCCACTTTGCTACATCAATTGCTCTATGTGGGGCAAAGGCCACACCATCCACAATCACTCTGGTTCTCTTGGATCCCACTTTCTCCCTAACAAATTCCACTAAATTTTCCAAATCCAGGATTTCTCCCAAAATGTTGGAAACATGTGCGACTGCTAGGATTTTAGTCCTAGTGGATAAGAGCTTACCAAGAGATTCCAAGTTTGAGCTGAAATCTTCATTCACCATCCAAAACTTGAGCCTTAGCCCTTTCTCTTCCGCGAGTTTAATCCACGGACCAGCATTTGCTTCATGATTGGCCCCATGAACAATCACTTCATCTCCTTGCTCAACAAAATTCAAGTAACAGTTACTCAAATTTTCCAAAAGCTGAGAAGATGAAGGTCCAAATGCAACCTCTCCAACTTCATCAGCGTTCACAAAGGTCTTCATGAAATTATGAGCAGAATCTACCACCTCTTTTGCTCTCATGGAAAGTTCATATCCAGCTCCTAGTTGAACATATTTGGATTTCATGTAATTACACATGGAATCTATCACCACATCAGGACACTGGCTACCCCCTGCATTTTCCATGAAAATCGGAAGATTCTGGTTTTTTTCTGCATCAAAGTAGGAGAAGTGCTTCCTAAGCCTGTTGTAGACTGCATCCATTTGGGTGTCGTCTGAGACTGCGCGTGCCTTATTCATGTTTATTGAGAAAGCTGGTTGAAGCTTCGGAAGACCTATAACACAAATGCATGATTCATTAACCATATAGCTATACGATTTCACAGTCAAACCTGATTGAAAATTAAATAAAATGAAGCAATCAAATCAAACACATGCAGAAGCAAAAAAGAAAATCAGATTGGGAGAGGCCATGAACCAGAACAGAATATTGAGCATACAGGTGCAGATGATAAATATACAACCATATTTCTTCAACCAAGTTGAATTCCTAAAAGGGTAGAGATGGAGAAAGTAGTATTACTCTTAAATGGGTTCTGAGTCTCATAAATTGTTCTTCTGATTATGGTAGCGTTTCTCCCACACACATTCTTATCAGGACACTACTTGACGGATACTACAAAGTGGGAAGAGAGGGACGAAATTACTATGACAAATAATGATGTGGTCATATGAATAAAGATTCCTTTTAACATGGTGGGATCCAATGCCAAGGCTAGAGTTAAAAAGGAATCTACTTTTGAAACGATTAAATTAAATTTGGAAAGATATTCCACTCAAATGTTTGCACTCAACCAAAATCATTGGACCAAAATGATCTCCTTTCGCATTTACATTTTGAATAGAGCACGTGATTATAAATTTTTTTCGAAACATATTTTATGACCTTTTACAGTTGCTAGATTTTGATGTTTTGATGGGGAATCTATTTCGGCCGATCAAACTATTTTAATAATATTTAACAAGAATTAAATAGTGGCGAATCATTTGTCCCGTGTAAAAGAGCAACTAAGAAGTAAACGAAATAAGCAGCTATATAATTAGTTTGATACCATATAAATTAATAATAAAATGAAGTGTCCACTCTTATATAAATTTTTATTTGTTTTACGCCATTTTAGGTTTGATGTTTTGATTATTTTATCAAATAATTTTGTTCTTTTGACATGTTCATTGATCTTAAAGTTGATCTTACCATTTTGATAAGGAATATCTCTTAGTTTGAAGTCTTCTTGATCCAATTTTCATTAGTTTATTATCTTGGATTCAATTGTGTATGCGACCACATCTCTCTATTTCAAAATTCCAATTTGTGCCTTCCACAATCAACAATCCTTATATCTCATTGTTACCTATTAACATGGGGGCCAACAAAATCAATTATGTATCTAGATTCTATTAGCATGAGTGCCAACAAAATTATATTATGTGTATAGAGTTGTGTATGTAAAGACGCTATCCTAAGACACTATACATCAAGGGTATAACATCATCAAAAGAAATCACAAAGTATTGAAAGAATACAAAAACTCACTCCTTTTGCATAAATCAAACACTAGTTTTGATATACTAGCATTAGACACCAACAACAACCATAGATCGACAAATCAAAATTAATTGTCAAAGCACATTCTAAGGACACCTTTGAACATAATCACTCATATGCTTGCGTTGGACTTCAACAATATTATCAATCAACATAGTGACATCCATTGCCACCACAAGCATTAGCATTCATTACCACCCTTTGTCTCTCTCTTACAACTGTAATCTCAGTCTAAGGGCTTGACTTCGAGTTTATGAAGTTGGACACTTTAATCCTAGCATAATAGGTTCTTAATGACGTTCCTTAGTTCCAATTGTTTTCATTATTCATATATGTGAGTTTTGTGATAAAATGTAATGCACAAAAAATTAATTCAAAATCAGACACAATAACACAACAAATACCCTGGGAAAACCCTCCTCTTGAGGGAGAAAAACCTAGCAACAATTATATCTCTTATATATATGAATAATGGCAACAAGTTACATTACAAAGAGGCCATACACAAGGCCAAAGATCAACATCAACAATGGCTGTAACACAAACTAGTAGTCTGATCTTCAATTCGCACTTGAATAAACTCACAATTTGCTCCTATGTGAATTCACACTATTCTTCTTAAAGAGCTCGCACTTAATGGAGAAGGAGATCGCACTTAATGGAGAAGGAGATCGAACTTGCTTGATTGCAAATGAGAGGAAATGACCTCATATAAATACATTGCTAGATAGGTCGCACCCTTTCAATAAACTAGGTCGGCCACCAAGAAATAAATACAATTAATAATAATGAATTACAATGAAGCTCGGCCAAGGAAGAATGATGCAAGGAAGTCGTCCAAAAATAATGTTGCCATTTACACATATAAATAATTTATATCTTCAATTGGGGCTAGAAGAATTGAACCCAAAGCTGCTAACATCAACACTCCCTCTCAGCTAGGGAGAAATGCTTTCAGCTGCATAAGACATATCACCTCATTGTGATGTCTACCACAATGGCTACAACCAAATGTGGAAAGGAAGGATATCACCTCATCAAGATATCAGATATCACCTCAACATGATATCAACCATAATGGCTACAACCATGTATGGTATGTACAAGTGTTCATCACTTGCGTGAGTTGTCACCTCAACATGACTTTCACCATGGCTCTCCTAGAGGGTGAAACACAAGTACAAGAAAATCATCACGGACTCTCTCACATGATGCTGTCATGGAGTCACACACATGATATCCGCCATGGCTCTCCCAGAGGGTGGAATCAAGGGATATACACCTCGAACTTTTCTCTTACAGAGAAGAACTCATTAATCAAGGGATTTCACCTCGAACTTCTCTCACAGAGAAGAACTCATTAATCAAGGGATTTCACATCAAACTTTTCTCACAGAGAAGAACTCATTAATCAAGGGATTTCACCTCAAACTTCTCTCACAAAGAACTCATTAATCAAGGGATTTCACCTCGAACTTCTCTCACAGAGAACTCATTAATCAAGGGATTTCACCTCAAACTTCTCTCACAGAGAAGAACTCATTAATGAGGATCACTGATACTAAGACTCTTTGTCAGTTAAGGCTGTATTCTCCACCATACCAAGATTATCTCGAAAGTACAAAAACTTTATCCTAGAGAGAGGCTTGGTGAGAATGTCTGCCGTCTGCTCATCAGTGCTGATATACCTCAACTGTATAGCTTTCCTCAATACCATATCTATGATATAGTGGTATTTTATCTCAACATGCTTGGTTCTGTCATGAAACACAGGATCGACAAAAAGCTTCACACAGCTCTGGTTATCACAATGAATGATAGTAGGCTCCATTGATTGTCCAAACAATCCTGCAAGGAGCTTACGAAGCCACACTGCTTCCCGAGCTGCCACACAAGCTGAAATATACTCTGCCTCTGCTGTACTCAATGCTACAGATGAATGTTTCTTGCTGCATTAGGAAATCATAGCAAATCCCAAACTGAAGCGACATCCAGAGGTGCTCTTCCGATCAGTGACACACCTTGCCCAATTAGAATCATTATACCCATGCAACTCTAGATCCGCACCTGAAGAATATCTCAATCCATATCCAACTATGCCATGCAAGTATCTCAAGATATTTTTTGCTACAACAAGATGTATTTGCCTCAGTTCACACATGAACTGACTAAGTGCACTCACTGCATAGCAAATATCAGGTCTAGTATTGACTAGATACATCAATGATCCAATCAACTGCCTGTACATCGTGGGATCTACCAGATTTGAACTAGCTGCAACCTCCTTAAGCTTCTAAAAATTTGGTTTCCATAAACCAACATAAAGAACCAAGATCAACTAGATTACCATCTTCTTCAGGTTCAGTAGGCTCCCTCTGAATCTTTAAGTACTTGCAACAATCTTTTGACCTCATTGTCCAAGATTGCCTGCAATGCTTGCCTTAGATAAATGTTTTCCAGTACACACCTCTGGTATTGTAGAGAGTTCAGGGTAGACCTCCTCGACCTCATTGCAGATCACTCTATTCTGAATAGGTTTGCGGAGCTACCAATATCAAATACAGATGACTATCTTGTGCAATTATGATCTCAGCAGCTGAAGAGGTCTTTCAAGGATTTATCACTTGGCCTTGCAACATTGCAACCTTCACTTCTTCTCAGTGGGTCACAAAACTCCCTCTTGATCCCTGACTCATAGATTGCAAAGAAGACTTCTGGAAGTGAACTCCCTCTAGCCACCAACTCAGTCCCATAACTGGAAGTTGTGATTCCATGCTTGATCATTTCTTTGGTCGACATGACTTCCTCATAAGATGCCTCAAGATTTTCATCACTAATCAATCTCTCATCACCTTCTTGCTCTTAGATCTGTCCTAGAAGCATTTTAGAGAGAGATTACTAATAGTTTATAATTATCCAAAGAAATATCAAGGCTAGAATCATACAAAGTTTACTTTTTCAAGTTATAGCATGAATACATAATAATTTATGAACAATATTAAAACATAAATAAATAAATCAACCTAAAAGAGAAATATATCAAAAGATCAAAATGAAGGGATAAATAAACTTATCTTTATTGAATTCTAATATAACTCTTCTTTCTATCTTTTACTCCTCTCGAGAGTGCTAAACTTAGCACAACAAAAGATAATATGCACAACTATAGATTTATTGAATGCATTATGCAGTTAGCATGCAGAACCAACTCTCTCCAAGAGTTCAAGGCTCTATCACAGTTCATGCATTAGAGAATGATATTGATGTGACCAACTAATCATCATCGAAATTGCAATTCTCTTTTTATTTCAGAGGCACACTCATAAATAAACATGAAATAACTTGCAATAAATGAAATCTTCAAAGGATCTTATACTAGTGAACACAATTCAAGAGGAACCACTATCTCTCTTTACTAATTACAAGATCCAACTAAATGATATAACTCAGTAAACAAAGAATACTTATCTCTTTAAATATTCTGATGGATGCAAATACTGGACACAGTAAGATATGTTGCTCTTGTGCTCAGATCGACACACAACCTTCACGACTTGAACACAAACCCATGATTTAGAATAGAAATTCCCTAGAATCCTTCTGAGGAGAGATCTTATCCACATCCGCAAATGAAGCATGCTGATTAGGCCTCGTTGGGAAATCCTTTGCATAGTGATCAAACTTGTCACAACGAAAACATTGGACTTTGGAAAGGTCCCACTTCTTCTTGAATGCAGGAGCACCATCAACTCCTTTATCTCTATTCCTTTTGAAGTATCCTTTCTTTCCTCCTTTCCCTTTCTTCTTTCAGGATAGAGTAGAAAGAACATGAATGTCTTCATTTGTAGAGCTTCGACCAATACCTCTAGCAGCCAACCTAGACTCTTCTTGAATACAATTTGCCCTCAAATGATCAAACTTGGGAAGTTTCGATCTTGCACTAATTCCTTGAATGTAAGACTCCCAAGATGAAGGAAGACCATTAAGAGCCAACATGGTCAGATCCTTGACATCAACAATATGACCAATGGTAGAGAGCTAATCTCTCAATTCAGAAATCTTCATGAAGTAAGCGATGACAGATTCTCCTTCCGCCATCTTAACATGATGAAGTTGTTGCTTTAATGCAAGTGCACGGCTTGTGTTGTTGATCTCATACATCTCCTCCAAAGTCTTAAGCATCTCTCTTGTTGTCTTCAACTTAGAGATGATTGGAACAATATGGTCCTTCACAGAATCAACTAACATCTTCTTCGCCTTGATATCTTTCTTCTTCCATTGAACCTTTTCTTCCTCATCCGAAGGCTCGGGGACTTTGCTTTCCACAAACTTAGCTAAATCATTTTCCTCCAAGGTGAGCATAATTATGAATCTCCAAGATGTGAAATTTGATGCTCCCTCGAGTCTATCCTCGATCTTGAGACCGTTCACCATCTTGACAAAGATATAGAAGTGAACAAAGATGAGAAGAAGAATAAAGAGTATCACTATAAGACTAAATCTGATCAAGATCTTCTTCAAACCCGCTCTAATACCATGTTATTTTTGTGATCAGATGTAATGCACAAAAAAATAATTCAAAATTAGACACAATAACACAACAGATACCCTGGGAAAACCCTCCTCTTGAGGGAGAAAAACCCAACAACAATTATTTTTCTTATATATATGAGTAATGGCAACAAGTTACATTACAAAGAGGCCATACACAAGGCCAAAGATCAACATCAGTAATGGCTGTAACACAAACTAGTAGTTTGATCTTCAATTCGCACTTGAATAAACTCATAATCTGCTCCTATGTGAATTCACACTATTCTTCTTGAAGAGCTCGCACTTAATGGAGAAGGAGATCGAACTTGCTTGATTGCAAATGAGAGGAAATGACCTCATATAAATACATTGCTAGATAGGTTGCACCCTTTCAATAAACTAGGTCGGCCACCAAGAAATAAATACAATTAATAATAATGAATTACAATGAAGGTCGGCCAAGGAAGAATGATGCAAGGAAGTCGTCCAAAACTAATGTTGCCATTTACACATATAAATAATTTATATCTTCAATTGGGGCTGGAAGAATTGAACCTGAAGTTGCTAACATCAACAATATATGCGTTAGTTGAGCACTTTTTACATGTACTAAAGGTCCATCTTTGCTTAGGATAAAATCACACAATCTAGGTAGAATAATAATACCACTTGGACCCTATTATAGGCATGACCTTAGATTCTTAGATCTTAGTCATGTTAGCTCTTTGATCTAGAATCTAGTTTTAGTTTTCAATTTTTAGGTCTCTATTATCATGTCACATTAGTCAAAGTCCACCTCTTGTCAATTTCAAGATAAGACTTAATTCCTTCTTATTTTCATCTCATCACATGTTTACTTTTTTTTCTCAATTAATTTACTTCATTCAATTAACTATATTCAATTCAATAATTTATCCAGGGTTTGAATAATAGTTAATTTATTGTCCCTAGATATTCTATAAGGTATGTTTTATCCCTATATTTTGATGAACACGACCATTGAATAGGGTTTTGATCCTCCATTATTGAATTATTATATGATATTTTTTATTGTTCCAAACTTTCTTTTAGATTCAAAATTTGTGTGACCTCATTGCTTATATATTCATTTGTTTGCCCTTACTGACCTTCACATATTTGTGCACCTAATCGATCTTGTATCAACCTTCCTCTTGTGTCTTATTTTCAATATTTTTTGAGTTATCTATTTTTCATTTCAAATTTGAAACTTAACTAGGGTTTAAGGTCTTAGTTGTTCATACATCACCTTGAGTATGCTTTAGCCATGGATCTTTTTTCCCCATCTTAGATAAAATCACTATCTTCATCACTATGCTTTATGATGATGGCATTTATTTCATGGCGCACGATAGTGATTTAACTATCTACACATCTCTTTATTCTCTTGATATACCTAGAGGTAATGATCATTGACCTACCTTGACTAAATTTAGGATGTTGTTCAACCTAATGATGATCATATCCTTACACCTCATGATAGTTCACTCTACATTCATGGATTCTCCTATGCATACACCTAATGGTTCTTTGTTTCTTTAGGTTGCATGTATTGAGGAGCTTAGTGATGCTTGTTTGATACACACACTTTAGCTTCTCCTTCATATGATGATATTTTTCAAGAAAATCATACTGATTACATGGATGATAGTGATACTCCACACTTTGATGGTAGTGTGGCTCATGATATTGCTTGTGTACATTTTTTTTGAACCAATGGTACATACACTCAACACCTTTGTCCTAACTTCTATTGACACATATAGGGATCTTGATTCACGTCATGATGTTACACTTCTTGATAATGATGTTTTTTGATAATTCATCTAATATGGACCTTCATGATGCTTATTTATTTGATGGATATACTTTACCTTCGGGTGCTGGCAAGAAGTTGAGTCCACTTTTTGGCCAAAAAGTGGAAGTGTTTTCCTTGATTTTCAGAATTTGACACATTTGACCTTAAAATTTGAAGCACTTAGAGATGGAATCTTCAAAAAATTCACCAATCATAAAATGTAGTACTCAGCGTCTAGTTTCCAAATATGTAATTTATTTCAATACCCAGATTGTACAAATTGAGTTTCAATAGGCATTTCTAAAAATCACTGTTTAAAAGTCACTTTTTTATACCATACCATGCACGTGTATGACATCCATATTTTGACCTAAATTATCATATTTTTCTAAATCCTTTTGGGAAAAGATTTGTGACTCACTGAAGCTTGTTTTCAATATTTTTTTGTAACTTTTTATTGAATACTTTTTTTTTTGTTAAATTTTTATTAGGCATATTTGTCGTTTTGAAAAATCATTGTGTACAACATGCATAAGATGACCTAAACTTATCACTTTTTGATTTTTTTTTAAAAATTGAAAAGAATTGTCTAAAGTTTGTTCTCGTGCAATTCGTTCGTCAAAATGTTATGTTGATCAAAAGTTATTAAAATACTAAAAAAACTTGATAATTCAAATTTATGGACTAGTTTCATTAGAAATTAATTAAAAAATAGAAAATTTAATCAAATTAATTTTTTTTACATATTTGGAATTTGCATTGTCTCATCTCTAATGGGTTTTAATTTCATAAAAAAATTATGCAAAATAGGTCTTCAGACATATGTCCAAAGTCACTATTTTCCTTTGACATTAACAGGACCTTCAAATTGCAGGTCAAACCAGGTCCAAAGCTTAGGTTCAGGTCCCCAAGCCATTTCTAAAACCAAAAAGCAAGCCAAAAACCCGCCCAAAAATTCATAATTTAAAAAATGGGAAACGAGATCCCGTTTTATAAAAAAAAACATTTTTTATGGTTCTATGAAACAGGATCTCGTTTTGTAAATTTAAAAAAAAAATTTCCAAAATGGAAAGTTTCCAAAACGGATCCCATTTTGAAAACTTTCCAAAAATGGAATTTTTCAATTAGTTTCAAAATAGAAATTTTTCAAAATGGGATCCCGTTTTGAAAACTTTCCATTTTTGGAAAAATTTCAAAATGGGATCCCGTTTTTAAAAAGCGGGATCCCATTTTTTGCAAGCCGATTTCATTTTTTTGCCCAAGGCAAAAACTTCCACATTTCGTGGACTCATCTTCTTGCATTTACCCCTTCTTTATCGCATAATGTTTCTTGGCTAAAAATGATAATACTTTCTCCCAAAAAACTCATGTTAGTGGTACAAATATTGTAAATATTTTAATGCTTCATAACGTTATGGTACTAAGTTGTTTATAGTGCATACATTGTTAGGGATCCAATGATTGATGGGTTTAGTGAAGATAAAAATACATACTTATGTGTTAGATTATTCCTATTTCTATATAATGTTCACATTTACATGACAATGCTTTTATAATGGATGCATTTCGATAAATTTTAATCGATGAAGCTCTATTATGATTTAATGTATCATTCTTCTTATAGTGCATTAACTCCTCCTACATGTGACTTCATGACTACTAGAAAATTCCCTAGAGTATGCTTACATAGTGACACAAATCTCTCCACCTTAAGTAGCCTTTCATTAGGAAGTCTTATGGGTGCCTCTATGATTTTGAATGCTACATTATCTTCAAATTCACCCAATGAATTTGTTAGGAAACATCATACAACACTTTTTAGGACCATGCTAAATATACTTTTCATTTAATCCCCTATACATATTCCACTCTCCAACACGAGGTTACAAATCATGTTAATGTTATCACTACTTCTCATGACAAAGTTATCTAAGTAATCAAAGTAATTTATAAATTTTGCTAGATTGGTGGTTCCTCACACATAGTGTTACAACAATGTCCACATAGATAACTCATCCCCTTACCTCTTGCCAAGATAATTAGTAGATCTAAATATATCCAAATACACTTTGATGCTACCACTTTTCTTATCATCATATACATGGACATATTGCATGTAGATGCATTACATGAAAACACAAAATGCAAGATCTTATTGACAACAAAGTTGATTCAAGTAGAGGATATTAATGATAAAGGAAATCAACTTATAACACCTCAACATGACTAAGTAGAAGTGAATAATGAGGATCATTCCAAGCCCAGTGAGGGGAATACATTGGTTGTAATCAAAAGTCCAAGAAATAATTTAGTATATCACATGTCAATGTTAAAACATGACAATCAATATAACATGTGGTGGTATGATGGTTGAATTTAGTACTTAGATGCAACAACATTAGTGTCCAAAGGTTGTCAAATAAATTAACATTAGACAAAGTTATAAAATATATTGTTGATGTTGCTTTAGGCACACATCAATTCAAATGCACGTTATGTTATACCCAATCTAAAACTTAATTGTGTTACATGAAACTCCATCATTAGTTTACTATCATTTGTGTCAAAATCAAAGCTTAAAATAGTCATTTTTCTATCAAGTAAAATTGTCATGTTGAAGTCCAAAAATGCCAAATTATCGAATGCTTATAATTTGCCTATCAATTTTAATTATAATTATTAATTAGTTGTTAATGATTTTAAAATTAAATTATTATAATAATATCAAATTTTAACTAATAATTTGTTGATATTATTATTGTTTCAAACTTAAAAATAAAAAATAATTTAAAATTTAAAACTCAAATTATATATATATATATATATATATATATATATGGCCAAAGTCTAAGAAAATTAGATGTCAAAAAGGGAAAGTGCATGTTCCATAGGAGTAGCATTTTGTGAAAAGTGCAGCTTAGACAATAAAGTGCACCTTGGGTACACTTTTTGTGAAGTTTTGATTTATAAAAAAAATGCAATTGGGTTAGGAAAGGTGCATTTTTTATTGAAGACATTTGACATTTAAGAAAATTGTAACTAGTTACAATAAAGTGCAACTCCTTTATTCATTTTTTTGGGTTGTGGTTTTTAATTCATGGAATTATACATGTATTTTTGGTGCTTTGAAAATTAAAAAATAGATTATAGTAAATTGATTGGTCAAGAACAAAGTTATAATTTATTCATTAGTAAATTTATTTTTTGTTGAGAAGTTTCAAAGATTGATTTTGAGCATCATAGTAGAGGTTTTTTAGAGTTGTTGAAGAATACAAAAGAAGAATCAACATTCTCTCTTTTAGAATTGGCAAAGAAAGTTCTATGGCAAGAATCTTAGTTCTTGTACACTGAGTTGTATATTGTCCTCCACATGATTTTGGTGTGAATTATGATAGTAGTAAAAATGGCGCAAAAGAGAAGTTCTATTCATGAATGTTGATCACTTTGTCCAATAATCCTCCTATGATTTTTAATAAAGAAATATAAAAATAAACTTGCACATCATCATATAGTTAGCAAAGCCAATAAAATATAGTCTCAGATGCTCTTCTAGAAAAGTAACATCAACTAGTATTGATTCAAAAGTGTTGAATTATTTTATCCTCTACAAGGCTTCTTGAAGTTCCTTACTCTCATCCTTCCCTTCTAAAAAAAATTAATCTTCTTTTTCTAAAAATACTTCATCGTCCTTGAAATGGGTGAAATAAAGCCTTCTTTATAAATAGGAATATTTTGAGGTCTATGCTTTTTCCTCGGTGTAAACAAGTCTTCAGAGTCAGATTAAAGAACATGAAAAGAAAATAAAGACAAGACTAGTAAGGCACATGCAAGTCAACCTATAGTAGGTCATCCACATCCCAATCTTGTTCATCATATGCAGAAGGTGGGAAACTATCCAAAGGGACAACGCCAAGTTCCAAACTAGGACAATCACCAAGTTTAGCACGTGGTGAACCACTCTTTGTAGGAGGATCATCATAGTTGTTATCATTTAAGCTCATGGAAGAGGAAAACAATAAATTTAACTCCTTATGCAATTCCTCATCAATTTTTTCAATTTCATTATCATCATCCAAGTTTATCACAACAAAAGGTCTAATGATAATATCCTTAGAAGATGCTTGTTCTTGTTGTGTTTGAGGTTTAGGATTTTCTTGTTTCGGCGAAGGTGGAGAATCATCATGCATTGTTTGAGGTAAGTTTGTATTTTTATTTTCTATGTTGTTCTTTTCTTCTTTTGCTTGTAACAAACGAGAAATAGCACGACATCTACACCTACGCTCTCTAGCATTTAAATTTATTTTTGTTCAATTTTCAAGTTGTGATTGTGTAGGAGTGGGTTTATCAACCATATGCTTCTTTTCTTCCCTTAAGGAAAGAACAAAAGGAACCATTGGAGGTTGTTCAACCACTTTCTCTATAGCTTTATAAACTTGTTTTATTTTAGGAGGCACAACAAGACTTATTTGGTTATCTCATGGTCTCTTATAGGAAATAGGTGGAGGATTTTCTATGTTTTGGTCTTGGTTACTTGGAAGGGTTTTTGTGATTCAATATAGTATTTTCTACCTATGTATAAGAAGGGGGATCAAAGTAGTTTTGAGGATGGGCGCGGTTACTTTGGGGTTGTGTAGACCTTCTACCTGTATGCAACATTGAGGGGTGACAATCTCTATTGGAAGAGACAATTCAATCTGCTTTTGTTTTGTTACTGGATAAGAATGAGTAAGTAATAGAGGAAAGCTAATGGAGGGTGTTGTGGCAGCTAGAAGTGGTAATTTGGAGAATCAAATCCTTTCTGAATCAATGGATTTGCAATTTTTTTTGTTATGTTATTCCTTTCCAATACAATTTCCCATGTTTGATGTATTGGACAGTGATGAAAATGTGCAGCTGTTGTTTCTCTGTCCCATCGCCTTGTATTGGTTTTTTGCTATTTTAAGTGAATAAAATAAGAGACTTTTTTCAGCGTATTATCTGATCAGTCATCATGCATTTAATCTTTGAATTGGCTATATCTGGTTGATGCAATGAATTTTTTTTTTCATACTCTATTGTTCATTAAATTAGTTCCCCATTGCTTATGTGAGGGAAGTGTTTAAACAATGATTTCTATTGCCTTGTTCCTGGTTCTTGAAATATTGCATTGTTTGTTGATGGTTTGAGATAAAATTTAGTGGGTTTGGTATAGATTGGTATTTCAATATGAAGCAGTTACATTGGATCAAAGTGAGTCACCAAATAGGGTTGTCATCAGCTGGCTATTGTTCCTATATAGGAATTCGATGTAATTATAGTGGATAAACTGGGTAAAGCCAATGTGGTAGCATATTTTCTTTCTAGACTAACCCTTGATATAGATGGTCCTATTGTTGATGACTCCTTTCCAAGCAAATATTTTTTTGAACTAATAGTGCATACTCCATGGTATGAAGACAATACAAATTTCTTGGTTGCAAGAAGAACCCCTCTGCATTTTTCACCAAAGGAAAAATATAACCCAGTAGAAAAAATCCTTCCATATTCATGGATCTCTAGCTATCTCTTCTACACTATCCCTAAGAACATCATTCATCGTTATATTTGAGAAGATAAGGTATTTTATATTTAATGAGTTTGTCATGAAAAATCTTGAAATATTCATGGATCTCTAGCTATCTCTTCTACACTATCCCTAACAACATCATTCATTGTTATATTTGAGAAGATAAGGTATTTTATATTTAATGATTTTGTCATGAAAAACCTTGAAAAGGATACTTTGTAGCAAAATGAACAACATTCAAGGTCTCAAAAATTAGATTTTATTGGCCAATATAACTATTTAGTTTAGTACACATGCATATGTGAACACTATATATAAATAGGCCACCTAACAAAAATTAATAAAATTCCCTTACAACCATAATTGGTGCTAGGAACTTTTGATAGATGGGGTCTAGAGTTCATTAGCCTAATTGACCCTACATCAAATAATTGAAGGAGTATATACTAGTATGCACAAACTACCTAAAAAAATGGTCAAAGTCAAGGATTTATAACATCCACATGATGAAAAATAGTAGAATTCATATACGAGATCTACACATGTTACAAACAACCAAAGGAAATAATCATCAATTAAGGACCACAATTTATAGAAAAGTTGGCTACGAACCTTGTAAAAGAATATGAACTCAGACATAAAAAGTCCACTTCCTATCACCCTCAATCAAATGATCAAGTAGAAGTCACCAATAGGGAGATATAATGTATTCTAGCAAAAAATGTAGCTCTTCACCATTGAGATTGGGTGACACACCTTCATGAAGCAATATGGGCCTATAGGACCATATGGAAGACAACTATAGGGTTCACAACTTATGAATTGATATATGGTAAGAAGGTTGTGATCTCTATTGGATTTGAGAATAAACCTTAAGGACACAATTTCAACTAGGAATAGATCCATTTGATGTGTAAAAATAATGGATAACTCAACTTAATACACTAGATGAGGTTCCTCGACAATAGTGAGTACCAAACTTGGGATATCACTTTTTTCATTTTATGGGGGGTTAAAATTTAGTAAACACATTTGAACAATGTAGTTGGCTAATCATATGCATGAGAGGTAGATAAGGTTCTCCAAGCACTCATTTGTCTTAGCATTGTGCCATGTGGCTTCAAATGGAGGTTTGTTGTCCATAGGATGTTTGTAAAATTTGCTATTTAGTAGGTATTGTTTAATACCAACTTTGTGATTTTTCATTAATATTTTGATTATGTGTTTTTGTTATTTTTAACCCTAAAATGTCAGATTTAAACCCTAAACAACTATTTTTAACCCTACAATTTGAAATTAAAACACTAAATAGTTACTTTGAAACCTTAAACAACTAGTTTTTAACCCTAAAATATCAAATTAAAAATTTAAATTTAAACTATTTTGAAACCCTAAATAACTATTTTGAAACCCTAAAAAGTTCAATTGAAACCTTATACAACTATTTTGTAATCTTAAAATATGAATTTGAAACCCTAAACAATTATTTTGAAACCCTAAAATGTTTAAGTGAAATCCTAACTATTTTGAAATCCTAAAATATTCAATTGAAAAACTATATAACTATTTTAACCCTAAAATGCCAAATTGAAACCCTATACAACTAACTTTTAACCCTAAAATGTTAAACTAAAACCCTATACAACTATTTTTGAACCCTAAAATATCAAATTGAAACCTTGAAATGTCTATTTAAAACCCTAGTTTCTAGATAATAAACCCTAAAATATGTATTTCAAACCCTCATTTCTATATTATAAATTTAAAAATATTCATTTCAAACCCTTATCAAATTTAAACCTAATTTAGACATTTTAGGGTTAATAATCTACAAACTAGGATTTGAAATGGAAACTTTAGGCTTTTATAAGCTAAGTAGTGCTTAGTTCTCCTATGAAATGTGAAAGTAAAATGACTTATCATTTATCTTTTTATTTTTTTTAAGGTTTTTAATAGTTGTTTAGGGTTCCAATTTGATATTTTAGGGTTAAAAAATAGATAATATTATAAAATGTACAAATTTTTAGAATATCAATCAAAAGCCACAAATCTAGTATTGAAAAAACCTAGTTTGCAATATAAATTTTAGGGTTTATAATTTAGAAGCAAGGTTTTGAAATATAAATTTTAGGTTGTATAATAGTTTTTTAGGGTTTCAATTTGACATTTTATCATTTACAAGCTAGAAATTAGGGTTTCAAATAGACATTCTTAAATTATGAATTAGGGTTATACCATAATTGCTTGATTCACCTAGTCCTATCTTTGGTGATGACCCCATGTGTCTTCTTTGTTAGTTTGGTGCTAGATCATAAAGAAACATGTGTCAAAAATTGAAATAAAAGAATGTAAACTAAAGACATAAAATGAAAAGTATATCAAATTTAGTTGAAGGTCCTATCAAATCCAAAAATATATCTTTCTCATCATTACCATGTTAAAATATATATCAACCTAATCATTAACATATCTCCCAATCTATCATCCAATCAACTAAAACCTCAAGTCTCATTATAAAATCAACTCAATCCTTCCCACTAGTTTATATCTCTAGTTTCCTTCGGTGGCCCCTTACAATTTATTTACATTATCTTTCAACAACTCTTAGGGAAAAGTCCTATGAATAGTTCTCTTACATATTATTTTATCAAGGAAAGTAATAAAAAGACATATGAAAGTATCAATTGTCTGCTATAAATAGGATGTTGTGGCCCTTTGTCACATCCCCACTAGTTGTCTCCACAGTGGATGTTGGAGAAAGTAAAACAAAGAAATAACACCCATTTGAAATTTACAAAGCATGGCCAAGGCATGGTAGAGGTGAAAAACATGTCATTAAAGAGGCATGGTGAGCCTCTCTTAAGAATAAAATGGTAGGTTGTTGGTCAAATAGCGTGGAAGACCGAATCCTTCACCTATGAACTCATAAAAATGTGATATTGACCGGTTTCAGGGAAAAAAGGCAAGATAGGCAAGAATGTGATTGAAGGGAGAATGGCTATGGTAGGAGACAACTGCAGTTATGAGGAGAGGGCATAGGAAGAAAAGGGGAATACACCATTAATACAAGTATGGCATTAGGTAGTCTCCAAACTACCCAAAAAATTATAGGCCATGTGGAAATGAGGCACGTCAACCATTAAAACCCTCATGTGACCTCCCTTTACTGTGGACACAATTTTGAATAGTAACTTGTAGAAGGAGAGTAGTAGAGGGATAAAAATGCAGAGACAAAAGGAAGAAAAGTCAGAGAGGGTAGGAGAAAAGAAGTAAGAGGAATGATAATGGGATGTGTGTAGTATGGTGGTGTTGGAAAAAATGCCTCAATAAATGTGGTATCATAGACAATAAGAGTTGTAGGGGAGAGGAGCCGATATGTAAGCGGGGGCCCTAACATGTGATTGGACATGAGCTCGTTGGGGCCCACACCTATACGCCGGTCCTCCACAACTTAAAAAAAATTCATCCATAAATAGGCATGATGACATCAAACATAAATCAGATTTAAAATGCACACTTAATAGCATTCATCTCAAAATAAAACAAGTACACACTGGCAACCAAACATGATGAAGTGTATCCAACTTGTATTTGACATATAACAAGTAGCATTCCAACATGGAATTTAAACAACCCAAACATTAAGACATGCACCCTTCCCCGTAAACTGGTAAACCCAACTATCACACCAATGTAGGCGTCACTTTCACATTAATCACAAATACACAACATAAACAAGGTGCCAAGTAAGCAACATTCAAACCCATTCGACCCATCTTTGACTGACTGGCGAACCCATTACAACAATGTTTCCCATCATAGCATAACTGAACCAACACACAAATGCATTCGCCTGTTCCATCAACCATGAGACCTACAACATGTATCGGCTTCAATCTGTCCCATCTCGCCAAGTAGGGTGCGCATGTATTGGAGCCAAAGACAAATATCCCACCTGCATCCATTTAACAATCTTGTAAGACCGCCATTATTCAAAAAAAAACATGGAAACAATTTCAAACAATCCACCAAACCAATCAAGTCAAGAATTAATGGCCGAAATCAATCAAATCTCCAATTCATACAAAACATAATTCAAATTGAAAATAGGACAACAATTTATTTCACCACACCAAACAAGCATCAATCAAATTCAAATAGTCATGAAAACCAACAAGTATTCACTTATTCTACAATGAGCGACATAAGAAAAGGAGTGACAAGCACAAAATTGAATGAGTTAACATCAAGGGGAGGCAACAACTCAGATTCCAGTGCACCAACATCCATATTGTTCTAGGTTTTCCTTTCACACTTTTCCATTCGTTTACTTTATATTGTTATTCATTACAACCATTATTGTTTTCCATTTCTAAGCTTTATATTGATCTTCATTACAACCATTACAATCATAGGTTTTTTTTTATGTTTCCCCAGGGTTTATATTACAAATATTACAGTCAAAGGTGTTTCTTTATCTATCGCTAGGGTTTATATTGCTAATATTGCAGTCATAGGTTAGCATATGTGTTCCATAGGGTTTGTAATGAAAATATTACAGTCATGGTTTACCATTTAAAGCTTTCCCTAGGGTTTATTTTGCAAATAATATAGTCATTCGTTAGCATATACATTCCCTAGGGTTTATATTGCAATGTTACAGTCATAGTTTACCATTTCGGTTTCCCTAGGGTTTATACTGCAAATATTACAGTCATAGTTTACCATCTCTGTTTCCCTAGGGTTTATATTGGAAATGTTACAGTCATAGTTTAGCCTTTCTATTTCAGTAGGGTTTATATTGCAAATATTACACTCATAGTTTAGTATTTCTATTTCATAGGTTTTGCATTATCATTCACTTTGCTTATCGTAGTCTCATAGGTTCTGCATTATTATTCACTCTGCTTCTTGTAGTCTCATAGGTTCTGCATTATCGTTTATATGGTAAATATTAGTCATGGTTTACCATTTCTATTTCATATGTCCTACATTATCATTCACTCTGCTTATCTTATTCTCATAGGTTCTGCATTATCATTCACTCTAGTTATCTTATTCTCATAGCTTCTGCATTGTCATTCACTCTAGATATCTTATTCTCATAGGTTCTACATTATCAGTCACTAAGGTTTCTATTTTTATTAGGTTTTTTTTCATCTTTTTCATAAGTTTTTGCTTCATCAATTCACAAATATTTATGCCTGTCAATGAGTTCGTCATAGGCAAAATATGTGAGCTTTGTTAAAATCTTACTGTTTTTCATTTGTAAATTTTCTATTGTTTCATAGTTCAAATATGAGTGTGGTTTTCACTTTGTTGTGCATGAGAATGTTAATGTTGTAAACGCTTAAGAGATATGAGATGTTCTTAAACTCTAACTCCCTTGCATAGTTTGTAATTTTTTACTTCTTACTCCTCTATTTCCTTATGTCGCTCACTCTAGAATAGATGTAACTCTCTAAACTGTTAGAAAAGATGATCTCAATTGAAATGCAACAAACTAAAAAGATAACACATACAAAAACTAAATAATATTTTTTTCAAGCATCACTCTCTTCATACATATAAAGATAACTGTTCAAGCATTTGTGTTTCATAGTTTACCATTTATGTTTCATAGGTTCTGCATTATCATTGACTCTGGTTATCATATTCTCATATGTTTTGCATTACAAACTAATTATTCTTCTGTTCAAGCATCACATCACTCTCTTCATACATATAAAGATAATTGTTCAAGCATTTGTGTTTCATAGTTTACCATTTATGTTTCATAGGTTCTGCATTATCATTGACTCTGGTTATCATATTCTCACATGTTCTACATTACAAACTAATTATTTTTCTGTTCAAGCATCACTGTTTTGATTGTACTTATTCTATGTAGATGGCCAAGGGAAATGCAGTGGTGACCCGTACTGGGAACAAAAAAAAGAAAAGAGCCACGAAAAGGTTGCCCTCTGACAAACGAGGAGCTAGATTCCCCCTTGAAATAGATCCTGTTGCACAAGTAGATGAGGTTTCTACTCCTCAAATACTACAGATTGAGGTTACAACACCTCAAATACCGTAGAAGGTAAAACAAATACATAAGCTGTGGTCTTTAGATGACATGAAAAGGGCACTCTATGACGTTGAAGAGAATGACATGTCAATAAGGGGGGCTTCCAAAAAGTGGTCAATCCCAACAACCACACTGTCCAAATGGCTAGGGGGTCTCACAACAACTTCCAAGAAAGGTCTGCCAACAGTCCTCACTGAAGAGGAAGAACATCTTATTGTGGAATGGTGCAAGAAAATGGTTGATATTGGTCATGGTCTTGAGATAGTCAATCTTAAGTCTGAGGTTTCTCAAATATGTCAGAATAGGCCAAAACCTTTCACCAATGGGTTCCCAGGGAAGTCCTGGTGGACAGGCTTCAAGCACAAACATCTTGAACATGCATTACAAACTACTGAAGGCCTAGACAAAGATAGGGCATTCAATCTTAGAGTTGATGTTGTAGCTGAATTCTACAAATCACTATCTGCAACATACGAAGCCATGCCATATGGTCTTGATCGCATATGGAATTACGATGAAACTGACATCCAAGCAGGAAAAAATGGGTCCATGAAGGTGCTCGCAAGAAAAGGTAGCAAGAATTTCTCTTACATTATCCCAAAGAGCCATGAATGGATAACCATTCTATGTTGTGTCAATGTTGTCAGGCAGAGCATTCTAGGATTCTACTTGTTCAAGGGGAGTGCGAACATAGATAATTATATCATAGACTACGAACCAGGTGCTTGCATGGTAGCCCAACCCCATGCATGGATGACCAAAGAATTGTTCATACATTGGTTGACCCACTTCAAAACGTCAATTCTAGGCGGTGTCTCACCCACCAATAGGGTCTTGCTGATCTTTAATGACCATGGAAGCCATGTAGCACTCGAAACCATCCACGAAGCAAGAGAAATTGGTGTAGATTTGTTAACATTGCCATCACACACATCACATAAGCTACAAACATTGAATGTGAGTGTGTTTGCACCTTTTAAAGCTTACTTCAAATCAGAACATGCAAATTTTTTGTCAAGGTTTCCAAACATTGAAGTGAGGAGGAGAGAACTTACAATGTTAGGAAGCAAAGCAATGAAAAGAAATTTGACAGTTGACAACATCAAATTTGGGTTTAAAAGGACTGGTATATGGCCGTTGAATCCTGATGCACTTGTGAACGACATGCATCCCAGTGAGACATTTGTGGTCAGCGAGGATGCTGACACAGTTGAAAACATTCTTAGCCTTTCTGGACTTGGTCTGTCAAGTGATGATGTTGCAGTATTGCAGTCCACTCTTCCAGATGGACACTTGCAGACTGCAACAAAAACACAACACTCACCTCATAGTTGTCTTGCTAAATCAGTTGCACAAGTGGTGGTTAATGAACACACCCCTCCCATGGTGGACAACCCCGTTGATCAACTTAGCGAAAGTTTAGATCTTCCATCACAACAAAGCCAACCATCTTGGTTGATTGAGGGAGCAATGAACTTGGGAATTCATTTGGAAGTCCTAGAACAATAGGATACCTATACTTTCCCATCACCACCACCAGAAATTGACCCTTCTCAAGTTGTGCATTACTATGCTCCTTGCAATTCAAATTTACGAGGCAATGAAGATGTACCAGAGGGATCACAGGTAGTGGAGGAGGTCATTTCCACACAGTTGGATGGGACACAAGAAACAAAAATAGTTCTGCACATTAGCAAGTTCCGCAAGCTGCCTGTGCACACTGTCTGTCAAAAGAAATCCAAAGCTGGTGCAATTCAGATCAGCAAACAGTCTCAATTGTTGACAACATATGACTACATGAGGCTGTTAATGGAGCAAGAGCAAAGGAAGAAAGAGGCCGAGGAGATAAGAGAAAGAAAGAGACAACAAAATGAGGAGAAAAGGGCAACAAAAATTGTGGCAGTGGAGTTGAAGGAGAATGCAAGAATTGAGAAGGAGATACTACAAAAGAAAAAGAGCAGCAAAAATTACAACAAAAAAAGGATAGAGATGCAAAAAAGGAGCAAGAGAGGCTTTGCAAGGAACAAGACCGAAAGGAAAAAGAGATTGAGGAGGCACAAAGGGCTTTACAAAGAGAGGCAGTTAAGGAACCCTTCTAATCAGTTGTCTCTAAGTAATGGAGTCTTCCGTGATATTCTCAACATTAATATCCCCCAGTTCTCCACAACAATGAATTATTCAAGCCTCTCCCAATTTGACTTCAGGGGCACTCAATATCAATTTGGCACTCGGGATGTACATGGGTGAAATCACAATACCGTGTCTCACTTTTCACCCAAGGTGGACATTTGCATCAATATTTTTAACAGAATCTTCATCTTCTGAGACCTATAGCAAGTAAACCATTAAGAATTTGAAGATGATGTGAATTAGTGATTTGTGGAAATTTGTGTGTATATTCTAGACATATTTTTTTTTCAAATTTTTGAAAATAAATAATGAATCTTTTAACATATCCTTTAATAACTGGTTTTATAGAAATAATACAACATTTTCAAAAAGTAACGTTTGTGTCATACAACATAACTTTTTATATATAAAGGATTAAATTCTATTTTATGAAATATAGATTCTCAACATCAATATCTAGGGAAAGGATATTTTTTCATGATTTTTTGTTGCATATTTTTTTTTAAATTAATTTTTGAAGTCAATGTAACTATAATTTGGACATACATGTGTGTTGTACAACATAACTTTTTGTGTATATATCAAAATACAAATTTTCTTTTTTGGGTGAAACAAGGACATCAATACCTAAGGAATGTGTATTTTTTGAAATTTTTGTATAATGGTTTACTATTTTTCCACCTCTACACAAAAAAGAGCTTGATGTTTATAGAAAAACCTATGTTTAGTAAAAATTAAAAATTAAATACATGATAAAGTGAAATTATATCAAACCTATACTTGCTGGAAAGCTCATTTTGAGGGCTACAATCTTGCAAAATATAATTTTTAAATGATGTTATTTAATCCCTCAAAAGGTAAAGAAGAAGTGACCTTTTTCTAGCATTTTGATAGGTGCGAAGGAGACTCCATTGTGGGTATGATTTAATACTAGAGGGGTTCTATCCAAGGGGGTTTAATCTAAGGGGGTCTTATCTATCCCTATTTAATTAAAACCCTCTATATAGAGACTTTCAAGACTTAAATAATTAGTTTCTCTAAAAATAGTGATTTCAGGAAAAAACAACATGTCCCAAAAGTGAGACACAAGAATGTGATTTCACCCACAGATGTGTTCACCACCGCCCCCAACACATGCCACTTGCACCCAATTTACCACTCCAAGTACCACTCATGTATGCAACACTCCTTGTCGAGTGGAAGGGGACGAGAACATGGCAATTGGCACCCCAACCAGCCAAGGTCCATTTCATAATAGCAGCAGCTAGATGCTACCTTTTTTTTGTTTTCACATGCAATTCAAGTTTCATACACTTTAGAAGTTTTGATATTTACAAATGCACCGAAATTGTGGATAGTTGTAATTTTTTGATAAGTACAAATTGACCGTTATTGTTTTGGTTTGTGAAGTAATCTGATCAAATTCCAAAAAGTGTTGTATGTAGTTTGAAATGTGTGTTATTGTTTTGATTTGCAATGTATGCTTCTTCATTGACAGTTTTAAATATATGATAATTACAGATGCATCATTATTGTTTTGATTTGCAATGTATTATGATCATATTGCAATGTGTGTTCTATGTAATCTGCAATGTGTCACTGTTTTGATTTGCAATGTTTGCTTCTTCATTGACATTTTGTAATTTTCTATTCCTTTTTTGATCTAATTTTCCATGTGGGAGGTCGATATTTTTCCACACGTTTTAAAAATAAAAAAAAGACTCGTCGATCAATACGTAGGCAACTCGGGTGCCACTTCCTACGTGGCATGGCATCTGAAGTTGACAACCTTGCCACACCAACTTCTCTCAGTCCGCCACCCTAAGAATCCACTATGTCGCATTTATCACTCGCCACCACTTCCTTTACTTTTCGATTGTCGTGTTGAATGCAAGTCTCCTCTCCTTAGCTCCATGCCACCCCACAATATTTTTCCAACCAACCTATACATATACATATACAAATACATATACATATACGTATGAATATACATATACATATACGTATGAATATACATATACATATACATATGTATATGTATACGTATATACATATCCATATACATATGTATATACATATACATATACACATACATATATGTATATAGATATGCATACATATACATATACATATACATATACATATACATATCTATATACATATACATATGTATATGTATGCATATGTATACACATATACATACATATTTTCTGAGCCAACTTGCATTCAATGCTCCCAGTGCCTCACTCTTCTATCCATCTTTACAACCTTTCATTCTAGCAAGTTCTCATTTTTTCTTCACTTGCACGCAACTACGTGCTCGGTTCATCCTCTACAAGTTTCAAACCTTTACCACAACCTGCGATGCTCAGACTCCAGTTAAGAGATGGATAGATGCCGGTTGGTGAACGTTACAAGAAACTTCTTTCTATTGTTACATATACATATATGTACATCTTTATGCATATGTATATGTATATGCATATACATATATACATATACATACATATATATACATATGAAAATGTATATGTATATATACATACATATATGTATATGCATCTATAGATACATATACATATACATATGTATATACATAGACTTATACATATGTATACATACACATATACATATACATGTACATATATGTACACATACACATATACATATACATATACATATACATATACATTTATATACACATACACATTGGTTGTACTTCATCAATTTAGTCATATAAATATGGTTGTTTTGTTAATGTAGATCGTAGAAAATTAGATGTGTACGTATCGGCTCCTCTCCCCTATAGAGTCATGTGTATTCTTGCATTTAGTAATGAATTAGAGAGACTTGATTTTATGAACGCTCGTCTGATGGCAACCTATGTTGCATGGGTCCACAATTCCATTCAAATTGTGAAGTGCTACATAGGTAACCATTGAAAGCCTTCACAAAACCAAGTTCCCTAAGTGATTCAAATACAAAGCTACAATAGTTGCATGATTCAATTGATGTACCCTAACCTATTGAAAAGATAACACCCCCAAATGAATCAAAGCACCTATAAAATAGAACACACTTGCAATTAATCAAAGGCACCTAAAATTGATAGAATTGTTGTAGGGAAGATTTGATGAAGGATAACCTATGCAAAAGAGAACCCCCCCAAATTAATTGAATAGTAGACCTTCATGTTGGAACCATGAAAAGAATTGTAAATTCCAACCATACAAATATTAAACACAATTTGCAGTGTCCAAGTTTGTGCAATTGTTACAAGATATAATGGTTTAGGGAGACTTGATTTTCCCAAAGCCTTTGTAATGGTAATCTATGTTGCACTTTGTCCACAATTGGACCTTTCAACTGTGAAGTGCTACATAGGAAACCATGAAAGGCCTTAGGAAAACCAGGTCCCCTAAATACATGTTCTAACTAAGCTTTACTGCTCATTATTGTTCTATGGTAATACATGCGAATACTTGAAGGTTTTCATGGCTATTTGAATTGGGAATTATTTGAATCTGATTGATGGTTGTTTGGTGAATCTGATTGATTTCGGCCATTAATTATTCAGTTGATTAGTTTGGTTTATTGTTTGCAATTGTTTCCATAATTTTGTATTTAATAATGGGTGCCTTAAAGCTTGTAAAAATGGAAGCAAATGGGATTTTGGAGTTCACCACAACTATGTTCGTACCCTACTTGGTGAGATGGGATAGACTCGTGCTGATATGTGTTGTAGGTTTCATGATTGATGAGATAGGCAGATGCATTTGCTTGTTGGTTTGGTTATGCTACGATGGGAAAGATGGTTGTAATGGGTTCGCCAGTCGCTCAAAGATGGGTGAGATGTGTTTGAATTGTGTTGACTTGGCACTTGTTTACGTTGTGTAGTTGTGATTAATGTGAAAGTGATGCTTGCATTGGTGCAACAGTTGGGTTTACCAGTTTACGGGGAAGGGTACATGTCTTAATGTTTGGGTTGTTTAAATTCCATGTCCGAATGCTACTTGTTATATGCCAGATACAAGTTGGATACACTACATCATGTTTGGCTACCAGCGTGTACTTGTTTTGTTTTAAAATGAATGTTATTAAGTGTGCATTTTAAATTTGATTTATGTTTGATGTCATCGTGCCTATTTATGGATGATTTTTTTTTAAGTTGCAGAGGACCGACGCATAGGTGCACATCATATAAAGTAGAGGACACCCCCAAATTAATCAATGGCACCTAAAAAAGATACAATTGTTGCAGGTCTGAATTTATGAAGCATACACATACACATACACATATACATATACATAGACATAAGTGAATTAAACACGACTGTAGAGAAGTATAGCAAGGGGCAGCGAGTGATAAATGTGATGCAGTGGAGTGTTAGGGTGGCTGACTGAGAGAAGTAGATGTGGCAAGGTTGTCCACTTAAGACCTCTTCACACATCTATACACACACACATTTACATGTACACATTTACATGTACATACACATACACATACACATACACATACACATACACATACACATACACATACACATACACATACACATACACATAGAAATAAACATACACATACACATACACATACACATACACATACACATACACATACACATACGCATACACATACACATACAAATTTACATAGACATAGACATAGACATAGACATACACGTAGACATAGACATAGACATAGACATAGACATAGACATAGACATAGACATAGACATAGACATAGAAATAGACATACACATACACATACAAATACACATACAAATTTACATAGACGTAGACACATAGACATAGACATAGACATACACGTAGACATAGACATAGAAATAGGCATAGACATAGACATAGACATAAACATACACATACACATACATTTTTACATAGACATAGACATAGACACATAGAAAAATACATACACAAAGACATAGACATAGACATACATACACAAACACATACACATACACATACACATACACATACACATACACATACATACACATACATTGCTATCATTGTGAAGAAAAAATGAGAAGTTGCTAGAATGAAAGGTTGTAAAGTTGACAAGTGTGCGAGGCACTAGGAGCATTGGATGCAGGTTGGCTCAAAAAATACACAGGATGTCGTGAAAGTAGTATTTGTACATGTATATGTATATACACATATACATATACATTATATATATACACACACACACACAAACATATATATATATATATATAGAAATATTCATATACATATACATAAACATATGTATATGTATATATATATGTCTATACATATGTATATATATAAAGAAGATGCAAAGACCTTAAGAATATACAAGTTGGATACACTTCATCATGTTTGGCTGCCAACGTGTAATTGTTTTGTTTCAAAATAAATACAATTACATGTGCATTTAATATCTGATATACATATGTATATGTCTATGTCTATGTATATGTATTTAATATACATATGTATGTCTATGTCTATACATATGCATATACATATATATACTGTAATGGTTGTAATGAAGAACAATATAAAGCTTACAAATGGAAAATAGTAAGAGTATAACAATTATCACATATGTATATGACTGAATTGATGGAGCAAAACCCATAAAAAATAACACCAACATATTTATCTATGGCACATAAACAACATACATTTTTAAAGTCACTGAATAGATGAAGCAAAACCTAAAAAAAGATTAACCCAAATTATTATTTTTGGTTAATGAAACAGAGAACACAACCCAACTGAATGATAATGCAAAACCTATGAGAATAGGATAAGCAGAGTCAATGATAATGCATAACCTATGAGAATACAATAAGCAGAGTCAATGATAATGCAAAAAATATGAGAAAATGATAAGATTTGTCAATGATAATGCAAAACCTGTGAGAATACAATAAGCAGATTCAATGATAATGCAACACCTATGAGAATACAATAAGAAGAGTCAATGATAATGCAGAACCTATGAGAATAGGATAGTCGAAGTCAATGATAATGCAGAACCTATGAGAAAGAATACGATAACCACTAGAGGCATTTATTAACTACACTTATGGTAATATATGGTAATATCAAAGGCACCTACAAATAGTACTCAATAACATTAATCGAACAAATATCAAGCACAATATATACGGTGTAGGTGAATGGTAGAACACAGATTTTAGGAGATTGTTAAATGATCAAGACTGTCCACCTAGGGACTAGGCCCTTGTTTGTGTGTCAAAGATACATGAATTGAAAAAAATTACATTAAAAAATTAGGCTATTTTAAATTAAAACAAGTTATATGAGATGTGAGACATTAATAGAGTAACCATTGTAGTCTAAAGGAAAAGTCCATATTAATTTGCTCATATATCAATGTCTGGTTCTAAAATTTAAAAATCTCACACTTAAGTAGTTATATTCTTTTTAATCTTTCTATGGGAGGTGGGAATACTAATATTGTTATTAGGTTTTATAATTTGATCAAATATAAATCCATGAAAGAACATAATGAGAATAACATGGAATTAGATGTTAATAATATATATATTTTTTCTCAAAATTGTTTCAAAAGATCCAAATTACTTTATGAATTATTCCATTGGATAATAGTTGGAAATGGTCATATTAGCATGATACAAGCTATTGGATTCATAATCAATTATGTAATTGATGGAATCCTTTTAAATCTATTTATTTTGACTATAAAAAAGTTAAAAATGTAGCCAACTATTTTCGAAGCTTAGGAGTGGAAAACAGTAAGAGTTTAACAATTATCACAAATGTATATGAATGATTTGATGGAGCAGAACTCATAAAAAAATAACACCAACATATTTATCTATGGCTCAGAAACAACATAAATGTTTGAAGTCACTGAATAGATGAATGGCACCGAAACAACATAAATTTTTTAAGTGACTGAAAAGATGAAGCAAAACCTAAAAAATATTAACCCACATTATTATTTTTTGTTTATGAAATAGAGAACACAACCTAACTCAATGATAATGCATAACATATGATAATACGATAAGCAGAGTCAATGATAATGCATAACCTATGAGAATACGATAAGTAGAATAAATGATAATGCAAAACCTATGAGAAAACGATAAGCAGAGTGAATGATAATGCATAACCTGTGAGATTACAATAAGCAAAGTAAATGATAATGCATAATCTATAAGAATACAATATGTAGAGTCAATGACAATGCAAAACCTATGGGAATAGGATAACCAGAGTCAATGATAATGGAGAACCTATGAGAAAGAATACGATAACCAAAGTATATGATAATGTAGAACCTATGAAATAGAAATGGTAAAACTATGACTGTAATATTTGCAAAATAAACCCTAGGGAAACAAAAATGCTAAACTATGAGTGTTATATTTGCAAAATAAACCCTAATGAAAGAGAAATGCCAAAATATGAGTGTAATATTTGCAATATAAACCCTATGGAGCAGAACCCATATAAAAAAAATACAACTTCATCTATGGCAAGGAAACAACAAACAATATTATTAATGAAAGAAGAAAACAACCCCAAAAATTTCAATGGCGGCGAAACAACCAACAATATTATTATCTGTTCTATAAAGAGAGTGATGCTTGAACAAAAGATTAATTTCCAAATATTTAGTGTGTTTATGAGCACAAATAGGACAGTGTTCATAAACACTAAACTTCAACCAAAAAATGATTTCTACAACACCAAAAGTCCAATATAACAAACAGAAATTGCAAAGAAAACTCAAAAAACTGAATAATGACAAGCCTTAGTGAGCAAGCTCACCTAGGTCGAACGACTTGATGCACGACCCAAAAAATAGCTGAATCTCGAGCACACAACACCATTCACGTGGCTTCACCTGGGAAAATCCATGAGGTGAACAACTAGTTTGAAGTTCAAAATTGTTCACAGCGTCGTAACAAATGGCGGTTACCTTCATGGCAGTGAGGAACCCGTTCATGGTGGTGATGAACCTGTTCATTGCTTGCATGGTGGAAATGGAGCCACTGGTAACATTCACCAATTGGCGTGTACCCATCTCCTAACCGATTTCTACCCAAATACAAACCGGTCTATGAGCATCGTAGGTTGTGGTAAACGTTTGAAGGTTGCAGATGACGAATCGAGTAGGTAGTGGCATGCAAGTGAAGAAAGAACGACAACTTGCTAGAATGAAAGGCTAAAAAGATGTTGAAAAGAGCGAGGCACTAGGAGCATTCAATGTAGGTTAGCTCAAAAAAATGTGGGGTGGCGTGGAGCTTAGGAGAGGATACTTGCATTCAACATGACAGTCGAGAAGTATAGGAAGTGGCGACGAGTGATAAATGTGACATAGTGGATTCTTAGGGTGGCAGATTGAGAGAAGTTGACGTGGCAAGGTTGTCAACTTAGGACGTCGTACCACACAGGAAGTGGCACCCGAGGTGCCTACGTATCGGTTGATGGGTCATTTTTTTATTTGTAAAATGCGTGGACAAATATCATCCTCCCACGTGGAAAAATAATTGAAAAATTAAAAAAACTAATTTTATATTGTTTATTATTCATTTTTCCATAATGGGTATTTGCAAAAAAATGTTATTGGTCCATGTGGCTTGCTGTGCGATTTTGGGTGCGTACGTATTGGCTCCTCTCCCCTAGTATACACAAAAATGAAAATGTTGAAAAGAAAAACTTTGAAGAAGATACTATTGGTGGGTGTAAAATGCCAAAACTCCTCAAACTTTGACAATGTCCTCCCTGCATGTGATGAAATAGGAGCTTTTGGTTAGGCCATGGACGATCCTCAAAGCATAAATGATAGAGGATTCTTAGCATAAAAAAAAGAGGTGTAGGTGGAGAATGAGGAGAGGAGTTGATTGGGGGGAGTCATTGTAATGTTTTGGCAGATGTGTATGCAAAAATATGGAAGCATGTAGAAAGCCTAAAAGGATTTGTTTGATGAAAGGTGTTCACATATACCATGATAATAGGATATGCACCTAATCAATTTGTTGAAAAGGTTTCAGAAACTTGCAAGCAAAAGCAATTAGCGTGTGTGAATCCAAATTTGACAACCATTTCCAACATCATCCCAACCTATGTCACTGTGAGAGTTCTGGAATAAGGTATGGACATACAGTGAGAGTATAAAGGATAGAGGGATTTCAATGACATTGGGAGAGGAGACTTCTGTAATATTTGAAGGAGCTCATGTGTGTGAAGTAGCCTACCACTTCATGCTTGTATGACATCCCCATTAGATAAGTTCTTTCCCTTCACCTTGTTTTTGTGTTAAGGAGTAACATATGGTTGGTAACTTAACATAATTATTTCCTGGTTATCTTATGTACAAGTATGAAAGGATGGATAAATGTGCCAAGTTCTTAACGTGGATATTTGGTCTAGGAGGTTTATCATTATTATAATTGTTTTAAATGCGAAGAAATAAAACAAGCGTAAGGTTAGAAGTTAATCATTAGATATTGTTAACTAAGATACTAAATTAATGTTTATGTGTGTATGACCAAGTGGGTACTCCTACTAGGTTAGGAATATGAGTGAATATTATTGTTCAAGTGTAAGGGTATAGATAAGTTATGATCTAGTAACATGCAATTTTTTAAAATTTAGAGGTTGAAACCCTATCAAATCAGTAAAAAGGTGTGTGGCATTGACGGTTATCAAATGAAGTTTATTAAAGACTTAATAATTTGGTATTTTATATCTACCTAAACCAAACCACCTTTATATTAGAAGATAATCTCTCTTGATTAAATTATTTCATTTTCCAAAGGCTTGAAATTCTTACTATAAAAGAGGAAGAGGGTGTATATTCTTACCTTAATTTTTTACATGGAATAAGGTGGTTTTAAAACATAGCTATAAAAACCTTTTTATATATTATGAAATGGGAACATGATTACCTAATCTGAGTATTGGATTATGGTTGCATAATAATTTAAGAATTGACTTGTTTAGTGGCACTATAACCACATGGTAGCAAACCTACATTTAATGTTGCAAGTTGATACTCTTGGTGACCCACCTTGGATTTGAAGATAAATGTTTAATATGACTACATGATGATTTTCAACCCCTTAAGTATGAGATCCTTGATATGGAAATTATTATATGAACAAAAGAAGGATATTAGATCTATTGTGAATCATAATATGGTCACATACTATAGATGGAAGGAAACTATCATTTAATTTGATTATGATATTAAGATCATGCTATCCAACATCTCTTGTGACCGTACTACTGACCATCAAGGTAATATTTAGTATAAATAAATTACCCAATCAATAAACTAGACTATTAAATGAATATGGGGTGATCCATAGGGTAAACGAAAACTAGTAGATCAAGAATATTATAAGTAATATTATTAGGATTATGTTTTCATGTATTGGTCTAATGGATATAGTTTTTCCAAGTTACTTAAGTATGATCTAGCATTGATTATAGCTTAAAACAAATTCTTGAATACTATTGCTTGTCCTTTGAAGGTATCTATTGGCCCCTTGAGTATAAGAGCCTCATTATTGAACCTATTATATGAATTTCAAATGGAAATGATTTCTTATGGGTTTATGTGCACCGAGGTAATTTCATGTTGAGAAACAATCCTAGCCCCTATGTGATAAGTTAAAATCAAGGGCATTCAAGTTGGTTTATAAATAATAATCAGTCGAGTTTAATTCAAGACCTTGATATCCCTAAAGGGAAGTCTTATAGTATGGGTGTTAAACTATATACTTTTTTATGTTTTTCTAACAATGTCAAGTATAATAATGAAAGATAAGCATTAATGAAACCTAGATTATGGGGAAAATTTTGCATATGCGTCCCTTGAGAGACATTGTAGGAGAACTACGTGTGACTTTGATCTATTTGGAAGTGGGTACATAGACAGTCCTTAGGCAAACAAGTTTCTTGTGACCTCAAGTCTATAGGGGGAGGGTTTAGGGGGATAAATACAAGGGATGGGGTCAATACTATTTGGTTTGACCTTCTCTCTTTAGTAGGCTTTGATTTGAGGCTAAAATGGGTATCAGATGGTTAAGAAGGAATTAAGGAAAACTAATAAATTTTATTTAATACATAATATACTTCTAAATACTAATTTGAATGAAGTAATGGATGGACTACTTTATAATTGGTATTTAAATATATGTATATGTTGGGTAAAGGCCATCTCATGTTGGTTCCATGTAACTTTTATGTGTTGTGAAAACTGAATCCATATCTAGACGTCTCTATATATAGGCCCTTGTATCCGTTGATTGTGATTGTGATTCATGTTATGCATGAACCGCCCAAGAGTGAACCTCTGGGATATTTGAGTAGTGACAGGAAATCATTAGACCATGCCAATGACCGATGTCTAGGCTACTGCTAGGGACTAGCTGACATTCACCCAGTTCATGGAGGTGAAGGTTGCTTTGGGCTACCCTATTTATGATTATGATATGGTAACGATTACACGAATAGGGACCCATCCATGCTGGTAATGGTAATATGGGGCTAATCATTGTATCGATGGGGTTCACTGGCTGTCACTAAGGGAACGAAAGTGATCGATGCCAATGTTACCCAAGATTGCGAAGAAGATAGCTGACAATATCACTAAGGTCACAAGGTGGTATATGCTGAGAGCTACTTCTTCTTGAGTGGAAAGAATTATTGTCGATGGGCTATAGGTGATTGAAGTCAAAATTCATCAAGTTATGGTAGGTTCACTACTTGTGGAAAGCCTTGGGATAGTGGAAGAACCCACAGTGTAGTATGGGATGCACTAAATCCCCTTCCTAGTCGTCAGACTATATACTTGGCCTTGTGGGCTTGAGGATAGACTTGTAGTGTAGTATGGGATGCACCAAATCCTCTTCCCATTTGTTCAATGGTACAAAAGACCGAAGGAAAGGATAGGAACCACGGTGTAGTGCGAAATGCACCAATATCCATTTCTACCTACGATGCAATATGGAAATGTGTTAGTAAACCATTGTGGATGTGATGTATATTGAAGCTCGTCACTATGAGTATGTTCAATGTATATTGGAGCTTGCCACTGTGGATGTGATGTATGTTGGAGCTCATCACTATGTACTTGTGATGTATGCTGGATGTCGTTATTGTTTATTTATGATGTATGTGTAGTAACGAAAAAATTATTGCTTTTCCTTACTCGGTTTAGAAATTATTGTCATTGAATTAACCTAATTTTTCCTAGGTTTAGTGTTGTAATGTGTTGTACACATTCACATTGATCTTGGGCCCCTTTTTAATAAAATGTACTTAACTTGTACCTTATGTTAGGTATTGTAAAGTGTTGTAACACACTTTCACACTTATCCAGGGTCTCATTAATTAATTGTGGTCAATTAGAGTTAATTAGCCCCTTTAATTCAAATTTAAGCCTTATTTATGATACCTTCCGAAGGACCTATCCTGACACCCAATATTCAAATTGTAAAAAAATTATTGGGAAAATTTGAGGTCTTAGAAAATGGTGCTAGGACCCATTCGCCCTAGGTGGCGAATGGGTCCTCCCTCTATAGGATCCCCCTTTCTTTGCATATTTGACATGGGTTTTTGATGTTATTTCACCCCTCAAAGGAAAGGTCCTGAAAACTTGTGCCAGGACCCATTCGCCCTAGGTGGCGAATGGGTACTCCCTTAATAAGGACCCCCTTTTTGAATTTAGTTCAAGCAGGATTTTAATAATATTCATTTCCATATCTGATGTCGACTTGAATTGTTTGAATTTCGAGGTTAATCTCTAGATTTAGTATAGATAAGGGGTTAATTCACCTAGTTTCATCCTAGACTTCTAAGAATTCATGCATTATAGAAAATTTGACTTCACAAGAGTCATCAATAGAAATTCAAAGGAATTTCAAGGTAGATTATCAAGAATTTATTGCAACAATTCAAGATCATTTCATCATGTCTAAGGCATAGTGCATTCCTACATGTTGTTGAGCTAAGATAGTGGATGTAGCATTGAAGATCTACTTGCAAGCATTGTTTCACATCATATATGAGATCAAGATCTACATTCTTCATGGCCACTTCATGTTAGATTGTAGATTTATCTTCCAAGACAACATCCAAGGTATCGACATTACATATTTCATGTTTCATGCTTCAATTTCATTATCTCATGTTTGATTACCTACAAGGGGTTTGACTTAGGCAAACCCCTATTCAAAAAAATCAACAAGTTTTTTCTTCCCTTGAATGTGTGTTTGCAGATTTATAGGTTGAAGATCAAGTGGAGTATAAGTTTGAAGCAAAATTGTCAAAGTTATCAAGTCACAAAGTTGACCTTCATAGTGCAAGAACAAAGAAAGGAAGCTATAGAATTTATTATAGGTTTTTGGGAGCTGATAACCAAGGATATGAGAGTGCAGGAATCAAGGAAAATAACCGAGATATCAATTTCAAGAACCCTAACAGGGACCCATTCTCCACTAAAAGTGAATGAGTCCTTTGTGCCCTAAAAACATGCTTCTTGCAGCAAGGTACATATCATTTTAAGCTCTCAAAATTTTCCTCATAGTTGCTATAATAGTTAGGCAATTAGTTTATGATTGTTATTTTCATTCTTTGGCCCTCATGATTGAATGTTTCATAGTGAAAATTAGTGGTTTATCATCTTGATCTATTCACCTTGGTGGTAAACCCTATTTTTCTATGTTTCATTTTGGCAAACCCAACTCAATGAATATTGCAATTTTATGATTTTGAAGTCTTTCATTGCATCCTAGGTTAGATATTGCATTCATTTGCATCTCATTTGCATTGAGTTAGATCTCATTTAGGGTTTCTTGCATTGCATTCAAAAATTGCATCTCATCTAGGGTTTAGATTTTCATTGTTTTGCATCTCTCTAAACCTGAAAAACACAAAAACAAATAAGTCATTGTGCATATCATTTAGATCTCATAAAATTGTATTTGAAAATCAAAACAAAATTGCATATCAACCTAGGTCCCTGCATTCATCTTTTCATTGCATTTCTGGAAAATCTGAAACTAAAAATTACTATCTTAGACTTGGAATTGAAAGACATTATGTAAGGCTTGCAAATCATTCAAAAACAATTTAAAAATATCTAACCAGAACCCATTTGCCTTTACTAGCGAATAAGTCCTTGTTCAGGTCAAACTCGAACCTTTTGGCACCTGAAAAAGCATTAAAAATCACTTTGAAATCAATAAAAACATCTCAAAAATTCCTAACCAGGACCCATTCGCCCTTACTGGTGAATGAGTCCCTGTTAGCTACTAATATTTTTTTTTCTGGAAATTGAAATCTCATTTTTAGGCTTTTGTTTACCGCTGTTACTTTCTTGTTTTAGTTTTCTTATTTGTTGTTTCATCAAATTCATTACATCTAGCTTAAATTGCTTCATTTCAGTACATTGTCAAGAATCAAAATTGCATTTAGAGTATTTCATTTTCATCTTATTGTAGTGTAATCAGCAAATTACTATGTTTAGATCTAGAATTCCAAAAATGGATAACTATTTAAGCAATGTGTGGAAATCCTTGTTCTCTTTGGTTGATGTTTCAAGTTGTGTTTTTGGAAATGACCCTAATGCACTTGAACCTATTGATGCCCACACAACTCCTAATGCATGTACTCCTCGTAATGTTGATATCATTGGAGAAGATGATTCCATCATGAATGAATTCATAAATGATTTCCTTAACAACCTTGAGACTAATGCATCCTTTTACCCTTCACTGAAACAACCAACACCCCCTACCATTCCATCACTTGAGATGTTTGGTCTTTTGCATCCTGAAGTTGAAACACAAGTTGAGCCTAAGTTCCCTACAATAGGTGAACCTAGTTCCTTTCATAAAGAAAATATCCAACCATCTTATGTTAACAAAGTAACCAACACATATTTCAACCTTGAAGAGACATATGGCAAAGGATTCACAATCTTAAGTAAACAAGGATGTGATACAACAAGTGAACATGAAATTCATCAACTCCTAGAGCAAATACCAATTGAAGATACAAAAGGGTTAGGATATCAAGATCCCCCTCCCGATATAAGTGTCCTCCTTCCTAAAGAACATTGGAAAGATTATCCTAGATCCTCCTCCTGACATAAATGTCCTCCTTCCTAAAGAGCAACTAGGGCCTCCTAATGACAATGATAAAGAAGAAAAGGTCATCTCAGGTCCTCCTACCCTATATCCACCTAAGGAAATTGGTGAATCTAGCAAGCGCAGAAGGCCTTACAAATTAAAGAAACTACAATTTCCTTATCCACCAACTGCAATTGAAAGGAATTTACAGATACTTCTACACCTTGGACTTATAACATTACCACAAATGCGAGAAATGCCAAAACTATATCTTAAAGATGAAAATTTTCCACATTGTCGATACCATAGAACTCTTGGACATAGCACCGATGATCACCATGCTTTAGAACAAATATTTAAACAAATTGATATCATATAAATAGCCCCTTAAAGCATGCATTCTACTCCTTGCCATGTAATAGTTGTAGGATCTCAAACATTGTCACTATTACATGTCTTACACTTATTGCAAATCATTTTATCTGATGCAAGGAGCTTACTCTCATCACCTACCTCAGCTCATTCTTGTCTTGCACACAGTGGGGGAAAGAATTAGATAGCCTTGTCCTAGTAATACACTTACTATTTTCCCTTTGGCTAGTTGTCTACCTTCCATTTATACAGACCGAGATTCAGATGCAAACAACATTCTTTAGGTTGAATTGCATGTGCTTGACTAGTATTTTGCATTTTCATATTTTCGTTACGTGATTGCATGTGTGTAATGAGATCCCGATGGTTCGTTTGATGTATCTCTCTCTTTTTGTACATTCCTCTATATGTACCTTCATTCTTCTATATGTCATAATCAATTCATTTGTCTTGTGTTTTCCTTTTGGGGATGACGCAAGGCATCAAGAAATTTAGGTCTCTTCCATGTTGACCCAAAAGCTTTCCTTTTATCTTTTTCATTTGTCTTGTGTTTTCCTTTTGGGAATGATGCAAGGTGTCGAGACATTTAGGTCTCTTCCATGTTGACCTGAAAGGATTTTTCTCTGTTTTCGCTCTCTTAGTGTCATTCTTCCAGTTCTATGAGTATTTGGGAAACCTCTCATGTCTTGGGAGAAAACATTGGCTACTTTAAAGCAATTCCTCACAACGGTGTAGCAACTGCTTTAAAGTGGGGGCATACATCGATGCCATCTTTCAACATATTTGATGGTGTGATTTTATTTTTTCTTGTGACATGTCCTTTTCTTGGTGGTGTTAGTGGGTTTGAATTCCTCCAAGAGTGAGATATTTATAAGCATACAATCTCCCTTTGTGGCATGATGCGAATGAGGCATCCCATAAGTGGCGATCTGATATCCTTGACTTGTCCTCTCTTAGAGACATTAGGCACAATTCTACCTAAGAAGAAGGCCTTACATGAACAAAGCAAAATACCCTTTAACAATATTTTACATTACATTCAAAAGAATTTACAAAAAGCATTACATTGTGGTGCCTTATTGAAGTTATCAGGAGGATAGCTTTGGTATGGTTAGTATGATGAGAAGCTGACACAATGGCATGAATTTCTCATTATACGGGTGAGAAGCTGACACATTGGCATGCCTTTCTCACTAAACCACCTCGTTGGGATAACTCACCTAGTAGACAGACTGAGGTTCCACTACCCTAGAGTGACCAGTGCATGTTATGGACAAACAACCCCATTCCACATCACGTTGAAATGGTTGTGCTTGATCCTTTTGTTTATTTTTCTTGGCCTTTGATAGGGTATGATTATGTAGGAATCAAGGAAAATAACCCAGATCTCAGTTTCAGGAACCCTAACAGGGACCCATTTGCTACTAAAGGCAAATGTGTCCTTTGTGCCCTAAAAATAGGCTTCTTGCAAGAAGGTACACATCATTTTAAGCTCTCAAAATTTTCCTCATAGTTGCTATTATAGTTAGCGTTAGTTTCTGATTTTTATTTGCATCCTTTGGCCCTTATAATTGAATGCTTCATAGTGAAAATTAGTGGTTTACCATCTTGATCCATTCACCTTGGAGGTAAGCCCTATTTTTCTATGTTTCATTTTGGTGAACTCGACTCATTGAATATTGCAATTTTCTGATTTTGAAGTCTTTCATTGCATCCTTGTTTATATCTTGCATTCATTTGCATCTCATTTGCATTGAATTAGATCTCATTTAGGGTTTCTTGCATTGCATTCAAAAATAACATCTGCAGTTTGCAGGGGTTGCTTAGGACTGGGATGAAATGGAAGATTGGAAATGGTAACAATATCAGATTCTGGGATGACCCTTGGTTTCTTGACACCCCTCTGGAACACTCTGAATTTAGGAATCTAATGAGGTTGGCACAACGTTTCTTTGGTGTTTACATTAGTGATTACCTCCTTGGCCTACAAGTGGCCAAGAAGTGGAATGATCTGGTTCTTAGCTGCCCTTTATCCCCTAAGCTGAGCCTCCGTGCCAAGTCCTTGCAGGAGTTGCTCTCCCTTACTAGATTACTGTCAACCAACATGGTGGATGAATTCTTCTAGACTAATGACAAGTAGGGTGATATTTCAGTTAAAACAACTTACAATTTGTTGATGGACTAGGGCAAAGTCCTTGATCTTTCTAAGTGGGTTTGGAATAGACACATGATCCTAAAAATAAAATTCTTTTGGTAGATTTCCTGCCATAACAGGATTCTTACATAGGACAACTTGAGGAAAAGGGGATTCTAGATCCTCAACAGGTGCTTGTTATGCAAGTGTAATGAAGAATCAGTGGACCACTTGCTGCTACACTGCCCGTTTGTTGTTGGTGTGTGGGAGCTGGATTTAGAGAATTTGGGAATTCAGTGGACTATGTAAGGACATTAAATCCTTTATCTTGAGCTAGTATGGACCCTTCATCCACCCCTTACCTTGTGACATTTGGAACTAGCCCCCCCCATTATTTGCTGGTGCTTATGGAAAGAGAGGAATAATAGGATTTTCAGGAATATTGAGATGAGCCCAAAGGAGGTGTTTGGTATAGGATCTCGGCTCATCGAAAAAACATTTTTCTTTTTAAAGGGAAAATCTCGGATAAAGGTTTGACTAAGAGGGAAATTATTATGGCCAAAGCTTGGCATCAAAACCTTGAAGCCAATTCTTATGACAACTCTAGATCCCTGGCTAGAAGGAACACTATTTGGAAACCTCCGGACTGTGGTTGGTATAAACTTAATTTTGATGGGGCGGCCAAAGGAAACCTGGGTAGAGCTAGCATAGGAGGTGTTATCAGAGACTACAAGGGTAATTTCTTGGCTGGTTACTCGAGGGGGATTGGCATCCAATCTTATATGATTGTGGAAGCTAGAGCGTTGCTAAAGGGCATCCAGTTAGCTATTACTATGGGGATTGGGAATCTACATATAAAAGGTGATTCTAAGTTTATCATTGATGTTGTTAACTTTGGAAGATTACTAGGGTGGAGTACTAAAGATATTTTATTAGACATAAATCTTTTTGTGTCTAAGTTGAATTTGAAGATTGCTACCCACATTTACCGGGAGGGTAATCAAGTGGTTGATGCTTTAGCTAACTTTGTCACACATTGGAAAATCTCTAAGTGCCAACATAATTTGGGGAACCTACTGCTAGGAATTCAAGGTTTAATCCTTAAGGAGCAAGGCCCTTGTTTAATCCATGATAATAACTAATTATGCAATTTTATGGGCCTTATGGGGGGTCCACATTCTTGTCTTATGGGTTATGTGGATGTGTGTAAATGTTGAGGTGTCTTACAAGTGGCAAAATTTGAATAATGGGGTGGAGTCCATTTTTAAAAAGGCCATTATGAGGAATTATGGAGAGTACTTTATGATTAAGGCCAAGCTGGGTCGTGCCTTAAGTAATCTCTTTTTGGGGATTGCACTAAGCTCTCGTATATCCTTGAAGATTTTTTATTTTAATTTTGATGTGACTAATAATTACAAGGTGAAGCTTTTAATTGGTCCTATCTTTTCTGCCAATTTTCCTTCTTTACTAAAGGCCCGGATCTTAGGTTTATCTAAATTTGGCCTCGTGGCCATCTTACATTGGTTTTTGTGCATTAACAACGTGGAAGGAAAATATTCCATTCCCATCATGTCTTGCTTACCTAGCAGCAAGTTTTTGGAGATTTTCATTAATGAGATCGCCAAATTTTCCTTTAGGGATTTAACTCCTCAAGCGTGTGTTCTATACATTGCTTTGATTGCCTAAGGCTGCATCATTTGGCTTAAAATCTTAAGTGTGCAGGTGACCTATCACTTAACCAATTCTTCTAACCTTTTACTCTCACAGGTTTTTTGGTTCTTCTGTGTGCAGAGCGGCAACATGGGTGGCGATAGGGTGAGAACGAAGCTTGAAAAATGTGGCAAATTTTGCAAGGATCCATTGGTGTGGCACATTTGCATTGAAGGCAAGCTGGCACCTCTGATGGAAAGTTTGGTGGATCACAACCCTAGTTTATCTATGCAGTTTGTGAATTCATGGAAAGATAGAAGGGTTACCATGGGTGGTATTTCCTTTGAAATGAATGAGGAGGTGATTGCACAGGCGACGGGGCTGGTATGTACTGGTAAGAAGTACTTGAAGCATACTAAGGCCCAAGATAACAAAATTCTAAATGCCTTCTTTCTAGGAAATGAGAAATAGGTTTGTAACCAGTCAGGGTATGAAAGTGAAGCTCTCCCGCAGCCTTGGGACTAGGTCTGCCTCACCCTCATGAAGTATGTGACCCTTGAAGGTAGATACAAAACCTACTATTTCTATCACTTCCCTCTTTTAAATCACCTCCGACATAAAATTCTGTTAAGATTTTCTTTTTTCTTACTTAAGGACTTAGAAAGCTCTATTGAGAAGTGTATAGAGGCTACTGGCCAAAACCTTGAGGATACTCCTCCCTTGCTGCTCCACCAAGGCCTCATTTTGAGGCTCTACCACTTCCATCTTGCGTTATGCCCACTCAAACCCATTTCTGCTATTTGTGTTGAGGAAATTGAACCCCCTGTTGTGGCCAATATCTCCCTGGCTGAGTCCAAAGGTCCAATCAGAAAAACCCCTTTGATTACTGTTGAAATTCATAAGCCTAAACCAACTACCAAGAAGTTTAAGGGGAGTGCGGGGATTCCCCAGACTAGTGTTGCAGCTAGTCTCTGTGAACTTAAGTCAACCCCTGCCAAGTCTGTCAGCAAACCTACCTCTAAAAAGAAAGTTAAGGATGAGGGGAAGGGTTTGATGGAGCCTCCAACCATAGACAACAGAGGAAAGAATGTTGTGGGTAGGGACTCCAAGGGAGACATTGTGGTCGCTGCTATGGTGGTGACTTGTGGTGAAAGTCCCATCATCAGGAGGTTTGGTAGGCTAGCTAAAGATAACAAGAAAGTGCAGGATAATGGCATGGAAACAGATGAGGAGTTGTCTGACAGCAAAGGTTATAGGGATGAGGAGGAGTCTGGGGATGGTGAGAGGAGTATGTTGGAGGGCCCCACACCATTTCAGATTTCAACAAAGTGCATAAGGAGAACTCGACTTCCTAGTCGTTGGATCCTCTGGATGTGGAGCGAGCTAATATTGAGAAGATGGTGGATTATGGGGAGGAGCTTCGTTTGCTGCAGGAAAGGATGGGAAAGATGGACACAAAATTCAGTGGCTTGACCCGTTTCACTGTGAAGTTGGTCCACTGTGTTACCAACACCCTCTCTGCTGTGATGAAGGACGAAATGGACAAGAAGAATGTTGAAGAAGGCCCTGAATGGGTTGGGGATGATGTTGTTAATCTCCTTTCTCAGAACTGGGAAAATGCCAGTTAATCTGCTATTGTTGCGTAGTGTGTTTGTCAGCTGTTGGTTCGTTGTGTATGTTTTTTGGTTTAGTTGTTAATAATTTTTAGACTTGATCTTTTTTGGCCCTTGTGGCTCTCTATGTAAAGGGTACAACACCCTGTAAATGCTGCTTATCGTATCAAAAACATCTCATCGAGGGTTTAGATTTGCATTGTTTTGCATCCCTCTAAATATGAAAATACAAAAACAAATAAGTCATTGTGCATATCATTTAGATCTCATAAAATTGCATTTGAAAATAAAAACAAAATTGTGTTTCAACCTAGGTCCTTACATTCATCTTTTCATTGCATTTTCAAATTGCATTTCTAGAAAATCTGAAACTAAAACTTATTGTATCAGACTTGGAACTGAAAGACATTGCTAAAATCTTGCAAATCATTCAAAAATAGTTTTAAAATACCTAACTAGGACCCATTCGCCTTTACTGGCGAATGATTCCTAGATCAGGTCAAACCTAAACCTTCTGACATCTGAAAAAGCATTAAAAAATCACTTTGAAATTAGTAAAAACATCTCAAAAATACCTAACCAGGACCCATTCGCCCTTACTAGTGAATGAGTCCCTATTAGCTACTGATTTGCATATTTTCTAGAAATTGAAATCTTAGTTTTAGGCTTCTGTTTGTTGCTGTTAATTTCTTGATTTAGTTTTATGATTTGTTGTTTCATCAAATTCATTGCATCTAGGTTAAATTGCTTCATTTCAGTGCATTCAAAAGAATCAAAATTGCATTTAGAGCATTTCATTTTTAGCTTGTTATAGTGTGTAATCAACAAATTACTACGCTTAGATCTGAAATTCTGAAAATGGATAACTGTTTAAGCAATGTGTGGAAATCCTTGTTCTCTTTGGTTGATGTTTCAAGTTGTGTTTTTGGAAATGAACCTAATGCACTTGAACCTATTCATGCTCACACAAATCCTAATGTATTTCCTCCTCGTGATGTTGACATTATTGGAGAAGATGATGCCAACATGAATGAATTCATAAATGATTGCCTTAACAACCTTGAGAATAATGCATCCTTTAACCCTTCATTGAAAAAACCAACACCCCCTACCATTCCATCACTTGAGATGTTTGGTCTTTTGCATCCTGAAGTTGAAACACAATTTGGGCCTAAGTTCCCTACAATAGGTGAACCTAGTTCCTCTCGTCAAGCGAACATCCAACCATCCTATCTTAACAAAGTAACCAACACATCAATCAACCTTGAAGAGACATAAAAGGATTCACGATCTTAAGTAAACAAGGATGTGATAGAAAAAGTGAACATGAAATTCATCAACTCCTAGAGAAAATACCAACTGAAGATACAAAAGGGTTAGGATATCAAGATCCCCCTCCTGACACAAGTGTCCTCCTTCCTAGAGAACAACCAATACCTCATAACAATGGAAGGATTATCCTAGATCCTCCTCCTGACATAAGTTTCCTCCTTCCTAAAGAGAAAATAGGGCCTCCTAATGACAATAAAGAAGAGAAGGTCATCTCAGGTCCTCCTGCCGTATATCCACCTAGGGAAATTGGCGAATCTAGCTAGTGCAAAAGGCCTTACAAATTAAAGAAACTACAATTTCCTTATCCACCAACTACAATTGAAAGGAATTTACAGATATATACTTCTACACCGTGGACTTAAAACATTACCACCCATGCGAGAAACGCCAAAACTATATCCTAAAGATGAAAATGTTCCATATTGTCGATACCATAGAACTCTTGGACATAGCATCGATGATCGTCATGCTTTACAACGAATATTTAAACAACTTTATATCATAGAAATAATCCCTTAAAGCTTGCATTCTACTCCTTGCCATGTAATAGTTGTAGGATCTTAGGCATTCTCACGATTACATGTCTTACACTTATTGAAAATCATTTTCTTTGATGCAAGGAGCTTACTCTCATCACCTACCTCGACTCATTATTATCTTGCACATAGTGGGGGTGAGAATTAGATAGCCTTGTCCTAGTAATACAATTGCTATTGTCACTTTGGCTAGTTGTCTGCCTTCCGTTTATATAGACCGAGATTGGGATGCAGACAACCTACTTTAGTTTGACTCGCACGTGCCTGACTAGTCTTTTGCATTTTCATTTTTTCTTTATGTGATTGCATGTGCATAATGCGATCCCCCGTGATGTTTCATTTGATGTATCTCTCTCTTTTTGTGCATTCATCTATATGTACCTTCATTCTTCTATATGTCGTAATCAATTCATTTGTCTTGTGTTTTCCTTTTGGGGATGATGCAAGGCGTCAAGATATTTAGGTCTCTTCCATGTTGACCCAAAAGCTTTCCTTTTATCTTTTTCATTTGTCTTGTGTTTTCCTTTTAGGGATGATGCAAGGTGTCAAGATATATAGGTCTCTTCCATGTTGACCTGAAAGGCTTTTTCTTTTTTTTTGCCCTCTTAGTGTCATTCTTCCAGTTCTATGAGTATTTGGGGAATGATGACAATTCCATGCTCTATGACAACATTGTAGCATAGACATACTAACCCAAAATCCATAGATCCCTTATGTATTTGTGGGGCAACCCTTCCTTCCTATTTCATGACACAACTTATTTTGGAAACATATATTGACTTGACATAGGGTTTTCCAAGGAAAGCTCTCATGTCTTAGGAGAAAAAATTGGCTACTTTAAAGCAATTGCTCACAAAAATGGTGTAGCAACTGCTTTAAAGTAGGGGCATACATCAGTGACATATTTCAGCATATTTCATGGCACAATTTTCTTTTTTCTTGTGACATGTCCTTTTGTTAGTGGTGTCAGTGGGTTTGAAGTCCTCCAAGAGTGTGATATTTCTAAGCATAGGTCTCCCTACGCGGCGATCTGATATCCTTGGCTTGTCCTCTCTTGGAGACATTAGGCACAATGCTCCCTAAGAAGAATACCTTACATGAACAAAGAAAAATCCCCTTTAACAACATTTTATATTACATTCAAAAGTATTTACAAAAAGCATTGCATTTTGGTACATTATTGAAGTTATCAGGAGGATAGCTTTGGTATGGTTAGTATAATGAGAAGTCGACACACTAGCATGACTTTGTCATTATACGGTGAGAAATCGACACACTGGCATGCCTTTCTCACTAAACCACCTCATTGGGATAACCCACCTAGTGCACAGGTTGAGGTTCCACTAACCCAGAGTGAGCATACATATTTTGGGACAACTCACCTAGTGGACAGACTGAGGTTCCACTATCCCATAGTGAGTAGTGCATGTTACAGACAAGCAACCCCATTCCATATCGCGTTGAAATGGTTGTGCTTGATCCTTTTGTTTATTTTTCTTGGCCTTTGGCAGGGTATGATTATGTATCTTTGTTATTGTTGCATACTTAAGTGTCTTGAATGTCTACTTTAGTGTGAGTTTGACATGGGGTCATCCTCTCACTAAAGAGGGGGAAAAATGTAGTAACAAAAAAAATTCCCTTTTCCTTACTTGGTTTGGAAATAATTGTTATTGAATTAACCTAATTTTTCCTAGGTTTAGTATTGTAATGTGTTGTGCACATTCACATTGATCTTGAGCCCCTTTTTAATAAAATTTACTTAACTTGTACCTTATTTTAGGTGTTGTAAAGTGTTGTAACACACTTTCACACTTATCTAGAGTTTCATTAATTAATTGTGGTTAATTAGAGTTAATTAGCCATTTTAATTCAAATTTAAGCCTTATTTATGACATCTTCCGAAGGATCTATCCCGACACCCAATATTCAAATTGTAAAACATTTTTAATTGGGAAAATTTGAGGTCCTAGAAAATGGTACTACGACCCATTCGGAAAATGGGTCCTCCCTCTATAGGACCCCACTTTCTTTGCATATTTGACATGGGTTTTTGATGTTATTTCACCCCCCAAAGGCAAGGTCCTAGAAACTTGTGCTAGGACCCATTCACCCTAGGTGGCGAATGGGTCCTCCCTTAATAAGGACCCCCTTTTTGAATTTAATTCTAGCGAGATTTTAATAATATTCATTTCCAGATCTGGTGTCAACTTGAATTGTTTGAATTTCGGGGTTAATCTCTAAATTTAGTATAAATAAGGGGTTAATTCACCTAGTTTCATCCTAGACTTCCAAGCATTCATGCATTATAGCAAATTTGAGTTCACAAGAGTCTTCAAGAGTAATTCAAAGGCATTTCAAGGCAGATTATCAAGAGTTTATTGCAACAATTCAAGATCATTTCATCATGTCTAAGGCATAGTGCATTCCTACATGTTGTTGAGCTAAGATAGTGGATGTAGCATTGAAGATCTACTTGCAAGCATTGTTTCACATCATATTTGAGATCAAAATCTACATTCTTCATGGCCACTTCATGTTAGATTGCAGATTTATCTTCCAAGACAACATCCAAGGTATCAACATTACATATTTCATGTTTCATGCTTCAATTTCATTATCTCATCATTTGGTTTGATTACCTACAAGGGGTTTGACTTAGGAAAACCAATATTCACTAACAATCAACAAGTTTTTCTTCCCTTGAATGTGTGTTTGTAGATTTACAGGTTGAAGATCAAGTGGAGAATAATTTTGAAGGAAAATTGTGAAAGTTATTAAGTTAGAAAGTTGACCTTCATAGTGCAAGAATAAAGAAAGGAAGCTATAAAATTTATTATAGGTTTTTGGGAGCTGATAACCGAGGATCTAAGAGTGCAGGAATCAAGGAAAATAACCCAGATCTTAGTTTCTGGAACCCTAACAGGGACCCATTCGCCACTAAAGGCGAATGAGTCCTTTGTGCCCTAAAAATAGGCTTCTTGCAGCAAGGTACATATGATTTTAAGCTCTCAATATTTTCCTCATAGTTGCTATAACAATTAGGGTTAGTTTCTGATTGTTATTTGCATTCTTTGGCCCTCATAATTGAATGTTTCATAATAAAAATTAGTGGTTTATCATCTTGATCCATTCACCTTGGTGGTAAACCCTATTTTTCTATGTTTCAGTATGGTGGAGCTCATCATTGTGTATATGTGATGTATGTTGGAGCTTGTCATAGTGTATTTGCAATATTTGTCAGAGTCAGTCACTAATGTAAATGTGATATGTGTATGAGACAATCATTGTACTTGTGATGTACATATGAGATAAACACCATTGTACTTGTGATCTGTGTATGATCCAAACATTGTTGTACTTGTGATGTGTATGAGCTAGTCAACTTGATTATATGGAGGTATGCTTGTGATAGCCATTATGTATGATCTTTGAGATTATGGTATGAATGACCCCAGATTGTGAATGTTTGTACACTAATGTTTTGTAATGTATGGTATGGACCCAACACTTGATGACAAGTTATTATCAAAGTTATTAACATTATATTATAATTGGCTAAGTTGATAGTTTACATGTACTTAATTAATATCCATGGGTTAAAAGCAAGGTCAAGGATCTCATGCAAAGAGAGAATGAACTCCCTTTGACATTGTGGGGCAAACTACGAAGCCTCTGATTCCCACGAGGGGATACGTAGGTAGGGTCACTATGAACCCTTGAGGTTTAGGTCTGGGTCTAGGAATGACCCTAGCAATATGAGCTTAACACTTCTAAGTGTAAGCATATAAGTTGTGATGTTGATTTGTTATCACAATGATGAATGAGGAACTTTTGATATTAACACATCAATCATAAATGAGAGATGTTTGGTCGGTTAAGCTGGTAGTTGATGCTATTGAATGCAAAAATTAAAAAAAAATAAAAATGTTGTGCCCGAGATGGGGATTTTACACACTTGTCCAATATCCATTAATTGAATTATTATATAGATTACGTGAATTTGAAATGGTTTGGTAAATCAATGTTTTAAAGATTAAAATTATTTGTATTACGGTATATATTTAGTTTGTTAGTTTAATTTTTTTAAGTGAAATTAAAATGGATTTATAAATATAAAGTATTAAATATAATTATGTTAATAAAAATTAATTAGTATAGATATTTTAAGAGCTATTTTATTTAATTAAATGAATTATTTAAAGATTAATTTTATTTTGGAAAATTTATTATTTATTATTTTAGATTTTTTTTTCTATTTTTTGTTTATAATATTTAAAACTATAGTAAATATTTATTTTTAATTGTGATAAGAGATTTTTTTTATTAAGATTCCTTATTACTATTGTCACAACTAAGTTAAGGATTGAGGAGTATCCATTCCACCAAATTCGTCACTATCCCGACCTCATTCCTTATGATGTCAAAGCCTTGCACTAAGCAAGACTTGATCCCTAATGGGCTCATTTAGAACCATTCAACTTTACCAGCAGATCAAGGACCCATTGACTAAATTAAAGATTTTGATTATGAGTGCATTGTAAATCACAATTGCTTTAGAGGGCTTAACATAACAGTGCTTGAGAAGATCTTTTGCAATATGTCAAATGATTTTGATATCAATGTTCTTGTAAATCACAACTGGTTCTAGAAGCTTGATATAATAGTGCTCGAGAAAGACTTGCCATTGGCATAGGATCTCTTACTGACACCAAGTTCCAAATGCCTCATCCCTTAAGGAATGATAGAACATACAACATTAGGAGGAACCATAGATCCATGACCTTTTGAAATCTCCCAAGCTAATAAGGAGATCTGCTGCAACAAAGATATACATGCAGGCACACGTGGTGTTTTTTTCAAACTTTTCAACATGCAGAGATTAAAATTGTTGTGCCACAAACGCCTATACAAAACATTTTCCCATGACCATGCAAGGGTAAGTCATACTCCACAACCAGATCAACGCCCCGATTTCCACAAATCTGTAACACTTCTAGTTAACATATCTGTCAACTGCACATTCCTATTAATAACCAACAATAGAAAGTTAGGACTTGCCAATTTCAAGCTTTAAGTTCGTTCCAGTTCTACTGCCTTGCCCATAAGTACAGATTGTTTTTCCATAGAATAACATTACATTTGGAGATTTGGAATTGCAGAGACAATGGGAAAGGCCATAAATGTGAACGTGGTTGTTCTACTGCTGATAGTCCCCATTTTCATTTCTGGTACTATTGATTCTTTAGTTGATTTTAATTTAACAGTTATGTATACGGTGTTATTTTTGGTTTTAGGCAAATTCATCAATAATAAATTCATTGCGAATAATTCATCATCACGACAAATTATCTCATGGAAAATTCACCGTCATGGATTGCTGGTGAATTATTGGGGGTGAAATTTTCCACGAGATGAATTAATTATGACAATGAATTATTAGAGATGAATTTGTTGACAGTGAATTGTTAGAACCCATTATTTACAGTAAAATTAGAAACACAGTTATTTATGTGGAACAAAAATTATACTAGGCTTAGTACTGATTAGTGTATTTGTTACATGATTACAAGTGGGCGAGGCGGATGATAAAGGGCTGTGTCGTAGATGGAGCAAAACTTTTAAAGGCCCATGTGTCTTACCTCCTGAATGCGTGTTTATCTGCATTTTCAATGAAGGTGCACTTAATGGAGCTTGTAAGTGGAGCTCCAAGGGACTTGCATGTTTTTGCTATTTTGACTGTTAGAACAGCATTGACTAGCAGTGAAGTAAATAAATAAAGGAGAAGGGTATTCCTCCTTGAATAAACTATTGGTCAGTTCTGATAGAAGATTTCATGGCGACCAGAATGCTTAATTAGGCCAAGTTTTCATCGAGTATAATCCCACCGTTTGATGTATTATATTATAATATAATATATCTGATTTTCTTTGGCCATCTTTTTTGAATCCGAATCAATAAAGAATCAATTTTTTTGACCACTAATTTTTTGAATCTGAATCCATAAAGAACCATTTTTTAGACCACTAATTATTTGAATCTAAATCAATAAAGAATCGTTTTTTGGACCACCCATTTTTTAAAGTTCTTTTTTTCTATTTCTTTTAAGATTAAATCACTTGAAAAATGTAGAACACAACAAAATGAAAAATAATCTTATCTTCTGTTTAATGAGGTTTAATGAACAATGATGGAAACAATAATGTCCTAGAGCTCCATGCTAGCATAAATTGGGTTTGAGCATATTCTTCTCAAACATAGTTAATAGATCTCATTGATGTACACCTTTTTTACAACTACAATCAACTCAACATTTATACAAATATGCAAAATACATGCTATGGAGCGTTTTCATATACATCTCATTTCTATGTTTTTAATTCATCCTTGTGATGAATAGTTATGTACACTTAGTGGAGGTTGATCAAATAGACAAATTGTTCCAGCTCAAAGAATTCATTCTCTTTAGTAGATAGTTTACAATTGTCAAAATTTGATATGAGTAAATGTGAAGATGCAAGCTTTGATATTCCTTTGGGCATCCTATTTATCCCACATGTATCCAGATGTTCTAAGAAATTATATTCACTAAAATATAACATAAAGTATTTTGAATTAGTTGGTAAGTGAGTGTCTCTAGTTGCATATGGAAACCCTAAAATATTTAATTGAAACCCTAAAATCTTCTATTTAAACCCTAAACAACTATTTTGAAACCCTAAAATGTTCAATTGAAACCCTATACAATTATAGTACATAACCCTAAATAGTTACTTTAAAATTGTAAATTGTCTAATTGAAACCCAAAATAGCTATTTTGAAACCCTATACAACTATTTTTAACCCTAAAATGTCAAATTGAAAGCTTATACAACTAATTTTTAACCCTAAAATTTCAAATTGATACCCTATAAACTATTTTTTAGCCCTAAACTGTGAAATTGAAACCTTGAAATATCTGTTTGAAACCCTAGTTTCTAGATTATAAACCCTAAATTGTGTTTTTCAAACCCTTATTTCTAGATTATAAACTCTAGAAATATTTATTTCAAACCCTAGTTTCTAGACCATACAACTTAAAATTTCAATTTCAACCCTTAACTTCTAAATTGTATACCCTAATTTAGATATTTTAAGGTTTATAATTTAGAAACTAGGGTTTGAAATAGATATTTTAGGCTTTATAATCTATATAGTGCTTAGTGCTCCTGTGAAATGAATTCTCATCATTTATATTTTGATTAGTTTTTTAGTGTTTATAATAGTTATTTAGGGTTTCAATTTGACATTTCCATGTTTAAAATAGATAATTATTATAAAATATACAATTTTTTAGAATATCAATCAAAAGCCACTTATCTAGTATTTAAAAATACCTAATATGAAATTAAAAATTTAGGGTTTATAATTTATAAACAAGGGTTTGAAATAAACATTTTAGATTCTATAATAGGTTTTTCTAGGGTTTCAAATTTTATGGTTTACAAACTAGAAACTAGGATTTCAAATACACATTCCTAAATTAAAAATTAAAACTAAAAGAGGGGTAAAAAATTATTCAAATAAAAAAAAGCAATACAAAGCAAGGGGATTACACATCCCTATCAATCTAAATTAATTGGGCCAACTTTTGTGACAAATCCAGGGGTAATTGACCCCAGTCCACAATATTCCAATCATGCAAATGATCAGAAGCCCATTTAGCCAAACAATCTGTAACCCCATTCCATTCACACATAATATGACAGAAAGAAAGAAAATCTAAGGAAGCACACGGATTAAGAATCTGTTTTATAATAACAACCAATTGCCAGCTAACATCCTCTAATTGTTGCCTCTTCAGCAAATTCACCACCACCTGAGAGTCTGATTCACAAATGATCCATCTCCACTCAAGAGCACAACCACGCTCCATAGCACACAAAATGGCAAGAGCCTCCATCACATTGTTAGTATGTACCAACCCTTATAAATAGAAAAGATAAACTCAATAGTCCTAGAACTAGCCCGCCCAATACCTCCAATACCAGCATGGCCAGGATTGCCCCGAAAGGAACCATCCGTGTTGATTTTCAACACACCCTGAGGGGGAGGACTCCAATGCCCCTGCCTATTTATCTTTCAAAGGGGATGACAACATCTATTTCTCTTGACCTAACCAGCACTTTGAGCAGCCTCCCTCTAAAGAGGGAGATGGAGACGAGTACAAAAGACAACCCCTCCAAGATCCAAACCCTCAGCCAAGTCACACTTAGCCGTAATAGTTTCACTCACCGAATGAAGAATCCTCCACCACAAATGTTGGACAACCAACTTCACATCTTGAAAAATCCCACGATTCCTCTCCAACCAAATATAAAATTAGGGTATACCATAATTGCTTGAAATAATCCTTAGTGATGCGCCTTTACATCTTCCTAGTTGCATTGGGTTATACCCTTATTCACCTAGTCCTATCTTTGGTGATGACCCTATGTGTCTTCTTTTCTACTTGGGGCTAGATCATAGAGAAACATGTGCCAAAAAGTGAAATAAAAGAATGTAAGCTAAAGGGATAAAATACAAACTATATCAAATTTAGTTAAATACCCTATAAAATCCAAAATTTATATATTACTCCCCATTACCATGTACAAAAATATGTTAACCTCACCATTAACATATCTCCAATCCATCATCCAATCAACTAAAACCTCAAGCCTCATTATAAAATCAACTCAATCCTTCTCACTAGTTTATATCACTAGTTTCCTTGAATAGTCCCTTACCATTTATTTACATTATCTTTCAACCACTCTTAGGGAAAATTCCTATGATCTATTCTCCTACTCATTATTTTATCATGGAATGACAAGTAAGGGAATAATATTTTTCTTCCCTGGTGATCCTCTTTTGTTAGCTTGCATTTGCCCCATATTTTAATTTTTGTTGATGATATCTAACTCGCTTCCCACTCGATAATGTTGTTTAATTATCTATTATCAAAATTCCATTAGTGTAAATCACAACCACAATTCCTAGATATATTTCTAAGGAGTGAATATCCATTGATTCTTTCTATAAAAAATAGTGGGTTAAAAGTTTCAAATAATATATGTTGGATCTATCCAAGGCATGCATGTATTATACATGCATAAATATGCATACATATATGCGTTTATATACATATATATACATATACATGTATATATATGTGTGTGTACATATATGTGCATGTATATACCCTATTAGGGTTTCAATTTGGCATTTTAGGGTTAAAAAATAAATACTTATATAATTTATGTTTATGGAAATATGTATGGGCATTTAGATTTTTTCTTATGGACATGTGTGTGGACATTTTTATTTGACATGTGTGTACATGGACATGTGTATGGATATTTATATTTGACATGTGTACATGGATGTATGTGTATGGATATTTATATTTGACATATGTACACATGGATGCATGTGTATGTACATTTATAATTGATGTATGTGTACATGGACATGTGTATGGAAATTTATATTTATTCTTATGGATATTTTTGGACATATATATATATATATATATATATATGTATGTATGTATGTATGTGTGTATGTATATGTGTGTGTGTGTGTGTGTGTGTGTGTGTGTGTGTGTGTGTGTGTGTGTGTGTGTGTGTGTGTGTGTTTAAACACACACACATACATATAATATGCACATATATTTGAAGATCCTAAAAATTCAAATTCAAGTTCCCTAAACAACTATATATGTACACATGTATATATGTATATGTACATGTATGTACATATATATGTATTTCAATCTATGTATATGTGTACATACATGTACATATATATGTATGTATACATGTATACATGTACATATATACATAAATACATATGTATGTATCTACATGTACATATATACATGTATATATCTTTTTTCAAGGTTTGAAGGTTTATTAATATATGTAGCTAGTCATTTATATGTTGCATGTGTATGGAAATTTATATATAATGTGTGTATAAGTATACATGTACATATATGTATGTATGTGTATGTACATGTTTACATACATACATACATACATACATGTAGTATACATACACACATACATAGATACATATATGCATACATGTAATATACATACATGTATATGTGATGTCTATTTTTTAACACTACAATTATGTTAAATTGAAACACTAAACAACTAATTTGAATGTGCAACACAAATATGAATAATTCAATTTTTAGACATATAGATACGAATATCACTAGATTGTGATTAATTTTAGTTGACCCAAAAACTATTGGAGTATACAAATTAAATGTGAGAAGATATTGAATAGTTTAATTTACATTAGATGTTCATTAGGGTGTGTCTCTACTTATTATGGTGAGAAATTAGTAGTTATTCTTGCCCAAATGTGAGGAATAGTTTTCAGTGATGTTTCATTCAACATAACCCACCTAAATGTGCCAAAATAAAATATCAAAAGGGATTGATTTCTTGCCACATAACTAGTGTTAGGGCATACCAGGTGACCATGTGTGTAGACCCTCAAAGGGCACAATTAATTTACCCTATATTTCTGGTTGCCCATGACTGTTATCTTAATAATAGCCAAATTTCATTATATTTAACACAACAATTGTATGATGAGGTTCATTTATGCCTCAACATCAACTATTTAGATCTACCTCCATATTTTTGATAGGTACGTGACAAGGTATGCAACAAGGATTCATATCATCGTGCAAATTGACAACCTTTTATTTATAGGAGCTTGGTTGATGAGAGGATTTTTATGATCTCTATATCACTTAATGATATTGGTGATCATATGGCCATTGCTTCTTTAAGGGAAGAAATTGATAGTATTGCAAAGATTATTGTGTAGACTTAGATGATATCTAAATATTGCATGGGACAATACTTGATCAAGCATCCACATTGGTCATATTTTGACCTATAATACTATCATGTCATAGGTATCCCATATCTAGAGGATCCATACCACTTTACAAGTGATAGCCAAATTTAGAGTGTGAGATGTTATTGTTTTGAGGACTTGATAAGGGTATGTAGGGTGATATGGTAAGTGCATGGAAATGGGGGATTGTTGATGGTTCAGATGAGCACATCAATAGTTAAGCAGAATATTACTATTCTGCTCTCCTGAAAGAGAAAGAATAATGCATGGATATCTAACTCCCAAGGTCTTTGTAATCGGTTCTCGACTGTGCTGATTTCACTCAATGGTTGATGTGAACTATAATATTCAAGGGGCCTGCTGGTGTTGAGCTTCTAGATTGTTCTAAGATCAAACATAAATTCAAACCTACTTTAACCAAGGTTTTTAAAGAAACAGAAAAAAGATAGATCAAAGCTTTGAAGCTGAAAAGAATGATAATTCATCTAACTTAACTAGACTTGTTACCTTTCAAGGAATTGCTAACTAAAACTGTAGAAAAAAATTAACTTGTGATTAACACACAATTTCATTCATTCACAGTGCTAATTTCAACAGCAGATTGTAGATCACTATTTAAACAAAACATAAAATAAAACTTCATTCCTTGAAAGCTTTTCAAATCAAATGATTAACCCAAGATAAACACCATTCAAAAACACAATATGAAGTAGATTTAAATTTGGTTGCTTCTATTGTTAGTGAAACAGATAAGCAACATTTACAAATCTGGCACAATCACCAGTGTACAAAAAACCTATGTCTTCAGATTGTTTCCATCTATACTAAGAACAATTGAAAGATACATCACTGTCTCTGCTGAATCTAACTCCTAACTAAGAAGACAAAAGAAGCTCCCATTACAAAGAAATAGGATGCAAATTTGTCTCCTCTATCTTTTAGAAAATCCTTATCACTGAAAAATCTATGCCTGTCTCTGTATATCTTTCTTTTTCTACTATTACTATTGGTTTCTAAAAATATCTCTATCTCTTCTAAAACTCGTACCTCCTAAAAGAGAAAAAAATGCCATATATACAAAACGTGCCAAAAAGAATGTGCTAGCCCCTCTTTAGGGTTTTACAAAATATTAGTCAATTTCAGAAGGGTTGGCCCTCAGATCTTTTGGAATGAAGTCAATGCTGCATTCAATGTGCATCCCCGTGTCCATGTTGGTGACAGATCACCTTCAGGAGAAGCCTTTAGATCTTATGGAATACTTGCATTAACTTCTGGTCTCCGTGTCCACCTTCGAACTTCCATGCCGAGTTGCTTTGAATGCCCTAAAGCACTATCATTAATGATGATCTACCTTTTGCCAATAGACCTCACAGCTGTCCCTGAGATTCACGACCTCTTCCTCCTTTTGGCCTTCTTCCTATTCTAGATCTTTCTACATGTTGACCTCCTCTAGAAGCAGCATTAAATTTTCCTGTTAGATCCCCACACCATTGTTTACCGAACTGCTCCATCACTTTTGATCCCAGAGTAAGTCCATGTTGTTTACATTCTGTTGATTTCCTTCATAGGGGCAGTCAATCAGTCAAAATGCCAATGGTTCACCTTTAGCTCCCTCTGATTGGGTGAACACATTCCACATAAGATTCTCGGGCTGTCAAAGGTTGTTCACACAGAATCGCATGTCGGTGAGACACTAATCATGTCTCCCCGATGCGATTATACCTCATAGTAGCTATTGACATAACATACGACAGTCGACAAGACTTCATAGCGAGTGGCTAGAGTCATCAATATCCATAGTGGTTGCCGAGACAATCGCTATCAGTCAGAGGTCATAGCGAGTTCCCACCAGTCACAATGATATCCCTTTTCTATTAGAAAATCCATCGCTATCGGCAAGACTCCCCATTGTCGACAAGACTTCTTGTCGAATGCAAACTCTTGGCGATGAGTCCTACCGCAGCCACATATCTATCGGCAAGACTCTATTCTCTCGGTAGGACCTCATATCGAGCCCCTCATCCTTCAGCAAGACACCATCGGGTCAACCAAAAATCACGGCGGGCAGCCAAAGTTATAGCGATATTCCCTTTCATTGCCAAGACAATCGCACTTGGAAAGACTTCATATCAAGCCCAGCACGTTACACCGAAGACACAAAACATGTCAGCAAGAATACCACTAGTCGGTGAGATATCATGTCGAGCTCTTCCATTCTCCCCAAGCTCATTCTGTTTCGGCAAGACCTTGCTTGGTCGGTGAGACCTTTCATCGAAGCCACCTTGTTTTGGCGAGAACTCACATCAGTCGGGAAGATTTTACCCTGTCGGCCAGAAATTACGGCGAATTTAAACCTTTCACCGAGACCCTTCATCGATTGGTATGACTTTCCCCAGTCAGCAAGACGTTATGCCAAAGGAAATCTCTCTCGGCAAGACCTCACCTCTTCGACAAGACCTTATGCCAAAGGCATAACCTTTCGCCGAGACCTCCATTTGGGACCACCACTCCATGTCGGCAAGACCCTATCGGGTCGGCAAGACTTCTCATCGAAGCCACCTTGTTTCGGCGAGAGCTTATTTCATTTCGGGGAGACTTTGCTTGGTCGGTGAGACCTTTCGCCGAGCTCAAAACTTTCGCCAAGACCCTTCATCGGTTGGCAGATATTTTCTCCGAGGCCTTCATCTTTCAACGAGACTCCACCCGATCGGGAAGACTTTACCCCTTCAGCCAGACATCATGCCGAATTCAAACCCTTCAGTGAGACTTCGCTTGGTCGGTGAGACTTCATGCCGATGCTATCCCCTGTCGCCAAGAATTCCATTTTTCAGGAAGACTTCTCCCCAAACCCAAATCTTATGGCGACGCTAGCCTTGTGTGCAATGGTCGGTGAGACCTCAACAGTCGGGGAGACATATAAAAACCCACGGCGATTAAAATTTCTGGCCGACCGGTATATTTCAAGTGAACAAAACCAACTTCTAGTGGGCAAGACAACAGGAGGGTCTCAACGACTTTCCTCTTCAGGAGTTTATGCCAAATCTGACTGAGGTAGGCTTTCCAACTGAGTTCCTTGAGAAATGCATTAGGGGTATGATTTAATCCTATAACACAAATGCCTCCATTATTCCTCAAAGCATATAAAATATATCATTTTCATCATTTGATTCAATTTTAACAAAAAGAAACCCAACTCAGGCTAGAGCATAACCAAAATTTGACAGAACAAAAGACAGACTTAGGAGGAAAACAAAAGAACTCCTAAGACCAAACCAACAATGAAAGGGGAAGAAAACAAAAGAAAAGGGGGACCCGTTTTGTTCCAGAATAAAATGGGGTGGTTATGCAAGGCATAACAAAATGGCGACTTGGCTGGGAAAAATGGTTTAATCCATTTTCAAGAAACTGAAAGATTCACTACCCAGAATCTTTGGTTTATGAACATCACAACTCCAATTGGGTCAATTTTAACAAACAAGGTTGAGCTAGAATCTCAAATGTAAGCAAACTGGCTAACCCTGAATCTATGTGTGTGCTTGATTGGTGCATCACTCTTTTATAAAGTTTTCTTCATCTTTTGAACGACAATGTGCAAGATTTGAGCTATATGAGTTGATTCCCTTTAGCTATTGTGCAATGATATCTTGGGCATTGCTCCACTCCAGTCAGGCATCCATAGCCCCGACGGAGATACCTCTAGTTTTCTCATAGCATTACCACTGCCAGGACATCCATCCAGTCCTGGGGAGGATAATTGGAATCACCCATTCATATTAAGTCTTCTCTTCCTTTTAGATAGTTCTCTCTTTTTTTTTTTTTTTCGAGTTTCACATATTTTATTCAATTTTTCTCAATATGTCAGATGTTTAACATCTATTATGGGTTGAAAACTACCATGGGCCTCATAATAACATCTAGAAATCAGATTTTTCACTCAAATATTACAACACTATCACCCTAGGAAAAATATACCATTACAAAAGGAGACGCTCTTGATGATTTGTGACATATTTAGAGGTAGTTAATGAAGATTATTTACTTTGCACCTTGTTTTCAAGACTTTCCACAACTCTTATTGACAATGGGAATAAAATAATGAATTTAGGACAAAATCACCCAATCAGGAAACTTGAAAATATCTAAACCACTTCTCTCCTAATAACCAAAGTATACCTCAGATAACAACCCACCATTTCAAGATGGAAAGAACAAAGAAACCCCAAAGAACAAAACAAGACAGACACCAAACAGTAAAGGAAAAGAAAGGACAAAAAGAAAGAACAAACAAACAAACAACAAAACTATTTACAACAAATAAAACAAACCATTTACAACAAATTATTTACACAAATGCATAGAAAACAAACAAACTTCTTACAAACTGAAATGCAAACAAAAACTACTTTCATAAATGCACTCCCCAACAAAAATACCAAACTTTATGACTCAAAATAATGTTTAAGAAACTGTCCATTGACAAGAAATGGAACAGGTTCTCCCGTTAAACTAATCAGTCGGAAAACATTTTCTCCTAGGATCTCAGCAATTTGATAGGGACCTAACCAGAGCTTATCAAATTTCTAGTGGCTGCCCTTCTTTTCACTAGCTTTATCCCATAGCAACACAAGGTTTGATATTCTGAAAGCCTTGATTTTGGCTCTTTTGTCAAACCAACGTTTGACAATAGCCTAGTGTCTAAAGAATTGTTGCAAGGCGGCATCCCTCTGCTCTTCTAATTTCAACAAGGCAGCTAATCTTACCTCTATCCTATCATCACTAGAGTAGAATTTCTACATAAACTCAAGGATAGGTATTTGGAAATGAATAGGGAACATAGGCTCTTGTCCATACACTAGTTTAAATGGTGAAGTCTTTAAAGCAGCCTTGATCCTAGTTCTATCTTCCCATAACGTGAATCTTAGCTGGGTATGCCAGTCCCTAGGATTGTTCTCTAACAATTTTTTAATTACCCCTAAGAGATTCTTATTGGTTGATTCTGCAACTCCATTTCCTTGTGGGTAATAGTTTGAAGAATATTTTAAAACAATTTTGTGATCATAAGCCCATGAAATGAACTCAGTAGAAGAAAAGGAAGGGCCATTGTCACATACCAATGCGAAGGGTACTCCAAACCTAGTTGTGATGCATTCGGCGAGGAACTTGATTACTACCTCTGTCGTGTTGTTCTTGCAGGGTATAGCCTCTATCCATCTTGTGCAGTAATCAGTGGCAGTCAAAATAAATTTGTCCTGCAGAATAATTTTGGTTAATTACCCCAGTAAAGTCCAACGCCCATTGGGAAAATGGTCTTACCTCATAAATAGGCTGCAATGGCATAGTTGGATGGCATTCTTTTGATGCAAAACTTTGGCATATGTGATATGTTCTTACATGTTGATGGGCATCTTTGAACACACATGACCAGTAGTAACTAGATCTGAGGATCTGATGTGCTAACGAATCTATAGACCCATGACCTATGCCATGTTTCCCATGAAATTTAGTAATTAAATGCTTAGCCTCTTGCCGATCAAGGCATCGTAGGTACACCCCCTCAAAATTCTTCCTATACAACAATCCTCCTTTGAACATATAATGAGAGCTTTTCATTCTCAGTGCTCTCCTCTGAGTTGTATTCATTCCCTCTGGGCACCGATTGTTGTGCATGAAACAAATGATATTGGCATACCAAGGGTCGTTGGAAAAGGAATGCGTGGTGTATTGCTAGAAAATAATGTTCTCACTAGCATCAGCTATGGATTTAGATAGGCCCAGACCTCAGACAAGTTTCATAGGGTGTATCTCCAAATCAAACTCTTGCAAAATGGCCATCCATTTCCCCCTTCATTCTCCCAACTCGGTCTGCATGAGTAGAGACTTCACAGCTGCATTAGAAACTACAACAATAATCTGACTTCGTAGGATGTAATGTCTAAACTTCTTGACAGCTCTAACCAACGCAAAAGCTTATTTTTCAAAAAGCGGGTATTTGACTTCGTCATTCTTAAATGGAGAACTCATGAAGGCGATTGGCCTCTCATCTCCTTCTTCTCTTCGTTGTGTTAGGACGGCTACACAGGAATGTTCAAAAGCAAAAGAATAAATATAGAATGGCTTCAAATAGTCAGGGTTGGTGAGGACGGGCACTTTCGAAATGGATTGTTTGACTTGAGAAAACGCGGCCTTTGCCTCATCACCCCACTTTGTTTTTTCATTTTCTTCATCATTTCATTCAATGGTTTTACAATTTCTACAAAACCTGTGATAAACTTCCTCACAAAGTTGATCTTTCCAAAGAAGGATCTCATCTTCTTCTTGCTTCCTAGCCTGGCTATCTTCAGAATGGACTCAACTCGGTCTAGATCAATTGATATTCCCCTTTCTGAGATTATGTGTCCCAAAATATTCCCTTCAGAAACCCCAAACACACACTTTTTAGGATTCAGGGAGACACCATACTGAATACATCTTTCAAGAACTTTAGCTAAGTCTACAGCGTGGTTCAGTCTATCTTTAGAGAATACTGTCAGGTCATCCATGTAAACGATGATGCATTTTCCAATCAGATCTTTGAATGCTACGTCCATGGCACGCTAAAAGTTTGCTCGAGTGTTTATCAAACCAAATGGCATCCTTCTGTAAGCAAATGTTCCCCACTTAGTAGTGAAGGTTGTCTTCATTCTGTCTTCATAGTTAACCATTACCTGATTGTATCCAAAATAACCACCCAGGAATGATATCATCTGAGACCCATTGACAGTCTGCAAGACTTCGTCCAGTGAAGGGAGTGGGTAGTTGTCTTTTTCTAAAGCTCTGTTCAGACTCCTAAAATCTACACGTAGCCTGATCTCTCCATTTTTCTTACGGACTAGAACCAAGTTAGCCACCCATGTTGAATTTCATACAGGGAAGATTATTCTTACAGAAAGCAATTTTTGAACTTCCTTGAAGATTAGTGGTTCAATCAGGGTGTTGACAGGCCGCTGCTTCTGTCGAAATGGCTTAGCTTCAGGCTTCAAAGGAATAGTATGAGTCATTACAAAAGCATCAAATGTTTTTAAATCCTCATATCCCCAAGCTATTGCAACAATATCATTCTTCAGTGCCCTTAGTATATCTTTTCTGATTGCTTCAAGGCAAGCTTTCCCTATGTAAACATTTCTTTTCGGGCCAGAATCAGCTAGGTTAACAGTTTGATATTCACCTCCTTTATCTTCAGCTGATATCTTCTCTTGAGCCCTTGGGTCTGAATCAAGAATTCTTTCTAAGGCGACCATTCCCTTGGGAATGCTATTACTTTTTAAAATGAGGACCCCCTCTGTATCACAATCCTAAGGGTTCCAATCTCCTTGATCCCTATTGGACTCATCAATGATTTTCCCCTCAAAAACATCTGAGCTTGCTAGAAAAGCAAGGATATGTCGATCATCATCAAAAACTTGAAAGTTCTTGATGTTATTAGGAATAGTCAGGGTGGAAATCAACTCTATTGAGAATCACTTAAGCTTGGAACCTTGCATGGGTTCCAGAGTACTTGCAGCAACAACTAATGAATCAGCTATTCGATTATCCTCTCTAGGGATTAAGCTAATCCGAAAAGCATCGAAGTCTTCAATCAGGTTCCATACCCGATTTCTATAAGTTGCCAGCCTTCTATTGTGACATGTGTATTGGCTACGCACTTTCTTGATAACTACTTCTGAATCTCCTTTAACCATCAAGACATTAACTTTCTTCTTATATGTGAACATCAGCCCCCGAGCTAGAGCTTCATATTCTGCTATGTTGTTAGTGCATCTAAACTGCAACCTGTTAGAAGCAAAAAAAGTTTTCCCTTTCGGGCTGGTTAATTAAATCCCAACACCACAACCTGTTTTGGACTTGGATTCATCAAACGTGAGGGTCCACAGTTGATCATGAGCTGGAGTTGATCCTTTTGAGGTTATTGTGGGAATTTGGATAGAATGAGCCATAGGTGGGGCTACTTGATCTTTTGCATCAAATATAGGGGATGGGTGTTCAATAGGTTCCTCAAGTGTAATTTCCAATTCCTACACAAACATATCATATAATCTGTGGCTATCCTTCTGACAGTCAATTGAATCTTTGATTAATCCCTTGGGTTTTGGTATACTGGTGAGTGCAGAGGTATCGAGAAAACCTTGGGGTTGTTCCTCATAAATATGCTGGTTTTGAAATATAACTGGGGTAAGTTCAATTTGAGAAGGAACTTCCTTTGAAGGTATATTATCCCTGGTTAACATTACTGCTTCTTTGGCTTCAAATGAGAAGTGATCTATAACGGTCTCAAGGTGACTTAGGCTAGTTTCCTTAGCTTGGGAAACATGATTTAAAATGCTAATGCAAGGTTGGCAGGTCAATTCTGAATGATTTTGGTAGTGTATTCTACACCAATTACGGAGTAAAAGACTTTGCAAATCGATATCTTCCCCTAAGACCAGTTGATCCTGTTGCAGCTTCTTGATCAATGCCTGTTGATTTTCATTAGTCATAGAATTAGGGGAATTTTGTATTGATAATTCTTTAGGATCAAGAACCGAAAATGTCAAAATTTCCTCTCTTTTGTAAACCCCTATCCCGGTTTCAAAATAAGCTACCTCATTGGGGCTATCATATTCAGTGATGATATGCTTGAGGTGAGGTTCACTTTCAATCCTAATCTGCATAGGAACTCCCCTCCATGGTAGCCACATATGTGAAAAGTTGAGGGAGAGATACCCTCCTATACTTTTCATCAAATCTCTGCTCAACAACATACCATAAGTCTCGGGAATGTCTGCTACTTGAATATCTATATTGGTTAAAATCCTGGGGTCAGACCCTACTTGCACATGTATATTTCTTAGTTCTCCAACTACATTAACCTTTGTTTTATCAAGCTAGATGACCTTCTTGTTTGTTTGGATAGGGTTCAATCCCAATTTCTTGCATACAGAAAATGGCATAACATTTCCAGAAGCCCCTGAATCTAGCAGGAAATTATGTAGGTTCTTCCCACATATTCTTAAACTCAAAAGAAATGGTGGGGTACATACCTTGCTTCTGTACAAAGTTGTGTTCATATCTGCAGTAGGTGCCACCTTGTTTTTCCCTTTTGATTTATCAGCTTGCTCCAAAGCTTTCAACACTATCTCTCATTGAGTAGGGCACCACTTTAGGATGTCAAAGTATGATAAAGAGGTTTTCTGTCTCTGTAGCTCAGAAACAGTATCAAACTCTGTGTTATGACTTGCATTAGTTTTGACAACTCCAGGTGAATTACCTTTGTTATGGAAGTCAGGTGGACCTTTTGGTGGAGGAGGGTTGTTATCAACACTTTGATTCAGAGGCACCATGTGATTAGGTGGTGCTGATGTAGTGAACAGACCCTTATTCTGATTTCTTAGGAAGTGTCCCTCCTTTGTCTGAAAGGCTTGGGAATCATACAAATCTTCCTCTGGTTCATTCTCACCTTGCATTGGGAATGAAGGTTCTTCCTCAAAGAGGTCATAAGTCATTGTTGTATCTACTGAGCCACCTTCTTTATTTGAATTCCCTTGGAACATTTGGGCATCTGCCTATTCCATCTTGACAAATTTCTCCATTTCAAGGTAGTTTACCTCAGAATGGGTTGCAATATCATGCAACCTGCACTAGTTAGTCATAAAATTAAGGTGAGCCACATTTACAGTATGTGACCTATCCTCATTAGCTTGATAATTGTAAGAAACTCCACCGTTATTTGGCCCTGTATTCCATTGTCGGTTGTTATTTGGCGTTTGGTTATATCCTCTATTTTGATTTTGATATCCTTGGTTAGGGGAGTTTTTGCCTTGATAACTCCTTTGGTCGTGATTGTTATGATTATGATAATTACCCTGATTGTTATTGCTTTGATTAGGATAATTACCTTGGTTTTGAGAAGGGTTCAATCTAAGCTAAGACATGTCATTTGTGACTTGAGACAAAGTTTTCTTTAAGGTCTCCACCTTGTTTGTGAGTTGGACTGTCTTTTCACTTTCAACACTCTTAGCAACAAGTGGCTGATCGCCATGATTTGGTGTTCTAGCTTAGTTATGATGACCATGTGGACTATGATGAGCCTGTGATTGTTGAAAGAAGTTAGGAGCTCCATTGGAAAAGAATGGAATGGGAGATTGAGTCTGCAACTTAGACATAGGTCCATAATGGGAAGGAGACATTCCTAGGACAGTATTGAATAAAGGGGTTGGGCTAGACATCTGATACCCCATTGAAGGAAAACCTCCTCCCAAACTTCCTTGTTGAGAACTAATTTGTTGTTGCAGCTTAATGGCTAGATGATAGACTTTAGACAGGGAATCAATATCTGCCAGTTGATTAGTCCTTTGCAGGAACAAGCCAATCAGAGGGTCTATAACTCTAAAGTATGCTTGAATGGCACTATTCTCGGAAACTAGGTAGGGGTCATGTAGTCTCCTATACATGCATTGAAACCTGGTATTAAACAAGGGCAAGGGTTCACTTGGCTCCTTCCTAATGGTAGCAAATTGGTGGAACAAAATGGCTAGATCCACGTAAATCCTGAACTGATTGATGAAAGCATTCACCAGGTTTGTCTAGCTCAGAATAGAATGCTGAGGAAGATTTAGTAGTGCCCTGTTGTGCACGCCATATCCCCTAAGGAATAAGGGAACAACCCTTAAACTACATCATGGTGAGATATCTAGGCTCTAGTACAAGCATCCTTAAAAGCTTGTATGTGCTCTTCAGCACTCCTTGATTCACCATGAATTTATTTGGGATATAATTTCTCAATATTCTGAGGCATATCATGAAATCCTCCAGGAACAACTCAATGGAGAGGGATTATTTTGGAAAATGCCACAGGTGGTGGTGGTGGTTGAGCTACCAAGGTGGGTTGAACCAAATATAATGACAATCGAGATGGATTCAAAGGGTGGATTGATAGGTATCCACTGGGGTATTGGTGGAGGTTCGGTGGAGTGGAGCTGGGTTGGATTACATGAAGGATGGTTGCCTCTACTTTGTGAATCTTAGGTCTTATTGGGGTATTGAGTTCATCAAAGGAGGTGGATTTGTTGATCGAAGAACTCTACGAGACCTTTCTGGTGAGAAAAACCCAGTATTATCCAGTTTGCTTTTCTAGGCCCTCCTTCTAGTGCCAGTTTCTGTTGATGGTTCAGATGAGCACAACAACAGTTAAGAAGAATATTACTATTCTGCTCTTCTAAAAGAGAAAGAATAACGCATGGATATCTAACTCCCAATGTCTTTGTAATCGGTTCTCGACTGTGCTGATTTCACTCAATGGTTGATGTGAACTATAATATTCAAGGGGCCTATTGGTGTTGAGCTTTTGGATTGTTCTAAGATCAAACATAAATTCAAACCTACTTTAACTAGGGTTTTTAAAGAAACAAAAAAAGATAGATCAAAGCTTTGAAGCTGAAAAGAATGATAATTCATCTAACTTAACCAGAATTGTTACCTTTCAAGGAATTGATAACTAAAACTATAGAACAAAATTAACTTGTGACTAACACACAATTTCATTCATTCACAGTGCTAATTTCAACAACAGATTACAGATCACTATTTAAACAAAACATAAAATAAAACTTCATTCCTTGAAAGCTTTTCAAATCAAATGATTAACCCAAGATAAACACCATTCAAAAACACAATATGAAGTAGATTTAAATCTTGTTGCTTCTACTATTAGTGAAACAAATAAGCAAAATTTACAAATTTGGCACAATCACCAGTGTACAAAAAACCTATGTCTTCAGATTATTTCCATCTATACTAAGAAAAATTGAAAGATACATCACTGTCTCTGCTGAATCTAACTCCTAACTAAGAAGACAAAAGAAGCTCCCATTACAAAGAAACATGATGCAGTTTTGTCTCCTCTATCTTTCAGAAAATCCTTATTGCTGAAAAATCTATGCCTGTCTCTGTATATCCTTCTTTTTCTACTATTACTACTAGTTTCTAAAAATTGCTCTATCTCTTGTAAAACTCGTACCTCCTAAAAGAGGCAAAAATTCCATATATACAAAACGTGCCAAAAAGAATGTATTGGCCCCTCTTTAGGGTTTTACAAAATATCATCCAGTTTCAGAAGGGTCGACCCTCAGATCTTTTGGAATGAAGTCAATGCTACATTCAATGTGCATCCCCGTGTCCATGTTGGTGACAGATCGCCTTCAGGAGAAGCCTTCAAATCTTATGGAATACTTGCATTAACTTTTGGCCTCCGTGTCCACCTTTGAACTTCCATGCCAAGCTTCTTTGAATGCCCTGAAGCACTATCATTAATGACGATCTACCTTTTTCCAGTAGACCTCACAGCTGTCCTTGAGATTTGTGGCCTCTTCCTCCTTTCAACCTTCTTCCTTTTCTAGATCTTTCTGCATGTTGAACTCCTTTGGAAGCAACATCAAATTTTTCTGTTAGATCCCCACACCATTGTTTACCGAACTGCTCCATCACTTTTGATCCCAAAGTAAGTCCATGTCATTTACATTTTGTTGATTTCCTTCATAGGGGCAGCCAATCAGTCAAACTGCCAATGGTTCATCTTTAGCTCCCTCTGATTGGGTGAACACATTCCACGTAAGATTCTCAGGTGGTCAAAGGTTGTTCACATAGAATCGCATGTCAGTGAGACACTAATCATGTCTCCCCGATGCGATTATACCTCATAGCAGCTATCGACATAACATACAATAGTCGGCAAGACTTCATAGCAAGCGGCCAGAGTCATATCGATATACACAATGGTCACTGAGACAATCGCTATTGGTCAGAGGTCATAGCGAGTTCCCACCGGTCACAATGATATCCCTTTTCTATTGGAAAATCCATCGCTATTGGCAAGACTCCCCATTGTCGGCAAGACTTCTTGTCGAATGCAAACTCTCAGCGATGAGTCCTACCGCAACCACATATCTATCGGTGAGACTCTATTCTCTTGGCATGACCTCATATCGAGCCTCTCATCCTTTGGAAAGATACCATCGGGTCGACCAGACATCACAGTGGGCAGCCAAAGTTATAGCGATATTCCCTTTCATTACCGAGACAATCACACTCGAAAAGACTTCATATTGAGCCCAACTCATTACATCGAAGGCACAAAACATGTCAGCGAGAATACCACCAGTCGGTGAGATATCATGTCGAGCTCTTCCATTCTCCCCAAGCTCATTCTATTTCGGTGAGACCCTGCTTGGTCGGTGAGACCTTTCATCGAAGCCACCTTGTTTCAGCAAGAACTCACATCAGTCGGGAAGACTTTACCCTGTTCTCCAGACATTACAGTGAATTCAAACCTTTTGCTGAGACCCTTCATCGATCGACAGGACTTTCCCCAGTCAGTAAGACATTATGCCAAAGGAAATATCTCTCGGTGAGACCTCACCTCTTCGACAAGACCTTATGCCGAAGGCATAACCTTTCACCAAGACCTCCATCTGGGACCACCACTCCATGTCAAGAAGACCCTATTGAGTGGGAAAGACTTCTCATCAAAGCCACCTTGTTTCGGCGAGAGGTTATTTCATTTCAGGGAGACTTTGCTTGGTTGGCGAGACCTTTCGCCGAGCTCAAAACTTTCGCTGAGACCCTTCATTGGTTGGCAAGACTTTTGTCCGAGGCCTTCATCTTTCAACGAGACTCTGCCCAGTCGGGAAGACTTTACCCCTTCGGCTAGACATCATGCCGAATTCAAACCTTTCAGTGAGACTTCACTTGGTTCACGAGACTTCATGCCGATGCTACCCCCTGTCACCAAGACTTCCATTTGTGGGGAAGAATTCTCCCCAAACCCAAATCTTACGATGATGCTAGCCTTGTGTGCAATGGTCGGCAAGACCTCAGCAGTCGGGGAGACATATAAAAACCCGCGGTGATTAAAATGTCTGGCCGACCGGTATATTTCAAGTGAACAAAACCAACTTCTAGTCAGCAAGACAATAGGAGGGTCTCAGCGACCTTCCTCTTCAGGAGTTTTATGCCAAATTTGACTGAGGCAGGCTTTCCAACTGAGTTCCTTGAGAAATGCATTAGGGGTATGATTTAATCATGTAACAAAAATGCCTCCATTAGTCCTCAAAGCATATAAAATATATCATTTTTCATCATTTGATTCAATTTTAACAAAAAGAAACCCAACTCAAGCTGAAGCATAACCAAAATTTGACAGAACAAAAGACAGACTTAGGAGGAAAACAAAAGAACTTCTAAGACCAAACCAACAACGAAAGGGGAAGAAAACAAAAGAAAAGGGGGACCCATTTTGTTCCAGAATAAAATGGGGTGGTTATGCAAGGCATAACAGGGACCAAAAAGAGGTCTTAAGTGGCCACTTTTTTTTTGAAATTAGGAAAGATTGATCTTGGATGAGAAATTGAATATAGTTACACTCAAAATTTGAAGATGCAATTAAAACAAGATTCATAGTGCTTTGAGTTTAATTTCTAAAAAACTATTTTTTTTCAAGGGTAGAGATTAAGGGGTTCAAAAAGGGGGGCCACACAAAGTGGTCCTATTTTTTTTAAACATAACATAGTGTTTAGTGTGTCCCCCCTAATATGTTAACTTTTTTTAGTATTTCAAAAAATTTCTTTGATGAGAAATCAACTAATACCATTTAGTTTATGCCCAATTTTTCTGCTAATTTTTTAATGAATATATGATTCTTTACTAATTTTCAAAGTGGAAACATCCTAAAAAATAGAAAGTTGAGCGTGCTCACCCTTAAAAACTTTGAAAACTATTTGAAAATATATTTTTTGAATATGTGTAGAATGCAGTCTAGTTTCTCCAAAATGTAATTTATTTGAAATTTTGATGAGCGGTTAAAAAATAAAGTAAAAAATTACCACACATTGGCTTTTGAAAAAAAAAAAAGATATACTAACAAAATAAATTAAAGATGAAAACCTTAACATACTCAAAAAATGAAAAAAATTACATGGTTAAAAATATAAGAGAGAGCTTACCATTATCATGGTATTTTTTACTTGACATTGGAACACGTGCAAACTTGATGGAGAGCATGCTCAAGATGAAGTCATTTTTTACAATTTGAAAAAGCATGTCTTTGGATGTTGAAAAGTTACTCCAAAACTTTGGGTTGGAAGCCCAAGGAAAATCCAAGCCAAAGGCTTGGAAATCTAAAAAGAAAACAAAAATATGAGTGCATTATAATGCACTCATATTTATATGAAGAAAAATTCTCTTTCTCTTTATCTTTCGATCAAACTATATACATGAAATAAACATTTAAGTATTAATTTGTAATACTTTAAGTTATATTTCATGTATATAGTTTTAGGATGTTTGAGAATGGTTTTAGATGTATAGAATTTATAATGCAAACTCTAATTTTTGGATGATCTTATAATTATTTAAACTTAGTCAAAATTTAATAATAAACAAGTCAAATTTTAGTAATCAAGAGGTCAAATTTTAGTAATCAACAAGCTTGATCATCTCTCTCTCTCTCCCTTTCTCTCTCCCTCTCTCTCTCTCTCTCCCTCTCTCTCCCCCTCTCTCTCCCTCTCTCTCCTTCCCTTGCTACTTCTCTCTATCTCACCTCTCCCCCTCCCTATATCCTCTCTCTAGTTCTCTATATCACTCATCTCCCTCTTTCTACCTACCTCTCCTTTCCTCTCTCTATCTCCCTACCTCCCTCCTTCCTTCCCTATCTACTCTCTATCTCCCCTTTCCCTCTCTACCTACATCTCTATGTCTCTCTCTCTACTTACCTCTTCCTTCCTGAAGAGAGAGATGGATGGAGTGATGAAGACTGGAGATGGAGAGAAGTAGAGATGGAGAGAGGTAGAGAGAGGGAAAGGGAGAGGGTGGGAGAGAGAGGGAGAGGAGAGAGAGTAGAGAGGGAAGGAGGGAGAGAGTGAGGGAGGGAGAGAGAGATGGAGAGAGATGTGGGATAGAGATAAGTAAAGAGGGAAGGGGAGAATGAGGGATATAGTGAGTGAGGAGGGAGAGAGGGAGAGGTAGAGAGGGATAGGTGAGATAGACAAAAGTAGATAGGGAAGGAGAAAGTGGGGGAGAGAGGTGACATAAAATGTAGGGAAAAGAGAGAGAGGGGGGATAGGTGAGATGGATATAAGTAGAGAGGGGATGAGGGAGAGATATGGAACGAGAGAGAGAGAGAGGGAGAGAGAAAAAGAGATAGAGATAGAGACAAAGACAAATATAGACACAAAGAGACAAATACAAAGAGATAGAGATAGATATAGAGAGACAAAGAAAGATAGAGAGAGAAGGAGGGAGGGGGAGGGAGAATGAGAGAGAGTGGTGAGATAGAGAGAAGTAGAGAGGAAGGGAGAGAGTGAAAGAGAGGGGGGAGGGAGAGGTAGAGAAGGATAGGTGAAATAGATAGAAGTAGATAGATAGAGAGAGATGATGGGGTCCTACTAATTATTGAAATTTGGCCTATTGATTACTAAAATTTGACCTATTGATTATTGAAATTTGACTGTCTAAAAAAACCTAGAATGTGTATTATAAATCTTAGAGATTTGAAACCATTCTCAAGAATCCTCAAACTATATACATGAAATATAACTTAAAGTATAAGAAAATAAACATCCATATATAAATGACACTTATACTTAAATTTTTATTTCATGTATAGTTTGATCGAAAGACAAAGAGAAATATATTTTTCTTCACAAAAATATGAGTGTGATATAATGTGCTTACCCATATCATCATATCTAAGGACCCCTTTGTCAAATGTTAGTTCATATGTGGGTTGCACCCTTATAGATTCAAAGTCTCCAACAATTGGCTCACAACATTTTGATGTACACCCTAGTGTTAGATCCTCCACTGGGCCATATGAGTCACATACTAGAGAAACACAACTTGGATTTACTTACCATTATGTTTCTCCATGTACACTTGATTCACTTGTGTAGGTTTCAAGGGGTGTATATGTTTTAGCTCAAATTATTTCATTAGGATCAACGCCATCACACCTTCACAGTCCATTGCACTCATAATTTATAGAGATAATCAAGGATAAGAGAACTTTAGATGAGATGATATATTCCATTATTATAGCTAGAGAGGGTGGTACTCACAGTCATGGTATATTGACATAGGTATATTATAATTTTTAAATTTTTAAGTTAAATAGATATAATAAAATTTAAAACATATGCTTGTAGTCCTACAATAAATTATATTTTTACATGCATTTGTAGCTTGATCTAGTAGATGATAGTCCTATTTCAAGGGTAGAGAGTGTATGCAAATATTCTTCACTTGACGAAAGTGGACAAGTGATTTATTTATCAACATAAAATTAATATATATATACATGTATATAAATATTTTAATATATAATACATGTTTTTTTGCAGGGCTCTATGCATCTACTAGAACATGATTCTCACTTTGAGGATCTATAAAACCCCACCACACAACCCTAGAGGAAGTTGCAATTAACTACTCAAACATGCTATTTTTTTTTGTTTAAGTACAAATAACAAGCAAGTTCACTACCCATTGCAACAACCTCTAAGGTTACGAGACTGAGATTACTTTAAAACCCAAACAAGAAACATGAATTGAAACCATAACATTTAATTACTTAATAAATTAAGTACACATGCATTCCATACATGATAAATTACTTCAAAGCATAAGAGATACCACCTTGTTTTCAAAATACGATAATTTAACAATAAGATTACAACTCTCATTCCCCGAATGAGGTAAATCCAAAAATCATGGTTATAAATTACATCTTCCACCTCAATAACAAATGAGGGGTAATTAATTACAAGATTCAACTGAAATGAATAAAGCAAGAAATGAAACTGGATTCCACGAGCTCTCCAACTGGAAATCTCATCCACACGAACAAGAAGACGACCCAATGGAGAAAGGTGCGTGTTCCACCCAACCAAGTGATAACTGAAGGCTCACCCCCCATGCTAGGAGATAGTAACAAGGAATCATATACAAGACCAACAACCTCTAGACACAAGCTAACTCACACTGACACAACCAATCACACGAACCATACAACCATAAGAATAACACAAGTACAAGTCTAACATCATTTACATAAGTCACATTGCTTCCAGAAATAAAATAGATCAAGTATGTTAAGAAACCATACGCACAAAATCACATACCAATTGTTGTCGTAGAAAGAGTGTCATCACATAGCTCGACATGGGATATCCTCTGGGAATCTTCATAGGCTCCGGCCCCCACTATGGGATATCTTGGTGGCCTCAACTGAATCTCGGCCCCCATACTCACTCATGCGAAATAAAATACCTCTTGTAAAGACAAGATAAATGACCTTGCCATTCCAGGTCTTTCCACTCATCCCAAACCTATACGAGCACTTGTGTTTATGAGTGAGGCTAAATTATCTTGATTAGTGTGGAATACTACCCAAACTTCTAAGTATATTGTTTTAGTTATCACTTGATTAAACCACCTCTGAAGGCTACCCAGTTTACCTCTTTGGGCTTTGGCGCCTAACAAAAGCCACTCTTCTACTTGAAAACACATACAAACCAATCACAAGGGAAACCCAAGTGCATACTAACAAGATAAAACCACTCCAACTTTAGGAGGAACATATAATGAAAAATCACTCCAAACACTAGAGACAACAAAAGTCAAACCCCTCTCCAAACACTGGAGGCAACAAAACACATAATCCACTCCTTCCAAAGGAGGCAAAAACCACATAAATCACTCCTAATCCAAAGGAGACACAAATCACATAATCCACTCCTAATCCAAAGGAGACACAAACCATCCCCGTTCATGAAAATCAGGTAAAACAACAGGATACAACTATATGCACTACTCAAAGCAATACAAAGGTTGACTGACATAATACAACAACCCCAAAAAGTTAAACCCCTTCTAGAAGACTTAACAACCCTTCTAATCAAATTTCTCAAAGCGAAAACAAAAGAAATGTATATTCAAGAAGGGCGATCAAACAAGAATTAAATCTATATTTGGATTTCCTAAATCCACTTCCTTCATTAACATTCAGTAATTTATTGCCTTAATAAAACTGATTTAATAACGTCTCTTTCAGACAAAAGATGAAATTTAAACCAAATATTTAATTCCCTAATTGCTTTTAAATAATAACAAAATAAACATTTACTTCTTCGATTTGAATCATATCCTTTTAAAATAACTATTTCTCCTTTGCAAAACAACTCATTTTAGAAATCCGTTAATCTCGCTATTAAACACCTTACCTTAAAATCCAATATTTGACCTTTTAAATATATTATTTAACTCTATAATTTCTCCAATTACACATTACATGAAGATAACTAGACTAGACATAAATTCGTTTGCAACCAAATAATATTTAAACTATCATAACATTGTTTTTTTACAATTTTTTCACTTCATTTAAAACGGATAATTATTTCCCTTAAAATCATTCCCTTATTAACTAATTACTTGATCATTTGATAAGCAATTATAAATTTAAATCTAAAGATTTACTTCAATTTCCCAATAATGTTTAAATATAAAAATCCCATTTCCCTGTTGAAAATCATTTCCTTATAAAATAGATACTTACACATAAAAATGCATCTCTATTAATTAAATATTCATTTAAATAAGAATGTGTTTCTATATAAATTTAACACCCATTTCTCATATTTAAATAATCATCTATTTAACCATAAGCACATCATCCAGTTTCCTTAATTACACATAATGACCAAAATCAATTGTGTTACAATAAAATCATTATAAAACCAATATTTGCACTTAATAAAATAATCTTAAAATCATTATATTTAATCATGAATATATATACTTATATACTCAACGTATATACAACTATATATATAAATATTTAAATATATATTTACAAAAACAATTTAAATTCTAACTCATTAAATATAGTCCAAATTTACAAATTAAAACTGCAATTTAAATAAATAAATATATATTTATTAATATATATTAAAAATAATATATAAAATATATAATATATATATAATTATAAAATTTATAAAAATAAATTTAAAATTAAAATATATAATATACATATTATATATTATATGTAATATAAATATTAAATAAAATCTTCATAATAAAAAAAAAACAAAACAACGATTCCCACGTAGGGACACAGGGTCAAACCTTGCCCCTGCTGTGGGGGCTGCTATGCAGCCTCCCCCTTATGGGGGTCGCTGCCTATGGGGGCAGCTCTGGGCGTTGCCTCCACAGCTAGCACCACCATATGGGGGTGGTTGTGGGGGCTGCTCCCCTAGCGCCCCCCAATTTCTTTAATATATATATTTTTTGTATTATATTTTTATTTAAAAATAAATAAATTCGCCCCCTGAGTCTGGTAAATTCTAGATTATAAAATTTGATAGAAATTTTCTTTTTAAAAATAGGGGAAAAAACCTCCCAATTAAAACACCCAAAATTTGCATAATTAAAATACATGTATGTATATACCAAAAATCTCCATTTTACAGTCAAATTAGATATGAACCATTTCAACTCCTAAACAAAGGTTTTCAAATTTCATTTTGTTTTCTTTCCATTTTCCTATTGTTAAATCTTCAAAACTAATTTCCTGATTTCAATTTATGTTAAAGAGTTTGCATTTTCCACAAGAATCTAAGATTTTCCATGTGTTCAACAGAGTTTTCAAATTGTTTCCAAGCAAGTTTTCAAAACTGAAAATGCAAATTTTCAAAACAACAAAACAAGGTAGAACCTGTGATCTGAAGCTTGAAGAAGAAAAGTTGAGCTTCATTGCAAGATAATTTTTCCAAAGCTCTTCCAAAATCTTCACCCAAATCCAAAAATGCATCCTTTGAAACCACCCAAACCTCCATTCTTTTTGCAACCATCTATTCTTTTCAAAATGAAATATCTTTCCCAAATTAAGTCAATGCCCTCTAAAATATCCCAACTATTTTCTTTTTTTTTCAAAATAAAATAATATCTTCATTCCTATTCTCCACACTTAGTCAACATTTTACAAATATCTTCTTTTTCTCCACCATAGATATTTCTTTTATGCATTCACAAGATATTTGCTTTTTAAATGATTTAAAACAAAATTCCATTTCCAATAAATTTAATTCTTTTAATTTATGCATTTTCAAAACAACTTTAACTATTTAATTTATTCACTCCACAAATAAGTTTAATTAATCAATTCAACACAATTAATTTAATTAATCAATAAAATAAATCTAATCCAAGATTAGATGATTTTATTAATTAAATTAAATTAATTAATACATTAAATAACATTTCTAACATTACAACTAGATTTATTTAATAAACAACTTAAATACATAAAGCCATTTATTTACCTTTTCCAACTTACAAGGAGAGAAGAACAACAAAGAAGCAATTAAATAAAATCAAGGAGAGAAGAACAACAAAGAAGCAACTTAACCCGACTAAAACCCGACGACACACTATGACTAGGGTGATGACTTGGCATGGAAAACCTAGTTACTATCTCCCAATCGAATACTGTTGGCCAATGGACACGCTCAACCCTGTGAAACCAGGTGGAGTTGATGTCCTGTACCTATCAATCTGCGAACAAAGAGTATATCGAACGTGCATATATATAACATAATAAAACACACAATGAAGAGGAAATTGCGGAATCGTAGGCACTCGCAAGTGAGTGATGCGATCTCGTCCCCTTCACCAATACACTAATTATAGACTGACAATTCCATCATAAACAAATATCTCATGCAATCACATGTTACAATAACTAATCATCATTACACCAATTAAAACATGTCAGTTAAAGCATTAGATAAGATACATCACATCACACAAATAAACTATCGCTCTATAAATAGCGATCAAATCGCACACACATGATAAAGTATCTCAATAACCAAAAAGCACATCGAAGCAAACAAGGACACACTGTCCAGCCAGAAAACAAAACAGAGGGGTATTATAGGATCACTCAGATAGGAGCTACTGACATCTCTATGGACATTTATATATGATTTATGGATATGTATACAAACATTTATATATATATATATATATATCATTGATATTTATATTTGACATGTGTATTGGATATTTATACTTACATATTCCTTGATTATTTTACACTTCCCTTGTTTGTGTTGTATGTTAATTGATCAATATTTATCCTAAGTGTAATATTTTTATTAAAAAAATTAACATAATAATTTGATAAATCCCCAAAAGAATCAATTGAAGCTTGAGGTAAGGAATAAAATCAAGTAGCTACATTTTCTCTCAACCTTTGTGGAAATTATCTACAAAGTAACATGTCCTCATAAAATATAGTAAACATGAAGTTAAGAAGAATCTTATATGAAATAATGGACCACCTCTACCACTGTAAAAGGTTAAAACAAAGTTTCATAAATCTGTTTGATAAGGGAAAATAAAAATGTCATGCCAAAGGACTATTTAATATCGCAATAGTGCAATCCTTCTTTATATTTTTTTACGAATCACTAACAAAATTTTCCATATGATGTAACTTTCTCATGCTCAATTTTTAAAAAATATTTAGATATAAAAATAGCATCGACATGACCAATATCCAAATATGTGTATGCATACATCATTTGTAGTGGTGAGTAAAGGTGTAAAATATTAATCATGAAATATTACATATTATTTTCACATGAACCTCATTAAAATTAAAATAGATCTCCTAAGAAAGAGATGTATCATATCGATGCATAGATAAATGTGTGGGATCTCCTAAGAAAGATACACTAGAAGGTTAACAATAAGAATACAAAGAATAAATCATGCAATGTTGTGTTTTAACCATTACTTTCCATGAACAATCCATGTATCTCAAAATGCATGCATTAATATAATTTATCATCACATCTTTTTCTCATAATATGAAAATAAAAAAGGATGAACATGTATCATTTCGTCTCTGTTTCCACTAAATGATTCTATAATGAATTCTCTAAAAAGCATATTCATAGAAATATCATAAACCAAATTGTCACGAAACAAAGATTTATCAACCATATCATGTGAAGTAAAGGATCAACAATAGTCGTCACTAATTTCTTTGCTAAATAAATCATTAATTGACCAAGATCCAAAATATATAGATGATGAAGAATTATCATGAGCTACACATGAGATAACAACCTCATGTGGAGGTAAACAAGATATATTCATGAAATAAACAACCTTATGCACATCAATAATGATAAATCAAGATATGAATATATAGGATAATCTATAGGTGTGAAGGGGAAACTATCATGAGATATAGAAATAATATCCTCACTATCCATAACAATAAAAACACTTGAATCAATTCCCTGGATATACCAAATGAAGATAACATTGAAGCAAGAGTTATGTCACTTAAAGATAAGATGTAAATGAGGAATAAGCATGTCATAAAACATGATGGCATAGGAAGTGAGATGGGTATGAAGTTGGAAAATGCATCCATGATAAATATATAACTATGACAACACATGGAGATTAAACCCTAACCAGTATAAATCAAATCTAAAATGAAAGATGTATAAGAAATCATAAATATAACATTTATAAAATAAAGTAGGACAAAACCTTAAGTGTAATACCCCAATATTTTTCTCAAGAAATTAATGAAATAAAAAAAAACTAGTATTTCACAATTATAACAACACACTCAAATATATTTCAATCATGACACTAAGCTATGAAATAATAATACACAAAGCATGGTGATACTCATATAATATTAACTCAATTACATATCCAAGTCACTATGACCACCCTCATTCACAAATGGAAGGAGAGGAAGATGATGAAATTATTACATCTCCTAAAACCTCAAAAATCTAACCATGTGTTTGTATCTAATAAGGTACCTAAGTAGGACACAAGGAAGGTTGATATGTAACAAGAGCTACAAAGTTCCTACCAAAAAGTTCTAGAATAGTTATGTTTAATTTGTTGTGTATGATAAGTTTTAGCAACAATGTTGATAAAACAAATAAATAATAGGTACATAAAAAACAAGTTTTCTTCTAATGATAAATAGTTGACATTTATAACTTAGTTTGGGATTACATCAACATGTAATATATGTATAATAAAAATAAAAAGTATAAATGAAACAACTAGCTCCTTTCTGTGATATTGTCATCAACTGTACATCAGTATTAAACATTTTTTTTAGCTCAAGGTTGTAAAAAAGATGATTGAAACAAGGATGGTTGAAAGCATATAAAATATGACAAAATTGTTCTATAATTGTTTAAAATCCAACCTCTAATCCAGTAGTATCTCCTGCATTTGTTTCCCCATCTTGGACATCTTCTGGTGGAGGAAATTCATTTTGACTATCTAGTTTTGCATTCAAATATTGCTGATATAGTTGCAAAGCAAAAGTCAAAATGAAAGTTGCACAAGTAAAAAAATTGAGTCAGCTTATCTACTATAAATAAATCCATGCAACCTGAACAAAAACTAGTAGTTTTCAAAACTTACCCCTCAATACACAGGATGCAACTGAGGATAAGTTCCATGCAAGAGCAGCTATAGTAGCCAACACTGTTTTTTATGGGTATAGGCATTCCATGCCTCCCAATAATGAAGCAACAAGTAATCCCCCAATATCCATAGACTGAGACTAAATCAAAAGATGAAACCTAGTTTAAGGCATAAGAATAAAACATTAAATACATAACATGAACATACCATTTCCATAATAAAACTTGTATTCAAGTACATAGCAAAGGGTGAATCATATCAAGATTTGAAAATTATTGTGAATGTAACTTAATCTAACTGTGGGAAAAATGAATTGCACCAATTCTAGTAGGAACATTCTGAGTTCCTTCAATCATATAGGGCTTTGGTGGATAACAATTCATCCTAATTCAATAATTAGAGTTGTACAAAAATGTAAGCAATGAAATGGACAACTTATCAAAAGGACACGACAATTATGTAGAATAATTTAGGATCCACTATGAAAAAAATCATATTACGATCCACTATGCAGAATAATTTATATCTAGAGTAACAATTAAGATATAATAGTTCCTCTTCTGCAATACCTCTTCTTTAATTTCTAGGTTGAGAGGAATCACAAGACAACTGTGGGCATTGAATATTGGACTTGTTGAGAAGGTGTCATAAACTTTCAAGAAAATGCAATTTCCTCATTGAAAGCCGAAATCCTTTACCTTAATCAACATCATCACGGTCTACTTGTGGCGAAATGGGGGCTTTAGACAGGACGTGATTTGTTTGACCAAATGCAAGTCAATGTTAGGCAGTATAGGAGAGACACATTAAATGAACTATCGTATATTGAAAGATTTGCAGGATTTATTTCAAAAGATCACAATCACGAAACAGTATTTTTCTAGTGCAATCATTATCCTACTCATAACAATTTTTTTCGGAATAAGATATAATTTGAGTGTATGTAATCAAAAGTGGAGGTAGAATGATATGGTTAAATAAAAGTTATTCAAGAATAATGATATATAAAAGTTTACTTATTATTTAGAATATTAAAAAAATAATTAAATAATAGAAAAGTAATTTATAATAATATAAAAAGAAATTCATGTATGTAAAAAAATAAAATATAATTATTTTAAAAAATAAATTATAGATATTTATTTAATGTTTACATTTATTTTTAGATATAAAGTTGTCAAAATATTAAAATATATACTGACACATTTATCTTTAAATAAACTTCTAAAATAAAAAAACCAGAGATCATTCTAAAAATAGGTATACTTATTTTTTATTATTTACATTCTTCTTTGTTTATTTAGTTTCAAAGTAATATGGTAAATAATTGTGTAGTTAAATATATAAAAATATAATAAATGATATACTATATAAATAAATTATTAATTAACATTTCAAAAACAATTATTTATTTGAATTTTTGTTTAAAAGATTTTATTTTTAATTATAATACAATAAATGGGTGATATGAAAAGTTATTTATAGTTGTTTTATTTATCTAGTTATTACATTGAAGGTGTTCCTATATGAAGTGAAGGAAATGATTTTAAAAATCATGGAGGAAAATTGTAGATTGGGATGCAAGACTATTGAAATAATTTAATCATTAAAATATTAAAAAATACAATATATAATTCAAGAAAAATCAACTTATCCAATCTCAACTTTAAATAAAGAAAAAATTTAAAAAATAGGATAATAATTGTTTTTGTTTAAATTTAATTTTAAAATAATAAATTTTTTTTTAGTAAATATATATAATTTTCAAATATTAATATTAATATTAATATAGTTATAATTTTACTTTTAACAATTATAATATAGTTTATTTTTATTTTTAATTTTTTATTTATATACAGTTTTAGTTTTTAAAATTTAATTTATTTGATAATATTTGATAATATATTTTTTATTTGTTAATATTGAGTTTATGTTAATATTGTTTGTAGTATATTAATTATATTTTTTAGGTACATATTTTATAGTATTTCAATTCTTATAAATTGAAAAAAAAAGTTTTTTTAAAAAAAATTATTTATTAACTTAAAAAGTTTATTATTTTTATTAATTTTTAAAACTTATTATGTTTATTAATATTCGGATTTTTATATATTTTGACTTTCCATTTAGTTTATTTTATTTTAGTTTTTACTTTAGATTTAAAGTTAGAAATTTATTTTTATTATATTTTCTTAAAAATACATTCAAATTGATGTTCCATTTATTCAACTTTATGAAATAAACCAAAATTATATTTGATTGATGTAAAATATAATGAGATATATATACCATATTTTTTAGGCAGAAGGTATCATATTTATTATTAATCTCGCACGTTTGAGAGTTTTTCACCATTTTTTAACCTTTCTCATTTTTTGATGTTTGAGTACAATAAGCGTAGTTAGCACGATAAATATTTATTTACAAATGGTAATTCTTTTTTCCCGCACACACACACACACACACACACACACACATATATATATATATATATATATATATATTATTTCACTGACTATGATAATTGGAGTCAGGAAAATCACAACCGTGATAATGGAGCAATCGTCCTTATTAGTCCAAACTTTGTAGCCAATTATATTTCAGAAAATTCATTTTTGAAATATGTTTTATTAACTAATTTACATGTTTACTTTAATAATACACAAATATTTGTTAAATAGAACATAAAAATGATCTCTCATTCATTAAGAAAAGACTTATTAATCACTAGTTAAAGCATAGGTGGTGCCTATAGTTCCTTAGGCATGAACTAATAAAGCACCTAAAGTACCATGTGAACTTAAGCACTAGTAAATCAATAAAATAACATTAGGAGAAAAATCAACTTGATATGTAAAACAATATGTCCATGTGACCAAAAAAATTATATCCAATGTCAATCGACAAAATTTTATAACCAACATTAAAATTAAAAATCACGTTGAATAAACATATAAGTAAAACTAATTAAAATACATATGTATTATAAATCACTTTGAATAAATCATGTATAAATAAAATTGATAATATTTTGATCCAAAATTGTAAAAGTACTATTCTTAGATGTTTTCAATAAAAAAATATACAACAATACAAATGTTTATGGAGAAAATTGAAGATGCTCCCAAATATGCATGTGCAATTTAAAAGAGCTTCCCTCAGGTTCAAGAATAAATGTCATAATAAATCTCCTATCATAATTTCAAATGTAAAACAATTAGAACATATAGATCATGAATTATAAAAAATATAAGAAACATTAAAATTAAAATTAAATGCAAGTTATTGAAGCATAAATTAAAATATTTTTTAAAATTTCTACAAGATACTTGATTTATCTAGTAAATTCCTTTAAGATCCACCTAAAATACCTATTCTAACCATTAATTTCTAACTTGGGTCCCTAAGACACCTAAGTTGTAGAGTACCTATTTAATAATATTATGCCATATAGTGTAGAGATTATATGTACCTAGCATGAAATGATTGCTGAAAATCCTCTACACTACATGTATGTTTACAAAAAATAAACCCTTTCCACAATGAAATGAAAAAATCATAATATAGAGATCATGAATTCTAAAAAAAATTAAGGGTAGTTGAAACCAAAATTAAATGAAAGTTATTTGAGCTTCATAAATTAAAATTTGAAAGCTCTATTTAAGACACTTATGATCTAGTAGACCTAGCACACCTAGTATATATTTAAGGAAAGATTCCACCATAGTGCAAGTTTAGTGAATACCTATAATGATATTTGTTATCCACATTTTTCATTTCACATCCATTGGTTTAGCTTGCTCTTCAATAAAATGTAATATCTTCTCATGGCCATCTCTATCTAGTCTCCACTTAGGACATTTGCATGCACATGGAACTAGATGAAGAGAAAAACTAGTAGCAATTACTATTTGACTATAGTAATACACCATGTTATACACTGGTGGACGGATGAATACAGGTCAGGCATTCTGCAACTCGAGCTAGGGAATTTGCGCCCTAGCTCTATCTGTTCTTTCTTATGCATGTGAAGGGGGGGCGTTTGGTGTCTGCAGGGGTAAGGATCGGAGTTGGCTATTCGCTGTGTCTTGTTCTTGGCTGAGTCTTTGTGGTGCGAGTATCTGGTTCAGGCGAGGGTTCGTGCCCTCTTCTTTTGCAGAATCCTCTATTTTTTCTTGCGTGGGAAGTCTTCTTCGTTGGTCTTTCTTGTGGGTTTTTCTAGTGGTTAGTGGTGGGTGTTGGGCTGGGGTCTTCAAAACCTGTGGTTGGCTTTCTATATCTTGGGGGCTTTGCATGCCCGCTGTCTTTGTTGCTTCTCTTTGCTACGTGGGTGGGGAGGATTGAAGGTGTGGGGTTTGGTATTGGGAAGTGCTAAGAGGAAGGGTGTGGGGAGGATTTCCCCACCCATTTTTGGGGTTCGTGTTTTTTTCCTAGGCATGATGGCTTGCTCAAAGGGTGGGACGTCAGTGAGGAGCCCTCACTTGGACTTTCGGGTAGTGATAGGCTTGAAGTTTTCAAGTCAAGGGATGAAGACCTTCGATAACAATCTGTTTGCTCAAAATACTGGAATTTTTGATTTGGGGTTATCTAATGGCTCACAGATCATGAAGATTAACGGTTGTCTCGAGAGGTGCAAGGAGAGGCCAAAACTGGTTGTTTCATTTGAAATGATTGCTGAAGATGTTGAGTATTATTCAAATCACTCCTTATATTGTAAGTTTTTGGGGATGAGGGTTTCTTTGCAATTTTTGGAGGTTTGGGCCCAAAGGACATGGGAGCCAGAGGGGGAAATGGAGATAATGTTGTTGGAGAACAATTATTTCATGGTTACTTTTAATTGCATTGCTGATCGCAATAGGGTATTTGAGGGAGGCCCTTATTTTCATAATAAGGTAGGGTTGTTTATCAAGCCATGGCATGTAGGTTTTAACCCCACAAAAGAGCTTCCAAATCATGTCCCGGTGTGGGTTCGTTTACTGAGGTTCCCGGTGGAATGCTGTCGAGAGGATGTGCTGCACCTTTTGGCCTCGGTGCTTGGAAAACTAGTTGGGACTTCATTGCAAACTTTGGGTAAAAAGGTAATGACCTTTGCACGCATTTGTGTTGAGATTGTAAGTAGGCCTTTGCCCGATGCAATAGATATGTGTGCGGGCTTTTATTCTTGGGTGCAGCATTTGGACTACGAAACTCTTCCTTTTCGTTGACGGCTTTGTTGAGAATATGGCCATTTGCAGTGGAGATGTGCAAGGTATAAGCCTATGGAGTCCCAACCTTCACAACCTGTGAGCAATCTTCCTGAAACAGATAAGGGGAAGAGCATTTCTCCTGACGAGGTTGGTGCTTTTGATGGTTTTGCTTCGGTCAAGGCTCAAAATCAGAACATAGGTCAAAAGAGGCCTTTTAAAGAAAGGCAAGATGAAGGTACCTTCAAAAAATTTGAGGTTTTGGATGAGCTCAGCCAACGGGAGGTGAACCCGGGATTGATCAACCTGGATCAAGGGCTTGAGGGCTTAGCTCAAGAGAATCTTGTTCTTGATTCTTCTATGGATCCACAAAGGGATGATTGTTTGCACATAGAAGCTAGTCAACAGTTGGGGGTTTCTGAGGTGCAGGAACCCTTGGCTGTTGGTACAACAGTAGATGGGGATTCTCCTCTTCCTGGGTGAAACACTGGTTTAGACTCAGCTAAGAAGACCAAGCCTCCCCCCAAATTGGGCATCATGCAGAAGGATATTAAGAAGGGCGAGGTAGATAAATTTTCTAAACCTGGTAGGAAAAAGGATGTGGAAAAGATTAAACTAGCAGGTGAGAATTTGGTGGAGTCAGGGGCAGTAAGGACTCAGGATTCTCTTTTTACAAGCCCCTTGAAATGATTGTTCTATCATGGAATGTACGGGGCTTGAACAACGGCCCTAGACAAAAAGTGGTTCATGATTTAGTTAGAAGTCAAGGTCCTAATGTCTTCTTTTTGTAGGAGACTAAGTTATCTGTTGAGAATATGCAAGGCTTTGCACCTAGGTTGTGGAGGAACGGGGAGTGCTAGTGCATTGGAGCTCATGGAGCTTCTAGGGGTCTAGCATGTTTATGGAATCCGTGGAGAATTTGACCTCTTTTGTGGATTTCTTCTAAATCCTCTATGTCTATGATTGCTACTAGTTTTGAGATAGGGGAAGTAATTCTCTTTTCTAATATATATGCTCCTACGGATTTTTGGGGTAAACAAGGTCTGTGGTCCCATATCAGACTTATCCATAGCATGACGTCTTTTCATCCATGGATTATGTCTAGAGATTTCAATGCTATTTGTGAGTTGGCTGAGAAGCGAGGGGGTTCTGGAAGGTTGGAGCACTCTGCACTCCTACTTCGTGACAATATATATAATTTGAATCTTGTTGATATCAAACCCATCAATGGTCAGTTCACCTAGAACAATCATCAGGTTGGTGAGTTCTGCATTGCCGAAAGATTAGATTGATTTCTGGTTTCCTATTACTGGGTTGGAGGGATGTGGTCATCTTGCTCTGAGATCTTGGATTGGAGAGGATCAGACCACTGGCATATTAAGCTTTGCTACTGAGTCAACTTATGTGCCTCATATGCCCTCTTTTAGGTTCCAACTCATGTGGTTGTGGGACCCTTCTTTGAAGGCCTTTGTGACTGATTGGTGGAAGAAAGGTAGACCTGCTTATGGCATGACAATGTATTCCTTTGCTAAGTTACTTCAGTTTGTTAAATATGAGCTCAAACGGTGGAATTTTCAGTACTTTGGGAATGTCTTCCATGCAAAGGTGATGGCCCAGGCTGATTTGGATGGTATCACAAGGAGGTTAAGGGAGGATAGGGTGATGGTTGAGTTGCTTCAGGATGAGGCTCAGGCTATGAAGAATCTTGAAGAATGGGAGCTGCGAGAGGAAATGTATTGGAAACAGAAGGCTCGCATTGAGTGGCTTTAGGAAGGGGATAAAAATACTGCTTTCTTCTTCAATTCGGTGAAAGCTAGATGACATGGTAATTCTATCTCTAATCTGGTGAATGACAGGGGAGACTATCTTTCCTCCTCAGAAATCTCAAGGGAGGCGGTACAGTATTTTGAATCTCTTTTTAGGGAGAACTCACAAGGGGGGTCTCCTGAGGAAGCGCAGATTCTTTCTTGTATCCCCTCTCATGTGTCTGGAGATTTGAATCAACAGCTCATGAGTGATATCTCACTTGAAGAGCTTGAAGGGATTATTTTCAATATGAAGAGGGGGAAGGCGCCTGGTCCTGACGGCTTCCCGATTGAGTTTTTTCAAGAATTTTGGGATATTATTAAACTTGATCTCCTAGCAGTGGTTCAAGAATCTCAACAAAATAAGTAGATGCTAAGGGCTCTAAATGCTACCTTTTTGGCTCTTATTCCCAAGAGCGAGGGGGCTGATAGGTTAAGCCAATTTCGGCCCATTTCTTTATGCAATGTAATTTAAAAAATTATTTCTAAACTTATTGCTGACTGGTTGAAAAAGGGGCTTGAGGAGCTGATCTCTAAGGAACAAAGTGGTTTTGTTGCTGGTAGGAAAATTCTGGATGGGATTGTTATTGCAACTGAGGTCATCCATTCTATGGCCAGCTCTAAAGAAAAAGTGATGTTTATCAAACTTGACATGGCTAAGGTTTATGATAGAGTCAGTTGGTCCTTCCTTTGGTGGGTTCTTGGTGCTTTTGGTTTTGCTGAAGAATGGATTCAATGGGTTTCAAGTAGTGTTACTTCAGTCTCTTTCTCTATGCTTATCAATGGGAGTTACTCTGAGTTATTTGGTGCTTCTAGGGGGCTTCGGCAAGGATACCCTCTTTCCCCTTATTTGTTTATTCTTTTGGTTGAAGGTTTTGGGAGATGGATTAAAAGGGGTGTGGAGTCTGGTCTCATTTAGGGTTGGAGGTGGGGTGGCACCTTACCTCCGCAAACTCACTTACAATTTATGGATGATATGGCTTTGATGGGGATGGCTACAATGTGGGAGGCTTCTAATTTATGAAGAGTGTTGGATGTTTACCTGGTTGCCTCTGGTCAATAGATTAATGAGGGAACATCTTCTATTTTCTTCTTCAACACTCTGGGCCCCATTCAGCAGAGGATTGCCCAAACTTTGAGATTTTAGATCAAGACTCTCCCTTTGACTTTCCTTGGCATTCCTATCTTAGTGTGTAGACTGCCTAGAGAGTTTTGGCAGATTATTTTGGATAAATTTCAGGAGAAATTCAATCACTGGACTCATCGATGGTTATCCTTTGTTGGTCGTGTCCAGTCGATTAAGTCAGTGGTGCAGGCTTTTCCCATTTATAAATGCATGCTCCAGGTTGCCCCTATGAGCTTTCTTAAGGACCTAGATTCTGTGGCGAGACAATTTCTATGGGCTGGGTGCGTGGAGTCCTCCAAATGGAGTCTTGTTAGATGGGAGGTTGTTTGTAGTCCAAAACAATATGGTGGACTAGGTTTGAGGCAGTTGACTTTGATTGGGGAGGCTCTAGCTGTAAAACTATATTGGCGGTGGTGTAATGAGTAGGATAAGAGTTGGGCCAGGGTTTCTCAAATGTATCTCCTGGGGATCTCTCAGCTTGATATGTCTAGGTACCCCCTTGTGGGGAAGGGCTCTATGATATGGGGCACCATAAAAAAAGGGGCTATGCTAATTAAGGAAGGATTATTTTGGATCTGCAAGAAGGGGACATAGGTACAGTTTTGGTCTGATTCTTGGGATGGTTTTCCTCCCATCACCTCTCAATTTCCCAATTTGTTGAATCTTTGTCAGAGATTTCTTGAGGCTGGTTGGTCATGGGTGAGTGATTTTAAGTCCTATTCCTCCTATGATCAGATGGAGGTGGCCAAATGGAAGTCCCTAGTTGAGTGGCCAGATGTTGGTTTGTAGGAGGATTGTGCGGTGCTGCAAAGTATCCTCTCCAGTCGAAGATGCAGTTCTCTCTGAGATGATGATGTGCTTGCCTAGTCCCCCAATCCTAAGGGGACCTATACTATAGCCTCTGGTTATAGCATTTTATTGTCTCATAGGTTGGTTGGGCTTGAAATTCAGTGGTGGAAGAGGGTCTAGAACAAGCTTTCTTGGCCAAAATGTAATTGTTTTGTTTGGATGTTGGCCTGGAATAAGTTTTTGACCTGGGATAACATTCAGAAGAGAGGTTTCCAGGGTCCTTTTGTTTGTGTTATGTGTGGGGCTAATGAGGAGGACTCTACTCACTTGTTTTTTCATTGCCCTTTTTCCCTTCAGCTTTGGCATTTTTGGTGGGGTGTTTGGAAAATTCCTTGTGTTCATGCTTTCTCCTTGATTGAATTTTGGTAGGGGATGGGTTAGCCCCCTTCTGTGGCCTATTTTTTGTAGGAGGTGTGGTTTGTGAAGCCTATCTTCTTATTGTGGTAGATTTGGTTGGAACATAATCGACGGATATTTCGTGGAGAATAGAGGCTGGTGCAACAAATTTGGCAGAGATTATTGGGTATGGTTCAGGAAACAGTGGAAGCTAGGTGTGAAGTGGAATTCCCTTTGGTGAAAAGGGATACAGAGTTGGTGGAGAGTTTGGGGATTCAGGGGTCATCATTGGCTGGGGCTAGGGCTAAGAGAGGATGACGAGAGAAGCAGAAAATTGATAGGGATGGAAAATGGCAACTTCCCCCATTTGGTGTTTTGAAGATCAATACTGATGGATCTTCAAGGGAAAATCTGGGACTGGCTGGCATTGGGGGGATTGGTAGGGATTCTTTGGGCTTGGTGATCTTCCCCTTTTCGATCTATGAAGGAACTCAGACCATCAACCTCGTGGAAGGGTTGGCTATTCTTGTTGCTCTTGAGTGAGCTCATGCTTTGGGGTGGAGAAGGATTGTTTATGAATCTGATTCTCAGATATTGATCAATTTTCTTATTGAGTAGAAAGTAGCAGATGTCAGTTGGCAGTTGGCTAGGGTTGTGCAACAAATTCTGTGGGTTAGTTCTTTGATGGAAACTGTGTCTTTTGTCCATATTCCAAGGGAGTGGAATAGGGAAGCTGATTATTTGGAAAAATGGGCTTCTGAGCATGTTGAGGGATGGAGAATTGAGGAGTGGGAGTTGGTTCCTCAGGAGCTCCATCTTGATTTAATGAACATTCTTGCTGAAGATAGGGCTGGGAATGGTGACAGCTGATGGTGTTTGCTATTTTTTCTTAGTTTGGTTTGTTGTTCTTGTTTTTCCTTGGGATCTCGGTCCTATGCTTCCTTTGTAATGTTGCTTTTTGATCTTCAATAAAGTTTTTACCCCTTTTTTTAAAATATTAAAGAACCAAATTAAAATTAAAATTTATCAACATATTAAAAAATTAAAAATAAAGCTACAATAATTGTGATAAATATGCAACTTTTTTATTCAATCTTGAAATATGGTCATAATCAATTGAAATCAAAGGAATTTCTTTGAATGATTCTTTTTCATATTCATTTTTAGTTGACCCTCTTTCAATTCAACCATTGCCAAATTTTTCTATCCTTTTTTAGGTGATTTAGCAATTATTCATGTTTAAGTTTATATATATATGACATGCTAGGAGAAGAGGGATATTGTCAAGGAATATGTGCATCATAGGAACCATCCCTATCTCTTCTACCAATATTCTTATGATGTTTTTTGATCTCATAGTTGATAGTTGTCATAGGATACTGAGTAATATATCCCACAAGGAATGAAAGTAAGGATAGGTTTGAAATCATAAAGATATTAAGATGACATAATTAAAAATGTTAGCAATTGGGAGTTAGGGATACTTTACAACCAATTCCAAAAGTTCCACGTTAGAGGAATTCTCACATCCTCAAATATAGATAAAATATACAAGGAAATATTGGGAGTCAAGAATTGAGAATATTGCATACCTAATTCTTAAAATTAATAATTTAGAGGTATGGCCACATCTATGACTCTAAAATTTTAAATTCAAGGGTTAGAGGAAAATCATATCAAGGTGAGAGAGTCTAAAATCTTGAAAAGGAAAAGGGGAAAGGCATACATCAAAGGAAAGGTATGCCAATATGGTAAAGTTTAAAACTCTAAAATTTAGCATGATCTTTTGAATTTGAACATAAAACCCCCACACTTAGAATTTTTTAGATTATTTGCAACTTTCAACAACTATAGGAACATGGGGGTGATGAGAAATAGTATAAGTGGGGATTATTTGATAATGTCTCAATTTTTTTACTAATTATGGGGAAAATGAGGCCTAAGTGCAAAGGAGGACCAAGAGTTAGGAAAATTTTGGTATTGCAAAGCTGGGCACCAACACATATATCACATATATACAATATGATAAAATTATAAAACCTTACCACAAGAATCATCCCCCTTATCTAGTTTATTAACATATAATCCCTTAAGTACATAAAAATTGAAAATTATATTTTTAGTGCATTCCATACTACACCATGGGTCCCATCCATTTTACTAGTTCATTACTAGTTGCGATGATGAGACAGGCATCCCATACTACTTTTTTCATCACTGAAAAGGGAATAAGTGTAACAACACATTCCATGTGAAATCATTATTAATATTTTCATATCCCACTATCATCTACATCATCATGTAACTACATGAGTTGCATAGTCAAGATGTCAAATGGTCTTACCATAGACCCAAGACTAGTGCCTATACTATCAATCATGTAGACTAAATTAATAACCAAAACCTTCATAATCATAACTTAGGTAGACACAACATAGGAGATGCATACATTCCTTTTGATACACCAATGCCAGTTTTATACTAGGTATACCCTATCATCCATCACCTACATGCTACAAGCAAAATCCTATCTAAAATCTATAAAATTGGGTAGCTCTTGGTGTCTATCACCTACATGATCCTAGTAAAATATATATAACCATATGATATGATTGAATACTTCTTTTGGAAAAACACACTCCTTGACTCCTATAATGTTGGAGCAATGATAAGATTATCTATAAGTGAGTCATAGGTTTTACAATTTTAATGATCACCTCAAGATGAGTGGAACAAGATATGTTAAGAGAAAAAAAAATATCTACCTACTCCATCATAGCTTGTGATGCCAAGGATTCATCTCTTGTATCAATCATATTTTAACATTCTGACATTATAGGGTACAATAACATTGAACTAAAACATATTTTCATAAGGTTTTACACCATAGGATAGTTAATAGATAGTTACATTACCACAAAGGGATCCATTAAAAAATACAATGGTCCTAAAGGTATTGGAGTTGAAATCCAACATAAAAGTAACACACAAAAGCCACAAGAGTGATCCTCTATCTAGACACATACATAAATATAACTCAAAAATAAATCAAAAAACATTCACTTAATTCAATTGTTATTCACAAACACATTATGTTTTAGACAAAAACTAAACCTAGACAATAGTAATACTAAACAATATCCTACTTCTAAGTACACAAATTTTTTCATAGTACCAATCATAAATATTTATACATAATTATCCACCAAACATATTTAAGGGGAAAACACTATACCATATTTAATAATAACTACCATTAATTCACATAGTTGGTGAAGGAAGTCATAAGTAATTCCATCTAAAGATTAACATAGATCTCAGTACATAAATAGACCAAGAAAACCATCCATATATAATTAAAAATTCACATCATCAGAAAATAATGGCTTAATTTAAATTTATAATTAAATACAAAGTTAATAAGTTCCTATAACTAATAAATAAATCAGGCCAAGAACACAATCCTAGATGAGTTATCAAATGGAGTGCATGTGGATCTCAACATAGTTATTTTAAATTTCCCACTAAGTTTCATGAAATTTGTATAACACTCTAATTATCACTCCAAATACTAGTGAAGTCATTAAGAGGAAATTCAAATCTCTAATAAAATAGTGAAGCCAAATAACCTCCTAGCTAGCAGGATTTACACCTTGATAATCAACCTTTGTAGATGATAATGTAATAGTTATCTAGTTCTTACAAGACCATATAATCAATCCTAAAATCAGCATATGAGAAAAAAAATAGAAGTATACTTTCGATCATCAACATCACTAGCCCAATCTTAGTCAATGAAACCCACAATCTAAGAAGCTCTTGATATGTAGCGAATGTTGAAATGTTAAGTAACCTAGATAAACCTCAAGATATTATTGGTTGCCTACTAATGAATTTCATGAGGATCTTAAGATAAAAAAGAGACAAAACCAAGCACAAAGTAAATATCAATATGATTATGTGTAAAGTACAAAAGAATATCAACCAACTATAAATACAATGTAGCATAAACTCTTAGAGGTGTAGTGCAACTGGTATAAAATGTGAAAATTAAATAAAATGGAATGGAGGAAGGCTTGCAATAAACCATTCCAAACATCTAAATCCAATCAAGAGCATAATTTTTTTGAAAAATAAAAATCCCCTCAAAAGACTAAAGAACCTAGTCAATAACAATGAATAAATGTAGAAGCACAAGATTGATCACATCAAACCACTGCATCAATTATCTCTAAACACTCTATATCATGAAGGTGGATCTAGTTATGAGAATCAATTCATACACATATAAAATAAATATAAACATATCAACTCCATGTATTTGAGTGTAAAAGATTAAATCAAAATGACAATGTGTGAAACCAAAAATAATAAACAAGATATCCATATTTGCATATCAACCTCAAGGTCTTGATTGAGACCATACAGTAAACATTGAATCCTACAAATAAGTGAATAAATTACAAAAAGGAGGTTATTCCATATATATCTTCTCATGAATATCATTAGACAAGAAGGAACTCTTTACATCCATTTGATAAATTGGTCATCCATGTGGTGCAAAAAGAGAAAGTATAAGATAAATAGAATCCATCTTGCTAACAAGATCAAATGTCTCAAAATAATAAAGGCCCTTAACCTATAAAAAAATATCTTTACCATAATAAGTGCCTTATAATTATAATAGACATATCTATTGCATATTTGGTTTTGTACACCCACTTGCACCAAGCCAAATTTATTCCCTTGGGAAGAGGTATAATATCCCATATGTGGTTATTTGTCAAAGAAGAATACTCCTTATCCATAGCACTATCCTACTCTAGAGTATTTATGAAATATAAAAAAAAATTAACGATAAACTAAAACTGCATGACTCAAAATATTGGCACTCATTTGTGAATGAGTGTAGTGAGAATTTGTAGGATCACCAACCAAAGGTTAAATGTCCTCAAGAGTAGTGTGGGCCCAATAGGGGAAAATAATACACTAAGAAATGGTGGATCAAGACCATTGTCATAATCCAAAAGAATCAAAGAGTCCTCAAGATCTAAATATTAGGTAGTGAGGGAGAAGCAGGTGACGTACCCATCTATGTAAAATGATTATGAAACTTGACATCTCACAAAATGAAGACGTCTTGAGTAGTAAGACCAAGCAAACTATAAGCCTTCACATCCTCACAATAGCCAACAAAAATTAAATGGTAACCATCCAAATTGAATGCCCAAACCTCACTACCAAATACTCTAAAAGAAGACACGTCAAACTTGACATGGGAGAAAACCTCCCTAATATTCATATTCAACACTTGTTAGGAATGTGATTTGCATCCTAAGAAGTCATCTCTCATAAAGTCTTATTCTTCCTCTCATAAATTCAAAAAACTCACATAATCACTCTTGTACTTGAGAGAGTACATTTATTTGCGTCCTAAGAAGTCGTCAATAAAGGTTAGCACATACTTATCCCCTAAAAATGATGGAATAAAAAATGACATAATATCATTATGAACCAACTCAAGCAGTGCCTTGGAATGAGAGGTCCTAACCTTAGGAAAGGGTCTAATGATGTTTTCTAATTAACAAATATCAAAAAATTCCCTCAATATATGAAACATTAGGAAAGCCAATCACCACATCTTATGTGGTTAGCTAATCAACATACCTATAATTCAAATGACCAAATAATTTGTTTCAAAGCTTTCTCATAGAATTATCATGTGCAATGAGGGATGGTTCTAAAGGTGACTCAAAAACCATAAAAATTGTACAAATAGTGTATACACCTAAAATCAATCAAGATAGTTAAATAATTAAATACTAGCTATTTAATTAATGAACTCCTTTAATTCATCTACTTATAAATAAATTCTCAATTTATTTATATATTTCACACTTTTCTAAATTCTTCATCCTAAACCCCATTCTTCTAAATTTAATTAAATAAACAAATGGCTATAGTTTGTTTTTATTTAATTAAATATCTTCTCACTAAGTTTGAATAATTTCAAATTCAAAATTAGTCACATGTTTACAACACTTTTTGGCCATGTCATCAAATGTCACATGTAATTAAATATGACTAATATTTAATTGCATTATTTTCAACCAATTATCTTCAACAAACTTTTAACACATGGCTTATTTTCTCACATACTATAATCCTTCATCCATTTGGCATGTTGCCCTTGGTCAAAGGAACATTCTCCTTGATTCTTCCATCTCCACCATTCATCCCTCATGTTTGAATCTGGACCATCAATCATTGCCACACCACAAGATGCTTTGAAAATCCTATAAATACAACCCTTTGCTACAACATTTATCATCACATCTTTTAGCAAACTTATTATGCAAGAATAGCTTTGGAGCATTGGAGCATTTAGTATTTGACCATTTAGCATTTAGCAAGTTGCATTGTTTTATCATTCTAACTTAGAATCATGTCTTAGTTTGTAATTGCATTTTAGTTTATCATATCAATAGTTAATATTTGAGCATATGTAGAATCATTTTAGCCTTTTTATGCAGCATCATTATCCATTTGTCAATATCACCATTATCATAGTATCATGAATTTTATCACATGGTTTCATGTAGGAACTTAGATTTCTTGCATTTTGAACAGCATCTTGTTTCTCAAGTTTTCATTCTAACAGTCATAGTGCACATATAAAATTTGAGAGCGAAATGATTTAATGAATCCTTGAAAATAGAGAACAATGGAACGTTTTTAGAGATTTGTTTGTTGCAAATAGATTAGTTCTTTGATTCAAATATTTAATATAATGCGTCTCATTGATTTTTGTGTGTTTTATTATTGATTTGCTATCTCTCCCACATTTCACACACACATAAAATGGCGCCCACTGTGGGGCACAAACCCATTTTTAACAATTTTTTGGAAAATTTCTTGTGAATAGGCTAGGCATGACATTTTAGCACAATCTTGAGTTCTTTTAGCACATACGAAAAATATTTTGGTGCATTTAACTTATATTATGGCAAATAAAACATTTCTTTTGGCGCATTGAGCAACTATTTTAGCGCATACAGGGAGTATTTTAGCGCTTGCAGTCAATACTTTAGCGCATCCATTAGTTCTTTTAGTGCATTCATTAGTTATTGTAGTGCATACATGAGTTATTTTAGCGCATGGAGTAGTTATTTTAGTGCATTGGAATGATATTTTAGCGCATTGGATGACTGTTTTAGTGCATCTATTTAAATTTGCAAAATCTTAAAATCCAGAGAACTAATTGTTGTTTTTTGCTTGCAGGTGGGTGATACATCGGTCAAAGAAAAACTTATGCAACTATTAATGATTTATGTAGGGGCTGGAGTTATTTGAATGCTTTCTTTTGATTAAGATAGGCATCTAGATTAATTAAAAGGTTAAAGAACACCATGTTTTTTGTGCTTGATGAATGGTAGGCATATGCTCTCCCCTTAACTGGGTGACCAAAAAGCCAATCCTATTCATTTTTATTTATTTTTATCCATAGAGGGCTTGCCTTGTGGGAAAAAGTAATCACCCAAGGGAACGACCCAACCGGTAACACGCTAAAGCCAAGCGACTTCCAACTGGGATATAAATATGGGTACTTGAGGAATGTTCAAGTATCACGAGGATTGTTCTGACAAGAAGGGAAACAATGGTCTCTTGTTGAATGGATGATCCCCCACAAATGGAATGCCTATACTAGAACCCTTTGTTATAGCAAGCCAAAATCCTTATTCTATTTACTAGTGCAAGAGGTCTAACCTTTGAAGCTGTCCCACATTTTTGCGGCTTTTAGTAGAGATGAGAAGTATGCCATGGGAGATTCATGGGTATTGAAGCTTGGCTGCCCCATAGAAGTGAGTGTCGTGGAGGGGAGCCAGTGGGGTCAAGCTTCTAATCATCTACTAAAAGTAGGCGCAGTTGGAGTAAAATCCAAGTGGGAATCCAGTAAATATTATCCTACACAGCCTTAAGTTGTACATGTTTGATGTGTTTTACCAATGTGTTTTTAAACAAATTTCAAACAAAACATCACACACTAGAAGTGAAAACCTTGATTCAGAAAACATCCTTTGAAACAACCAATTCTCTGATTGGAATATTAGAAAAATCAAATAAACTTGCAAGAAACTGTGGCATTTTCCCAATTCAGCACATCCAAGCTCTGTTTTAGTGCACTTGCGCAATCTTCCAGCACATTCATTCTCTATTTTAGTGCATCCAGGCAGTCTTATAGCGCATCTGTGCAATCTTCCAGCACATTTACCCTCTGTTATAGCACATACACTACATATTTTAGCGCATCGACCCTTTGTTTTAGCGCGTTTAGGCAATCTTATAGCACATCTATGCAATCTTCCAATGCATTCATTCTCTATTTTAGCGCATCTGTGCAATATTTTAGCGCATCCAGGCTCTGTTTTAGCACATCCATTAAATGCAAAACCTGAGAATGGAAATTATCCCCTGTTTCACAATTTGAACAAAAATTTAGAATCTTTTTTAGCCCAGAATCATTCCTCAAGTACCACAGAGTCTAAACTTGTTAAAAATGACCTCTACAAGTGGAATTCTCCAATCTAAACCTAGATCTAACATCTCAAAGTTCCTAAATAATCAAACTTATCATATATTTGATTGTTAAGGGCCTAATTTCATCATCAGGATTTATCATCCTTTCATCACGAAACAAAGCTATATAATCAAATCAAACGTAGTCTCATCAATAGAATTTGTCATTCTATTTGACTTAGTTTTAATCCTTGGAAATCTTCCAAACAAAGATCAAAGTTTAGTCAAAGTATAACACTTGTATGCTTGTTCAAACAAGGTTACAAAAGCAAAAACTCAAGGAAAAATAACTTGAAACACAAAACATCAAACTCAAAATAGTGAAACTCGAAACAACATGGCTGAAGCTGAAGAGAATCCTTTCCATGAAATCCACAACAATGAAGGGGGAGAAATAATTGAGGAAGATATCCAAAATGTTGAACAAGATCCAAATTTCCACAAATGCTTAGAAAATATTTTCAAAAGAAATGGGGAAAAATACTTAATAATGCTAGCTAAACAAGGTGTCAAATTTCCTGATGACTTTGATGTTAATCAATTGAAAGCACCTCCCAAAAAGCTTGAAAATGATATAGAACAAGTGGTTTCCCTAACTCATCAAATGAAGAACCTTCAACAACAAATTCTTGATATGCAAAGGGGAACCTCAAAATGATACTTGATACAAGACATTTTTCCATATCCGTTTGATCAAAGTATCCACATGATTCCCTTTCCCAAACATTGTGAATTCCCAAAGTATGAAAAATACAATGGTAAAACCGATCCAATAGATCATGTGAGGGAATTTAGAACCATGAGTCTTGAATTTGCATACAAAGAAACTTACTTGATGAGATTGTTTCCATGAAGCCTAGGTGGCAAATGTCTTGAATGGTTCTCCAAACTTACACCACCAATTAACACCTTTGAAGAATTGGTTAACAAGTTCATCACCCAATTATCTTATAACATTCAACATGACATAACAATGAAAGAGCTTTGCAACTTGAAATAGAAAAAGGGTGAATCGTTCCTCATCTTTTTGCAAAAATGGAGAAGATTATTTGCAAGATATTCTCATCTCGTACCTAAAAAGGAAAAGATAGGAATCTTCATCGAAAACCTGAATGACGAGATGAGTTATAGATTGGAATTACAATTCCCACCTACCTTCGAAAAATTGATTGAAAATGGAATAAAAATCGAAGAGGCTTTGGTCAAAAGAGGAGTCATAAAACTTTACAATGAAAACAACTCATCAAATTCCTCAAACAATCACAACAACGGTGACAAACCAAAGTTTTGGCAACAAAACAAGAAATCGGGTAACAATGATGGCACAGTTGAAAACCAAAATGAAAAACCTATATTCAACTTAACAACAACTACCACCAAAACTAATCAAACAACAATCCACCCAACAACCAAAATGTCAACCAAAACAACAATTAAGGTAATGCTGGAGCTAGAACACCATCATATCGAACATCCTCAAATCGAAGAAGGTTCACACCTTTGGGACAATCATTAGAATCAACATTAAAGGAACTTCTTGAAGCTAAAGTCATAACATTACCAGAGGCAAGAAATTGGAAGCCACAAGTTAAGCCTCCATGGTGGAATGATGCACATTTATGTGACTTTCATCAAAACAAAGGGCATAAAACCAATTATTGCATGCAATTGAAGCACTTGATACAAGACTTGATTGACAACAAGACAATATTTGTAGGACTCCAAACAAACAATGATCATGGAGCGTTCAAGAACCCTCTACCAAACTATGAAAAGAGGGAATCTTCTTCATCAAATACCAAGGGAAAAAACATAAACTATATTTATGATTCTACCATTCATTGTGTTGAGGTGGTTGAACATTGAACCAAAGAAATTGAAATTAGGAGCCAAAGAAACATTGCTACAACTGAAAATCATCACCAGATATCAACACCGCCTCACATCAAATCAATGACCTTCTGCCAATAAATCTAATCACCAACAATGCGGAAAATGACAATCAAATTAATGTCATCAAAATCAAAGAAGGACAAAACAATTCACTGATCAATGCAATCACAAGAGGAAAAGCCAAGGTAACATTGAAAGGAGCTACCCCTTCCACATCCAAAACAACTGTTACACCTGCAACTCAATATAGCATAGTTGATTAGTTGCAGAAGATACCTGCTTAAATATCCATATTAGAGCTTCTCAAGATTTCACCAACGCATAAAGAAATATTAGAACAATCTCTAGTGGCCACCACAATACCAAACAACTTGGAAGTTTTCCAATTTCAAACTATGGTGGGACACTTGACTGCACCTCATTGCTTATCATTTTCTGAACATGATGATGTATCCATCACCCATCCACATAATATTTCCCTCCACATTAAGGTTTTAATCCATAAACATCACGTCAAACGTGTTCTAATAGATGGAGGAGCTGGCTTAAATATCTGCACTCTAAAACTTGTTCTCAGATATTTTGAAAATGTTATTGATCCTAGAAGGAAAATAACAATAAAATCATATGATGATGAAGAAAGGTCCTCCCAAGGGTTGATAGTGCTACCTATTCAAGTGGGACCTTTGGTCAAAGAAATAATTTTCCAAGTGTTGGAAAAAGAATTAACATACAACATACTCTTGGGACGTTCGTGGATTCATGAGATGCAAGTTGTACCATCGACATATCACCAGTGTTTGAAATTTGCTTTTAACAGACAAGAGATCAAAATTGCTGCTGATTCCAACAACCCCCAATATTGCAACATGCTCAAAAAAACCCAAGACACTTTTGTACCACACAATAGGGAAGCTACAACTCCTGGTTCATACAACAGTGAAAGACAACTAAATTCCTTGTCAAAGTGGGTGGAGAAAAAGGACCAATCAAAAGATAAGGATATCAATGAGTCTACTCCATAGAATCACAAAATTCAACTCAATGCCTGATCAAAATAGGTTGAAAAGATCCGATTGAAAGACAAAGGCATGTGGGAATACTCATTTGAGCAATCCTTGTGTTTATCACAACTTTCATCTTCTCCTAAGTCATATTGACAACCATCAACATCAAGACAACAATCATCACAAACAACCACACTCTTCGAGGGAAAATTTGTAAGAGCAGGCACCTTAGTGGATGAATCAGAAGACAAGGAGGTTTTGAATTGGTTGTACAAGGATGAAGAACAATCACAAGCATCCACTTCAAATGTACTGACAAAGCAGTATGGCAAAGGCAAGACAATCTTGGAAAAGATGGGATATGAGGGGAAAAGTCCTATTGGTAAAAGAAAAGAAGGCATCATAGAACCAATACAACCCATCACAATGAATTCAAAGGAAAAGACAGGACTAGGATACGGGGAAGAAGAAAAAGAAGAAACCAGACAATAAGTTGTCAAGAGAATCCTTCAATTGAGAGATAGTTCTGAAACAGACTCCAATGAATATGAATGGGATTCCCTCTCTAAAGAGTCTTGTAATGATAAGGAAATTGATGTGGTACAAAAGTATACACCAAAACGTATGGAGGGATAGAGCTCAAGTTATAGACCACTTGAAATTGATCACAACATAATGATGACTCAAGTGAAGATGATCATACTTCGAGCGAGATAGATACTTCAGAAGAGAGTAACATCATAGACCTCGATATTTCCATTGGACATTCTGATGATGTTTCCATTATGACACTCACCCCTTTTGACCTTATCCAATCTAACGATTCTTTTCCATTAATACACCTTGAACTGATTGACTGGGACCAAAATGAGCTGCTTGAGATACCTGTCGTTTCAAACAATGATGCCATTGTAAATTTCCTTTGCTCTGACAATCCTAAATTAGATTCCACTAGAAAATCTCGTAATGAGGGTTCAGACAAGGGGAGTTCCAAATCTTCTAGCTGAAAAATGAATATAAAAAATGGATGTAATAGTGAAAACCATTTAATGGCCCACTATTCAATCAAGAAAAAGGTAAAAATAAAGAGCACATCTCAAGGTGAAAACCTCACCGAGGCACCAAGAGATGGAAGATTTTGCACTCTTCCTGAGCACTATTAGGAGAGATTTTCAGTGTTGATTGAGCCCACACAATCCCTCAATGTTGGCACAACTGAAAAAGTAAAGACCATGCATCCAACGACATCCATGATAGAGGAGGAAAAACCCAGTTTCACTAAATTCTTTGAAGAGAGGAAAATAAACTTTGCTTGGTCCTATGCTGACATGTTAGGTATAGATTCAGAGCTCATCATGCATCATTTATCTCTAACACCTAGGGTAAAGCCAGTAAAGAAAAAGTTGAGAAAAATGCACCCTCATATCACCCTCTTGGTAAAAGCCGAATTAAGGAAGCTACTGGATGTGGGATTTATCAGAGCTATTGACTATGCCGAGTGGATATCAAATATTGTGTTAGTTTTGAAACCAAACAAAAGCATCAGGATATGAACATACTTTAGGGATCTTAACAAAGCTTACCCAAAAGATGATTTTCCTCTACCTAACATTGACATCATTGTAGAATTGACAGCTGGACATGAAATTCTCTCGCTTATGGATGGCTTTTCAGGTTACAATCAGATAAAGATAGCAGCTGAAGATCAAGATAAAACAACCTTCACATGTCCTTGGGGCACTTTTTGTTGGAATGTAATGCCTTTTGGGTTGAAAAATGTTGGAGCCACATATCAGAGAGCAATGACCACCATCTTCCATGACATGATGCACACTTTTATGGAAGACTATGTAGATGACTTGTTGGAAAAATCATTCACTAGAGAGGGACATCTATAAATTTTAGACAAGATCTTCACTAGACTAGAGAAATTCAATGTGAGGTTGAACCCCAAGAAATGTGTATTTGGTGTAACATCAGCCAAACTTTTGAGTTATATTGTATCAGCTAAAGGCATTGAGGTGGATCCTGCAAAGGTCAAAGTCATCATGGAGATGCCTCCTCGTAAAAATATCAGTCAACTCGGATCTTTACAAGGGAGATTCTAGTCTATCAGAAGGTTCATCATGCAACTGGCTGATAAAACTCACCCCTTCAACCACTTATTACACAAGAATGTCTCTTTCAAATGGGATGACAAGTGTGAAGCAGTCTTTAATCAACTCAAGCAGTATTTGATGTCACCACCCATACTAGTACCACCAATTGAAGGAAAGCCATTAATACTCTACATTGCAAAAACTAAAGTATCTTTGGGTGGTTTACTCACACAAGAAGATTTCACAGGAAAGGAAAGAGAAATTTATTACATCAACAGGACCTTGCATGGTTATGAGATCAACTACACCTTTATCGAAAAAGCTTGTTTGGCAGTAGTATTGGTACTCAACAACTAAGACATTATATGTTGACTCACACCATTAAACTCATAGCTAAAATTGATCCCTTAAAGTATCTACTCAGCAAAGCTTCCCTATACAGGAAGACTAGCTAAATGGGTCATGATATTGAGTGAGTTTGACATCCAATACGTGGACAAAAAAGTAATCAAGGGTAAAGCCATAGCAAATCAACTAGTTGAAGCACTATTGCAAGACAATCATCCAATGAACATTGAGTTTCCAAATGCTGATGTCCTCACGGTATCAACACACCAATGGATGTTGTACTTTGATGGCTCTTACACCCAACATGGATCAAGTGTAAGAATCTTGTTTATCTCACCACAAGGACATACCATTCCCAAGTCCTACAAATTGATGTTCCTTGCACCAACAACATATCTGAATATGAAGCATTGATCATTGGAATCAAAGTAGCAGTCGAGTGGAAGATCACAAAGCTACATGTCTATGGTGATTCACAACTAGTCATTAACCAGGTAAACGATGATTACCAAACAAAAGATGAAAAATTAATACCATATAAAAGAATGGCTGATGACTTCAAAAAGTACTTTGTGGAGATAAATTTGAGCATATTCCTAGAGGCGACAACAAAGTTGTTGATGCCATGGCTACCATTGCTTCTCTCTTACAGATTCCTGAGAAACGAGCCCGTTATGAGTTCATGGTGGAACAACTATTCAACCCATCCTATGATAACCCCGAATCCCAAGTCATCTACCATCTAGCCGAGGCTAACACTTCTACCTATAGGAAAAATCTACACTTGTCTAAAAGACAATACCCTCCCACTCGATTTATCCGAGAACCAAAAATGAAATTTCATCTAACAAGCAGCTCGACACACCCTAATAGTCGATGTGCTTTATTGATGAGGTCTTGATGGTACACTCCTTCAGTTTCTAGAATGTAATGAAGCTGAAACCACTTTACGTGAGGTTCATGAGGGTATCTGTGGCACACATTCAAGTGGCCTAACTTTAGCTAAGAAACTCCTACATTTGGGGTATTATTGGCCAAATGTGGAGGAGTCATTTCAATATGTTAAAAGGTGCACAAAATGTCAAATTCATGGAAACCAAATACATGCACCAACACAAGAGTTGCAACCTTTCACATCAACATGGCCTTTTTGTCAGTGGGGATTGGATCTTATCGGTAAAATACACCCATATTCATCCAGCAGACACAAGTTTATCATCACAGCCACATAGTACTTCATGAAATGGATTGAAGTTGTTCCTTTGACCACCATCATAGGAAGACAAATTTCATCATTCATCCTAAATTACATCGTCTATCAGTATGACATTCCTCAATCCATTATCATGGAAAACGACAAACTCTTCAAAAATCAGGATGTCCAAGAACTTTGTGAGAGGTTCCATATACAACATTAGTTTTCTACACCATACTATCCCCAAGGAAACGGCCAAGTAGAGGCCTTAAACAAGACTATATTGAAAATCTTGAAGAAAACCGTCAACAATGTTGGACGTGCTTGGCACGTTCAACTGAACCCTGCTTTATGGGCTTATCGAACTAGCATCTACACCCCGATAGGCACCACACCCTATGCTTTAGTCTATGGATCAGAAGCCATTCTACCTATTGAGATTGAGCTATCATCACTTCATGTGTCACTAAAGGGGATCATTTCAAATGAGGATTACAAAGTGTCTAGGTTACAAGAGTTAGAACTATTGGATGAGCGTCATCAACATGGAGTGGATCACCTAAAATCCTATCAGTAGAGGATATCTAGAAGTTACAATCATAGAGTAAAGCCTAGAACATTTCAGGTGGGTGACTTGGTCTTGAAAGAGAACCCCTGCAATCAACAGGATCGAGAGAAGGGGAAATTTGAACCAAACTGGCTAGGTCCCTTTGTTATTGTATTAGTCTTCGGATCAGGAGCATATTAGTTGTCCACACCAGAAGGGGATTTGTTTGATGAACCCCTCAACAACTTGCATCTCAAGAAATTCTACACCTGAATCATCTAGTGCATCAGAAAAGGTCCTGAAAAAATATAATAACATCAGAAAATGTCCTGAAAAAATGGTTGCCTTGATGAAAACCTGGAAAATAGGCATCTTGGTAACAACAACAAAATCAGAAAAAGAGAAAAATACAAAAAAAAGTGAAAAATCATCAAAAAAATAAAAAAATCATAAAATCTAAAAAAGTGCAATAAAAACTAGTGAAAACCTGGCAATAGGCGCTATTTGTGATAGGATAGCTTGTCCATCTATTTGAGCATGTTGACAATTCACTTTCACCATCTATCTGCCTATCATTGGAGAACCTCATGTACATATCTTGGCATCGCAGTCGTGTCTCACCCTAGACTGGGGGCAAAATCCTGAACTCACTAGGGGAAATAAACTTTGAACTTGAACCAATAGACAAACAGGAGTAGGAAAAACACAACAAACACAATGATCATAGTGTAACCCAACATTGAACATTAATCACAAACATGAACACATCAACCATCCAAAGTCAAACAACCAAATCAATTAAAATCCAAGCAAACTTTAAATGGATGTTCTTCTGAATCATGGCTTTATCACTATGGCATGAATGTTCAACAATTGAACTTTGATTTTATCTCTGGAGCACCTCAATGGTGTATTGAACTAGAGGATCTAGGAAGGAGTATGATTTTTCTTTGTCTTTTTTCTGTGAGTTGATCATTATTACTGTGCAAATTTCTGCGAGACGTTCTCTACAAAGTATCATTAATGACATTTCGGATTTGCATAGGAAAATGGTTAACTCTTGTCTATTTATGCGGGTAATGCTCAGGTCATCTCGGTTTAATTATACCTAGATGCTTGTGTTAACCTAAAATATCAAAAATCATGGAAGTAGTACTCAGGTCATCATGGTTCAATTATGCCATCGATGCTTGTACTCACTTTCAACATTTTAAAGGCTCAATGATGATAAAAAGCATGACAAATTAGTTGTTATGAATGACAACATTTGCATATTACATCTGCATGGTTAAGTCATATTGCATCCATGTTAGTTTGTATCTGTATCTATGGGATTTCCAAAGCTGCAATAATTTCACAATGATGTTATCTTTGGCACTCATAGATTGAGTACACTTGACATTAAACAAAAACACATCATTCTCATATAGAAAGCACATCAGTTACATCATCATTTGCATACATTAGAAAACACATCAGTTGCATTAGAAAACACAAAAATAAGTACATTCCATCTCACTTGCATGATCCAAATCATTTCATCAATTATTAATGGATTAAGAAATTGGTCCATTAAGATGATTGAAAGACATGTCCAATAGAGTAAGATTTCCAAGCAGAAAAACATCTCTATTTTAATAGGGGCATAATTAAACTTGATGCATCTATAATTGAACTTGATGCATCATTGAAATCATTTAATCCTTTTTATAAAATGGATCTTGGATTCACATAAGATGATTGAAAGACATGTCTAGTAGAGTAAGATATCCAAGAAGAAAAATTTGCTAAAGAACATGACTGGTAAAAACATAATGCCATTTTTATGAACATCTAAAACCAGTAGTGAAGATGAATTTTTTATTATTCAAATCCAAGATTTACAAAGGACTAATTGGATCAACACCATCATCACACAATCATCACATAATATACATCATTTTCATAATCAAATCCATCTCACATAGCATAAAACATCATCCATTAAGCATATTGAATTATCAATCATGCATTATCATTCATTGCATACATCACATAATCGTCATTACATAATCATCATAATCATCATGATCATCATCATATAAACATCATAAACATATATAGAACTATGCACCATCATGTGATAATTTCATACATCATTCATTCATTCATTGCATCATTTATTTGCATTAGAAAAGTACAAAAACATAAAATGCATCACATTTCATTGGCATAATAGGACCCATCACATACATCATATAGACATCATTCATAAAGCATCACAAAATCATAACACATCAGTTGCATCATCATTTGCATCCATAGCATATCATATCATCATCATATAGAACATCACATAGCATCATAAAATGGAAATCAAATGCATCCATCATAATCATCATGATCATTATCATATAAACATCATAGGCACATAGATCAATCATCATCATCGCCACATGTCATATATAACTCAAAATGGTGTCAAATATACAAGGATATCCAAAGATATAAAGAGATACATCAGTATCAAAACTGGAAGTATATCATAATGTCTCAACTGATTCAAGAGGTACATCATCAATGTCTCAAATACATCAGTGTATACATGTCCAAAATACATCAGAAAAATCATAAATCAGAGCTATGTGGTGCTCCCCCCAGATGGTGTTGGCATCACAAGACCAGTCCCTCCCCCACCAGATCGACCTACACTAGGATCTCTCTAATCTCCCAGAAGTGGTTGTGTAACACCCCTGCTAGTAGTCTAAGATTGTGACCTACCTGACTGTGACTGTCCATAGCTCTCCCGCTGCTCTAGAGGAACTGCATCATGATATCTCACTCTATAAAACTCTGCCTCCTATGTGGTACGCCAGATCTCTCTAAAATAATCTAATGCACTAGTAACCACTATAGCCTACTATAGTCTCTCAATGGTGCCCTCAGTTTGATTGATCCACCATCTCAGAGTATCCCTCTCAACAGTCAGTGTAGCAATCTACCCCTGAATTTGTCCTTATGCCTGAGCTTGGGCCTGGGCATGTACCTACTATACCCGCTATCTAGCAGCATCCCTCTCGGTAGTCAGTGTCTGAATCTACCCCTAGGCCTGTGCTAGTAAAGCCTGAACCTGCTCAAGCTGACCCTATAGTGTCTCAACTTGTACCTGTAGTGCAAAAATATATGTCTACTATTGTGGCTAGGGTAGCCAAATCTCCACATGTCACCTCTTGCAAGGCACTCTCATCTCTCCAACATCTGGACCTGGGCCTCCTCCACCGTCGTCTCCTCCCCCATCACCCCCATCATCATCCCCGCCACCTCCATCTCCATCACCATCCCCGTCATCACTGCTATCCTCCTCCTCCTCCTCCTCTCTCCTCTCTCCTTCACCTGCACCCATAACCTCTTGCCCCCTCCTTCTCTAACAATGGCACTAGCTTGTCTGGACTGGTGATCCAGGGGAATGGATGCAAGAACATGTACTATGCATACTCCTCTGATATCGGAACATCGATGATATTTGGATGCACCTCCCAAATGATGTCCTGTAGTCCCTAGAAATGTTGCACAACTGCATCATAAGACAAAATGAGTCCCCACTTAGTCGCATCCACCCATCACTGTGCATAATGGGCCACTCCCTGGGGCATTCCCTGAACCCTGCCATACTATCTCTGTACTCTTAGCAGCAAGAATATCTCAATAATGAATTGTGTATGGCCAATCAGGTACATGGAATGACACAAAAATGACATCTTAGTGTCATCCTTCGACCATTGCTCACAATCCAAATACAACTTCCATACCACTGACTCGAAATCATCCAGTGTCCTCCTCCAGTACTCTAGCTTTGCTAGCCTAGGCTAAGCAACTCGACTGACATAAATATGTACATATGGTCTCATGGCAGGTCATTGTCTGTCTCCAACTGGCCATGTGACCACTATATGCTCCCAGGCCTAGACCTAAAGCAATGTGACCCCAAATAATAAACTGGCCCTGTGAAGATAGACTGCCTAGTGTAAGTCATGGTACAAATGCGCGAGCATACATCATCCCCATGCATATCTGGTGCCATGAGCAATCATGCTCTCCAGAATCTGCCCCCATCCAACTGAAAGTCCCTTTGACCTATGATCAAGACAAAGGAACCCTCCAATAAATCTAACAAGAACAAAATGCAATGTGGCATAAGCATCAACCATATCCCTCCAAGGAATCTCGTAACCACATAGATGCTCATCCTTGAAAACTCTGTGCAGTACATCAATCCCACCCTGCTCCTAAGAATCATATAAGACAAGCTCTCCAACCACGGGTATCCACAAAATCCAATATACATCCTCTGGAGTAATTATGATCTCACCAGTGGGAAAATGAAAGGTGTTATGCTCACTATGCCACCTCTCACTAAAGCTATCAACAAACCCTTATTGATCCTAATCTGGGGCATATCAATCAGGGATGACAAACCGCATCGTGTAATGACAACTACCTCAGGTAACGTCAGGTGTGGAATCAAATCCCACGTCCTGGGAAAACTCTTTCTAATCTGCAAACTCATCAATGACTCCTATCATCACAAAATTGCAAATCATTCAATCAATCAATCATCATCAATCAATCAAAATCAATCAACCTATCAATCTAATCAGCTCTGGTGAGACTTTGATTAAATCTCGTGAGCATCAATCAATCAATTTAACCTCGCCTATCATGAGGTTCATCAATGAATTCAACCTCGCCTATCATGAGGTTCATAAATCTATCAATTCAACCTCGCCTATCATGAGGTTCATCAATCATTCAATCTTGCCTATCATGAGGTTTATCAATCAATCAAACTATCATTGATCCTCGCTTATCATGAGGTCAATTATCAGTATCAATCATTGAATCTCACCTATCATGAGATCAATGGACATCTAACCTATCAACATCATCAATCATCATCAAATAAAAGGCTGACGTGATTAAACATCATCCACATCAAGGAGTCTAATAAAAAAATCATCAATCCAGTTTAAATTTCACCAATGCGCTAAAAAATCCTATGTGCCAGAAAAATTCATCAATGTGCTTAAATAGAGTTCCAATGTGCCGAAGTATCCAATGTGCCATTACATTTGGTCTATGTGCTAGAACAGAGTCCTTATGCACTACATCATCTCATCTATGAGCTAAATAAGCTCACCTAAGCGCTAAATGCACTTGTGCGCTACAACAGTTCTTCAATGCGCTACTTCGGGCACCCTACACGCTACATCTATCAATGCACTAATTCATTTATCCTATGCGCTAAAGCCCTAACCCTATGCGCTAAAGTAGTCTATGTGCTAGAATAGTCGTTCTATCCCCTACATCGGGTTTTCTATGCGCCGAAACATAAAAATCCGAATTTAAAACATGAAAATGAGCAGGAAAATGAAATGCTCAAAGTACGGGAGAGGTTTTCGGGGTACATACCAGAGGTCTATACGCTGCCAAGCGGTTGTGACATCTAACGTGATCGAACTGATGTGTGTGGTAAGGGATCACCATTTCACCAAATTTGCACAAATCACTCAATCACTCTCAAAGTTTTCAAAATGAAAATGCTCAAATGAATTTCTAATCACTCTTTTTAACCTTTTTAAGGTTAATTAAGTGGCATTTTTATGGGGTTGTTTTATTTTATTTTCAAAGGGGAAAATTCATCAATTTCATCACCTGCTGGCTTATACATCATTTTTCAGGAGATAAATCGTTTCTGAATCATAAAATTTTGAGATCATCATCAAAATTTTCAAAAATTCAAAAATTCATTGATTTATGTTTCGAGGGGGCATATATCCGACATTACTTGAAAATTAGCGTATGGGGCATCAAATTTTTTTTTGGTTGACATCAGTAGCAAATTTTTCTTTGAAGCAACGTGTAAACACATTACTTCAAAGAGGGGCAAAATGTATACACCTAAAATAATTCAAGATAATAAATTAATTAATTTCTAGCTATTTAATTAATGAACTCCGTTAATTCATCTACTTATAAATAAATTCTCAATTTATTTATATAGTTCACACTTTTCTAAATTCTTCATCCTAGACCCCATTCTTCTAAATTTAATGAAATATACAAATGGATATAGTTTGTTTTTATTTAATTAAATATCTTCTCCCTAAGTTTGAATAATTTCAAATTCAAAATTAGTCACATGTCTACAACACTTTTTGGCTACGTCATCAAATGTCACATGTAATTAAATATGACTAATATTTAATTACATTATTTTCAACCAATTATCGTCAACAAACTTTTAACACATGGCTTATTTTCTCACACACTTTAATCCTTCACCCGTTTGGCATGTTTCCCTTGGTCAAGGGAACATCCTCCTTGATTCTTCCATCTCCACTGTTCATCCCTCATGTTTGAATCTAGACCGTCGATCGTTGCCACATCACAAGATGCTTCGAAAATCCTATAAATGCAACCCTTTGCTACAACATTTATCATCACATCTTTTAGCAAGTTTATTATGCAAGAATAGCTTTGGAGCATTGGAGCATTTAGAATTTGATCATTTAGCATTTAGCATTTATCAAGTTGCATTGTTTTATCATTCTAACTTAGAATCATGTCCTAGTTTGTAATTGCATTTTAGTTTATCATATCAATAGTTAATATTTGAGCATATGCAAAATCATTTTAGCCTTTTTATGTAGCATCATTATATGCATGGCTTCCCCCAAAACCTCTAGCCATAGCCAACATATAGATTTGTCATATCCAATCTCAAGCCATAAAATGTACAAGGATCACCTATTTTTAGGGAGACTCACACCTTAAGTAGATTTTTTCTTAAGCTTCCACATATCCTTACCTTTTCCCTTAGATGATTAAGCCATCAATGCTTGGATCTTATAACTAAGAAGTGCATCCAAGAAAATATGCTTTACATGTTTCCTAATAAGAATCTCACAAAACAACTCAAATTTTAGCATATTGAAATCAATCCCTAATGCATACATGGAGTAGAAGCATAAATGATAACACATGATATGGACCCTTCAACTTAAATAAATCAAGAAGATACATTATTTTTATATTTTATTAAGTCCACAACCTTTCAATTATGACAATATCACTTTTAGATTATAAATGAAGTCCTTAAAGAAGGGAAACTAATTTAAATAAACTTATATCAAACCCACCCCTAATTACAAAACATGAATCACATTAGTGGCATCATAGAAATCATTAAATTTATCCATACTTGATTATGTGTAATACACTTTATGAAAGAAAAATTATTTTATATGTGCAATCCAATTAACCCCATGGTTTCATATAACTTATTTCTATAATCAAGTTTTTTGAACTCTTTAGTGATTTTTGTTAGGACTTGTGCAACGGAAAAGTATCCCTTTACTTTTCCTTGCTTGTTTGGGCCCTCCTTCTTAACTGAGCTTAAGGTTACTTTGATTTAGTGTTGTAATGTGTTTGACACATTCACATTAGGTCTTGGGATCTTGTGAACTAAATAAACTTAGTCATACCTTATTTAGGGTGTTGTAAAGTGTTGTAACACACTTTCACACTTTTCTAGTGTTTTCATAAATAATTGGGCTTCTTTATGCTTTAATTGGCCTTATTTTGCATCCACAAGCCTCATTCAATTCATCTTTCTAAGGGTAATCCCAACAAAAATCAATATCCAATCATTTAATTCAGTTGTTTTTAGGTTGCATGGCCAAGATTTAGTGATCTAGGACTCATACGCCACCTTGGGCATATGAGTCCCACCTAGGGTTTTGGGTCTTGATCTGGATTTTACACCTTTCTAAGCATTTTTAAAATTGGTCCCATAAATTATGTCTAATGGGACTCATATGCCAACTTGGGCATATGAGTCCAGTGTGGCTCAAAATTAAAATTAATTAAAATTTTTGGTAGGATTTTATTCTCCTAGATTTGATGTTGTCTTGCATTGTTGTAATTTTGGGAAATTTGGCATAATTAAGTATAAATACAAGGTTCTTTCACTCATTTTCACCTAATAATTTTGTGAGAGAATTCATAATAGCAAGTTTGAGTTCACAAGAGAATTCAAGTTTTTACAAGAGCATTCAAGAGCATTCAAGGGAATATTATCGAGTTTTTTAGGGCATTATTCAAGCATCAAGCATCATGTCAAAATATTCATGCATCATGTTTATTTTTGAGCTAACAATTGTGATGTAGGATTTCATGATTCAAGCTAGAATTCAATTCAAGATCCATCCTATTCAAGCAAGAGTCAAGATCCACATTAATTGGAGTCATCTTATACATGTTTGCAACCTCTTCTTGCTAGGGTTTAGTGAGTTTCAACATCATATTTTGTTCATTCACCATTCTCCATTACTATTTCATTTCATTTCAAGGTTTGATTACCAAAACGGGGTTTGACCAAGGAAAGCCCCTTTCTACTAACAAAACAACATTTTTTCCCTATCTTTAGTGTGTTATTTGCATGTTTAGGTTGAAGAAACATTAAAGAGAAAGTTTGGAGAAAGTTGTCAAAGTTTTCAAAGTTGTCACCTTGCATTGGAGATACTTGGAAGATTTCTACATGTTGCAAATCAGGGTTTCGGATCCAAAAATCAATTGGTAAGAATAGAGCAAACCTTAAAGACCAGATTCAGACTTTGAAGCTTCAGAAAACCCTAACTTGATTGATACGCTAGTCTTGGCATATGAGTCCTAGTTTAGGTCATTTTTTAGGTTTTTGCAGTTTCAGATACCCATTTGCCAGATTCCTGTTTCTGTACAGAAATCCAGATCTAGGACTAAATCGCCCAGTCTAGCATATGAGTCCCAGTTAGCATTAAAGTTAGAATTTATAGCATTTAAAAGCTTCATCCAATCATCTTTAGATTTCCAGGTGCACACATTTCATCTTGTATCTTTCTATTCTTTTTTACATGCATTTTTAGGTCATTTAGTGAAAGATTGCATCATATTAGGGTTAAGCATCCCATCTTGCATTACATTTGTCTTTCCAAGCCCTAGCTTGGTGGTGAACCCATAATTATTTTACAATCATATCCTAGGACAACCCTATTGCGAGATCTCTTTCTCCTTTGCATTGAGATATCTAGGGTTATCCTTGAATGAGATAATTGGAAAGTGGGTTTTGCTCTATGTCCTAAACCATACGAAAGAATCACACCCATCTTCTGTTGTTTCATTTTGGTGAACTTGCATTTAGAACATCATAATTCTGATTTGGAGTGCATTATCATCCTAGATCTTGCTTGCATTAACATTGCATTAGGATTTGCATTAGTTAATTGACATTCTAGGGTTTCCAAATTTTGCATTAGTGAAAGTGCATATAGCTTGCATTTTTGCACCTCATATCATTGAAAATAATACAAAATATGCATTTGCATTTAATCTACAGATCATACAACATAAAAAGCATAAAAATCAATTGAAAATTTCTAAAAAATTTGAAACAAAACCCCCACTAGGACTCATACGCCCCTTTGGGTGAATTAGTCCTAGTGTAGATTTTGCACTACATTTTCTAGAATTTAAAACTCTATTTTTGTGCTCCTATTTGATGTTGATACCTTTCTGCTTTAGTTTATAGATTTTCTGTTATAGTCATTTCATTTTTCTTAGCTTATATTGTATTTGCCTCAATTTTCATTTAGTATCCCTTGCATGAGTATTTGGTGTCATATTGCTAATATCGTAGTGAGACGAAGTTTGAGACTCATGTCATCCTGCGATAGCACAATCGTCATGGATCTTGGGTTGTCTAGCTCTTTCACTCCTAGAATTGACACTAGTACACTAGGTATGGACCATACCCTTAACAACTCTTTGCCTTCAAGTATTGTGATGCATGCTAAAACAAGGATTGATAGTGTTTCGCAAGAAAACATAATTCAAATTCATGAAGATTTAGCAAACCTACAACATCAAGTGCAAAATGACAACATTACAACCACTACCATCCCTACCATAGATAACATTCATCGCATGCTTGAAAGTGAAGATGGACTTTATCTTGTGAAAAACATAGTTCAAATCTTTGGAAAACACCTCACCTCAACCACTAGTTGTCTACCTATGAACAATGTCACAAGCCAAGGAGGAATTGAAATTCCTCCTCCCTCAACAACTTCCTCTATTCCTACCTATACCAACCCTCAAGTTACAACAACAATGCAACTAAATAGTAATGTGATTCCTTCCTCTGGTATTTCCGCTAGCATCCATAGTACATTTGTGGCATCACACGTCATATCTCCTACCACTTTACCACCTATAAGCATTCCATTCACTTGTCCTTCAAACACATACACACCTTAACCTTTTTCACCTCCATCTCATAACACAAGCAATGACCCTCTCATAAATCAACTCTTCCAAACCATTTCATCCCTTCAAAAAAAATTTTCCACCATCAACCAAAATCAAAATGGACCACCTACATATTATGTCAAAAGAAGCCCATTTTCATTGGTGGTATTGCGAACACCAATGCCACAAGGTGTAGAGGTGCCTAGATTCGATAAATATGGGGGAAAGGGAGATCCTTCTAACTATGTTAATGCTTATACTACCTTATGTAGTGACTTTGTCCTTGATGATAAACTCTTGGCTAAACTTTTCTCTAGGTCCTTGAAGGATACTTCCTTAGAATGGTTTTATTCTTTACCGAACAACTCAGTTTGTTCATTCAATGAACTTGTTGAGGCATTTTTCAACCATTCACAAGTGCATATGACTCCTAAGATGACCTTGGATAATTTGATGAGATGCAAGCAAAAAGACGAAGAAAAGATTACAGATTTTATCTCGCGATATCAATCGCTTTATTCCCAAATTGATGTCAAGGTTCATGATTGATGCAAGAGCATCTATCAACAACAACAATTCATTAGGGGTACTTCAGACCCAAACTCAAACTGAGAAGATCAATTAGGAAATCCATCAAAAACTCATTCATCATCTCAACAAAATTCATTAAATTCTCTGGCCATCAATTCCTCAAAATCAGTAATCCACACTCTCATAAGATACAAATGCAACTTAACCATCATCATAATGACTGAAATTAAACAAAATCCTGATTAGAATCTCTGTGTCAATCCATTCACTCAACATGCATAATCTTCTCTTTATTGCAACTTACTTCTCAAGGAAAATGACACCAAACCAACACAACTTGTTTTCAGAATTTTACAAGAATTTTGTACACCATTCAACATCATTATCTGATAGAAACAAACCATCTATACAACTACATCACTCTATCTTATTAGAAATTCAATTTCATGCACTCCAAATACTACTTTACACCAAGGTTCCTCATTGTCCAAGCACCAAAACAACATATTATGCTTTCTAAACTCTATCTAGGCATTGAGACATATTTAACACCTTTAATTTGATAGATGCAACCCCAAAACAATCAAACATATCTCTATTTACACATAATTGCTCTTTTTAGTAGTTAAACACCATTTTGCACTTAGGGTTAGCCTTGCCCAAAACATCAAATTATCAAAGTGATCTAAACTTCTCTCAAACATTGATAAAAATTCAACATCATAGTTTAAGTAGTTTCCAACACAAAACAACCACTTGTATCTCTGATTTCAAATAATTGCATTTCCTTGTAATCAACCCACATAATTGCTAGTAGGTCAACCAAACCCTTAAATTGGGTACCGCAATTAAACCATATTGATTCATCTTTGGCATAATATAGTTTTAGGGACCCATTTCACTCAATTTAAACATGCCTCAAATTCAAATGCCATTGTTTTGAAACAAACATCAAAAAACTTGACTGTACACTACCAAATCACACTAATTAGGTCAATTTTCCAAAGTAACCACCATTGAATCCACTTGGGATCAACTAATAACCCTACACAACATTGAGCTAGATCACAAAACCTTCAATTCAACAACTTTTGGAGATATATAGGTTCAATAATGCTTTAAATAATAAAACCCTCATTGTATGCTTTGAAGACCTAAAAGAATAGGGGTTTATTAAATACCTACTTTCCAAGCCTCTTGCCAACCCGCCACTACTCCTTACATGTTTTTTTATGTCTTCACATACAAATTACACCATTCACTAACCTTTCCCAATGTCTTTTCTTCATTTCTTCACTTGTAGGCACCACTTTTGCTTGAAAGACAGAATTTCTGTGAGGGCAGCAATCTTGGCCTTGCATTTTTCACTTCCTACAAAAACACATACACACACAACAAAACAAGCTAAACACACTTCCTAATACCCCATTCCACTGATCTATTACACCTACATCGATGGAATGGTAGGTTATATCCTTAAAAGACTCTCAAACCCTTGTTAAGGGTTTCTAACAAATTTTTGTATTTGGTCTCTAAACAAACTTAAAACTTAATGCAAGCCCTTAAAATTGAGTTTGAGTAAATCCAAAAATACTCTCCTATTCGAGACAATGAGAATCAAGGCCTTGTGTTGTTGTGTAGGTCATACAAGATCAGAAACAAGAGAGATAAGTACAAAAAATTACAGAATAGTGAGTTTTATTTCAAATTTTGTTTCCAAAATTACAAGGTACTTCACTTGCTTTCCCCCACAATTATTTTATATATGTTTCCTAATCCATAACTGACTTTACAACTTCTTCTACTAACCTATCGCTTCATTTTTCCCTCAAAGACTTCATCTTCTAATTTTTGCTTTTTTGCATCTTTTACATTATTGACAACTTTTAGCATTTTTGCAAATTCTGCTTTTTCCATCTTTTTGACCTCCTAGAAACCTCTAAATGACTCAAATACATTTATCATGACTTCTCAAGACCTTGTTTACATGATTTTACATTGGAAAATTCAATTTTTACAAATTTTCCAATTAAAGGCATCTAGTGAGCAAGGTGCTCCTGCACCACTGATCCTCACCTTCAAAAGATGTTCATAGAGAATTTGCAAAGCAAGATACAAGATAAAATTTCCATGATGAAATTCCCCTCCTTCATGCACTTATTTACTTCCCTTCGTGATTATCAAAATTTGGTTAGTAGTTGAGATAAAAAATCCACCTATAACCGTACTGAGAAGTTCAAGTCCATAAATCAAAACAATTCTCAACTTTTTAGAAAATAGAATAAAGGTTTCCTTCAATTCAATCCCCCTCAACAAACAACTCAGAATGCTAATAACCAAGTAGCTGTCGTAAAAGCCATGATACCTTTTAGCTATGGGGACCCGAAAATACAATTCACTCCCTTACCCAATACCCTTCATAACACAATGTCACAACTTTTAGAACAATAAATGATTACCTTGCCTCTTGCTAAAACACTCGATCCTAATAATCCTTTACCTCCAAAATTTAGATAAAATGCTTATTGCCATTATCATTGACAAAATGGACATGATATGGAACATTGAAAGTGTCTTAAACATCTTGTGCAAGACCTCATTGATTTCAGTCATCTTTCTGTTGGAGGTGTTAGTGATCAAGGAAATAAGTCTATTTCCCCTCCTAACCAAAACTTGAAATTTTTTACCAACCCTATGCCTAATCATAACATTTCATTTGTCGAAGCCAATGAAACTACAAAGAATGATGTGATGAATGTTGATATGGATGATGATAGCAATGATTCTATTCAACATGATCCTATAGATAATGATCCTATGGATGATATGTAGGAGTGATAGATGCCATTCCTTGTAAGGGTCGAACTAAAAATCCTCTTGAGATTTCTTTCTCCTCACAAAATATACTTAAACATGCACCTGATGGTCCTCTTTACATAGCCAGTTGAATCTATGACAAACCCACTAATGGGATATTAATAGATCCCGTCTATGGAGAGAATGTGATCGCTAAGGAATTCTTACTTCTTCATGAACTCTATCAAGATATATTTGATAAACCGAAAGCATGGATCAATATGCATAACGGTTTTTCTTGCCCCACAATGGGATCAATCATTCCTCCTTTATAAATAGGACCAAAAACACTAGATATCTCATTATCCATCATCCCATAGTTAGACCAATTTCATGTGAAGCTAGGTTATCCATGGCTTTTCTCCATGAATGCAATCCCTTCGGTTGTACATAAATGCTTAAATTTTCCCTTTGACAATGAGATTTTCATTGTCCATCATAGTGGATTTAACCCTTTGTCTTCCCGTTGAAACTTTTCCTTAGATTTATTTTGGCCTGAGCCTATAGAACCTATCAAACCATGAGAAGACTTATTTTTCAAATCCTATCAAAAGTTCAAGGCAAAGAAAATAGCAAAATTATCCCTCTGAAACATGCATATACCTACCACCGAGCCTACCATCCTTGATGAAACTATGATTGAACCTAAAGAAATTCCAAAGAAAAAACCTTCACCTACTTCCTACAAAAGACCAAGAGACAACGAAAACAATCCTATCACACCACCTAGAATAAAACAAGTTTACAAAGTTAAAGAGAAAGTGGTTGAACAACCTTCCATGGTTCCTTCCATTCCTCCCCTTAGGGAAGTAAAGAAACCTATGGTTGATCAATCCGCTCCTACACAAATGCAACTTGAAAACAGAACTAAAAGAAACAGAGGTGCTAGAGAGCGTAGGTGTAGACATTGTGCCCTTGCTTGCAGGTTACATGAAGAAATAAAAAAAAAAAATCAAGATCCAAACTTGACTAAAGCAATGCATGATGAGTCTACCCCCTCCCCAAAACAAAAAGATCCTATGGAACAATCGCGACAAGAGTTAAACCTTTCTTTGGAATTTATCATTTGACCTTCTATTGTGATTAATCTAGATGATGTTGAGGAGAGTGCTAAAGTTGATGAGGAGGTGCATAATGAATTGAATACATTGTTTTCCTCTTTTATGAGCTTAAACGGAAATTCTCCTAAGAAGAGTGTTGAACTTGGTGATGACCCTAGTTCAACACTTGCTATTGTTCCTTTGGCTAGTTGTCTGCCTTTGACATACAATGAACATGATTGGGATGCAGACAACCTACTTTAGGTTGAATCGCATGTGCCTTAATAGTATTTTTCATGATATCTTTTTCTTTTGTGTGATTGCATGTGCGCAATGTGATCCCCTGTGATGTTTGTTTGATGTTCTCTCTCTTTGTTACATTCATCTATTTGTATCTTCATTATTCTATATGTCATAAATATTTTTCCTTTTTCCTTTCATCTTTTCATTTTTCTTGTGTTTTTCTTTTGCGGATGACGCAAGGTGTCAAGAAATTCATGTCTCTTCCATGTTGTCCCAAAAGCTTTTCCTTTCCCTTTTCTTGGTCTTATGTTTTCCTTTTTGGGATGGCACAAGGCATTGAGAAATTCATGTCTCTTCCATGTTGACTCGAAAGGTTTTTCTCTCTTTCTGTCATTATTCCAGTTCTATGAGTATTTGAGGAATGATGACAGTTCTAAGCTCTCTTAAAACATTGTAGCAAGAATATAGTAACCCCAAATCCATAGATCCCTCATGTGTTTGGAGTTTCATTTTGGGGGCAACCCCTCTCTTTTCTTGTGCATGACGTAGCTTTATTTGGAAACATATGACTTGGAATAGGGTTTTCCAAGTTAGCTCTAATGTCCTCTTTATTGTTAGCATTTATCATTTTCTACTTTAAAGTAATTTCTCATAGCATGGTGTTTAGCAATTTCGTTAAAGTGGGGGCATACATTGGCATTATTCTTTTGTATTTTTCCTCTTCATGTTTCATGGTGTAGTCTTCTTATTTCATGTGATGCATTTTTCACTTTGTGGATGACATTGGGTGTGATTTCCTTCAAGAGCATGATCTATCTTAGCATATTACATTCCTCTTAGTGGCTTGATGCGACACACTACATCCCCTAAGTTGTGAATCTTCTATTCTTTGATTGGTCGTCTCTTGGAGATATTAGGCACAATGTTCCCTAAGTTAAGACCTCGTATGAACTAAGAAAAACTCCTTTGAACATCCTCTATTGTTGCATTTGCATTTTTAGTTATCTGGCCACCTTACATAACACACTTTGCATGCTTGTAGAGCCATCTTGTTTGTTCATGAGTTTCAAGCATACAAAGCTTTTCTTTCCTCATGAAGCTCTAATTTCATTATTGTGTGGCTCCTTATCAAAGTTATCAGGGGGTATAACTTTGGTATGGTTTGATGGGAAGCCCAATCGAGGCATGACTTTCCCTTAGCCACTCGTCTGTGTGTGTGTGAGTACATATCAACCATGTGTGTATGTCTCACCTTCTTGGATTACTCACCCAATGGATAGCCTGAAGTTTTGTTGCCTCAAAGTGAGCATTCATTTTTTGGACAAATGGCCTAGATCTGATCCACATCGTGATGGACAAATGGTCGAAGCTTGATCCACCCTATTTTACCTTTATTCTTCTTTTCTATTTTGGCTTTGAAAGTGTATGCTTGTGCCTTTATGATACTATTTATATCATTTTCATTTGTGTCCTTTTGACCTATGTTGGTTTGCCATGGGATATTGGTCCTGGGGGCTTGATCGCCCCTCTTGATCATTGTCATCCTATCTTACCGATATTGGTGCACTTGGACCCCTCTTGATGTGTGTTTGTCTACTTTAGTGTGAGTTTGAAGCAAGTTTATCCTCTCACTAAAGTGGGCACTAAATGTGGTAATGAAAAAATTATCCCTTTACTTTTCCTTCCTTGTTTGGGGCCTCCTTGTTAATTGAGCTTAACCTTGCCTTGATTTAGTGTTGTAATGTGTTTGACACATTCACATTAGGTCTTGAGAACTTGTGAACTAAATAAACTTAGTTATACCTTATTTAGGGTGTTGTAAAGTGTTCTAAAACACTTTCACACTTTTCTAGGGTTTTTATAAATAATTTGGCTTCTTTATGCTTTAATTGGCCTTATTTTACATCCACAAGCCTCATTTAATGCATCTTTTCAAGGATAATCTTGACACAAATCAATATCCAATCATAATTCAGGTGTTTTCAGGTTGTGTGGCCCATATTTAGTGATCTGGGACTTATACACCACCTTGGGCATATGAGTCTCACCTAGGGTTTTGGGTCTCAATCTCAATTTTACACCTTTCTAAGCATTATTGAAATTGGTCCCATAAATTATGCCTAATGGGACTCATATGCCACCTTGGGCGTATGAGTCCCGTGTGGCCCAAAATTAAAATTAATTCAAATTCTTGGTGGGATTTTATCCTCCTAGATTTTATGTTGTCTTGTAGTGTTGTAATTTTGGGAAATTTGGCATAATTAAGTATAAATACAATGTTCTTTCACTCATTTTCACCTAAGAATTTTGTGAGAGAATTCATAATAGCAAGTTTAAGTTCACAAGAGCATTCAAGTTTTTACAAGAGAATTCAAGGGAAGATTATCAAGTGTTTTAGAGCATCATTCAAGCATCAAGCATCATGTCAAAGTCTTCATGCATCATGTTTGTTTTTGAGCTAACAATTGTGATGTAGGGTTTCATGATTTAAGCTAGCATTCAATTCAAGATCCATCCTATTCAAGCAAGATTCAAGATCTACATCCATTGGAGCCATCTCATACATGTTTGTAGCCTCTTATTGCTAGGGTTTGGTGAGTTGCAACATCATATTTTGTTCATTCACCATTCTCCATTCCTATTTCATTTCATTTCAAGGTTTGATTACCAAAACAGGTTTTGACCAAGGCAAACCCCTTTCTACTAACAAGCAAGTTTGGAGAAATTTTTCCTATTTTTTCCCTATATTTAGTGTGTGATTTGTTGGTTTAGGTTGAAGACACATTGAAAAGCAGGTTTGGAGAAATTTTTCAAAGTGTTCAAAGTTGTCAAAGTTGTCACCTTGCATTGGAGATACTTGGAAGATTTCTATAGGTTGCAAATCAAGGTTTCAAATCTGGAAATCAATTGGGAAGCACAAAGTAGACCTTAAAGACCAGATTTAGACTTTGAAGCTTTAGAAAATCCTAACTGAACTGATATGCTAGTCCTAGCATATGAGTCCTAGTTTAGGTCAATTTTCAAGTTTTTTGCAGTTTCAGATACCCATTTGCCAGATTCCTATTTCTGTACAGAAATCCAGATCTGGTACTAAATTTCCTAGTCTAACATATGAGTCCCAATCAGCATTAAAGTCATAATTTCTAGCATTTCAGAGCCTCATCCAGTCATCTTCATATTTCCAAGTGCACACATTTCATCTTGCAACTTTCTATTTTGTTTTACATGCATTTTTAGGTCATTTAGTGAAATATTGCATCATATGAGGGTAAGCACTTCATCTTGCATTACATTTTTCTTTCCAAGCCATAGCTTTGTGGTGAACCCCTCATTATTTTACAATCATATCCTAAGACAACCCTATTTCAATATCTCTTTCTCCTTTGCATTGAGATCTCTAGGGTTATCCTTGAATGAGATAATTGGAAAGTGGGTTTTGCTCTATGTCCTAAACCATACAAAAGCATCACACCCATTTTTTGTTGTTTTAGGACTAATGTTTAATCCACCTTGTAAATCCTATGTCATGGTTCCAACATCCTTGGAAAGTGTCTCTAGGCACTTAGGGTGTACTGGGAACTATTTTGTAATATTAATTCTCACCACTATTTGTAATATATTCATAAGGGGTGATTGGTCCAATAGCAATGGTAAAGGTGAGTTATGGACATAAACATTTAATATTTTTTTCCCCACATGTGGACACCTAGAATGGGGTAATAAAAGATAAAGAAAGGATAAATGAATGATTGTTGGGATTCTCCATGTGGGTGATTGGATAGAGGCAATAGGTGTCTCTTAGTATTCCATCATTTATTGCATTTAATGTAATGTTTATCTCCCAAGTTTGGGTGCCCAAGTTAGAGGGAAACTATTGGAGCTAAAACCAGTGTCATTTCACATTTTGAGGAGGTATTCTAAGGGTTTGGGATGTTTAGAATGAAGGGTGATCTTTGGGAGCCTTGTATAGGGCTTAAGATTTCTTCACAAGTCCATAAGTTAACCTCTTGAATGTAGAAGATATGAGCAACAATTGTATTTAGAGTTTAATTGTAGGTACAAGGAAAAGTTGAGGCATAAAGAGGTTGCTCACAGGTGCATAGGTGCTTCCATGGTGGAGGAAAAGAAGATAATGGAAGTGATTTTATTGTAATCTCATTTGTTTGTAGATAATGCATACTTGGCCTATCTTCTTGGTGAATTTTTTTCTTGCAAGGGTTTCTCCACATAAATATTGTTTTATGTGATGCTATTGTTGTTGGATGTTGTGGTTGTGTTGTTGATATGTGGTTGTCATTGATGTCAACACTATTATCATTGTTGCATTAGAAGTTGTATATGTTGAGGATATTGAGAAAATTGTAATAAGAAGTGCTACAAGTTGTCAGTGGTGAAGTGAAGTTATTTCTATCAATGTGATCAATACGTTGTTGTTTAGAGGTTGTGGAATAAAGGGTTTCTTGATGAGTATATCTAGTTTATCCACGTCAAGTTTCAGAGATCTGCGTGAAGATTTGATCAAGTTATGGAGATCTGTATTCTGACAGTTTTTCTGTTACTTCAATTTGTGTTCCTAAATGAAGATCATGTGATTTCAGTAAGTTTAGTTGTTGTAGATGCTTCTCTGGTGTTTCATGATTCTTGTGGATGTTTCTAGTTCATGCTCTATCTGTGTTTCATGTCTGCATTGATCATTGTGCTTGCGATCCAATATTTTCTCTTGTGTGTTCATATTTTTCATGTTCTTGGCCAACAAGGTGTTGAAGCATGTTGTGGATCTTCGAGGAGTAATTAATTGAAGTGGTTCATGTTTGAGGATGTTATTTTCGGTCTTCACTATGTTGTGGCTGACTTTGAATGATTCACATGATTAATCTTTATTTGATATGAGCCAACTATTTGTATTCATTTTATTATTTCTTTGGAGCTGACTTATAGCAATGTAATTTCTTGTTGCGGATATATATAAGCGATTTTTTTATCATTTGGAAATGTATGAGAGTGTGAAAGAGTGTGCAAGTGTAAATTCTATGAGTCCTATGTGTGAATATTGTTTAGATCATTCGAAGGCAAAGCAAAGAGTGAAGAAGAGTAAAGAAGTGTTCAAGTGCTTAATTGGAACTGTAACCAGGCATTAGCATATTCTATTTTCTTAGTTCAAAGTCTAATGGATTTAATCATAACCTTTCTGTAAGACAATATGTCTTCCTTTGTAATTGAGCAGTGAGCTCTAGGCAGTGTTCCTGAATGCATGTGCATTCTGTATTCATATTTCCCTATACTTTTAATAGGGTATAATCTTGTGGACTGACCCCCACCGTGGTTTTTCCCCTAATAGGGTTTCCACATCAAAATCTTGGTGTTATGTGTGCTTCTAATGTGTTGTTCATTTATGCTTTCATAATTAATGATAAAATCTAAGAATAAGGTTAAAAAGTTGAATAAGTTTGAAATTCAGTGACAATTGATTCACCCTCCCCACTCTCAATTGTCTACCCTTGTGTTGCCAACAATTGGTATCAAAGCAGGTTCCTTGGAAGAAGTTTAATAGCTTGAGGTGATCCGAGATGGAAAATTATAAGAAGGATAGTCCTAGATTTGATGGAACAAATTATTCTTTGTGGAAGACTCGAATGGAGTGCCATCTAAGATGCATTGGTGAACCCTACTGGAGCATTAAAAAAAATATATATGTTATTCCACATAATAGTCCTACTACTTCTGCTGAGATTAGGGATGTTGAGTATAATATCAAGGCTAAGGAAGCGTTTTTGAGTGCTTTGACTTATACTGAGATGAAAAATGTGATGGATCTGAAGACTGCTTATGAGATCTGGAAAAAGTTGGAGACCTTGTATGAAGGTGATGCTAATCATGTGAAGATTGCTAAGCTAAAAAGTCTGAAAGGGAAATATGAAAATTTGAAAATGGATGATGATGAAAATGTTACTACTTTCATGCAAAGAGTGAATGAACTTGTGTGTGGTATCAGATGATCTAGTGGATAGATAGACGAATCAAAGATGGTTGCTAAAGTGCTTAGATCCTTTCTTGATTCTTACAAAGTCAAGGCTAGTGCTATTGAAGAGCTCTGAACTGTGAAAAATGTTACCAGAGATATGTTGATTGGTAAGCTTACTGCTTTTGAGTTGAGTGAATTTTGTGATGCCCTTCCTAAGGTTCAATCTGCATTCAAGGCCACTACTTTTGGAAAGAGATAAACAAAGATATGATCCAGGTGAAAGTTCATCAAGAAAGACATTCAAGTATGAGGATGAAATGAGACAGCTTGATGAAGAAGAAAGAGAGCTTGAAGAACTTGAAGCATTGATTGTGAAAAGAGAAGCCAAAGGACAAGGTAAGTATAAGGGGAAAGTGCCTATTAAATGTTTCTCTTGCAATAAGATAGGTCATTTTGCATCAAGGTGTCTTGAGAGAGTTTCCAAGCCAAAATTTGACAAGCATAAATTCCAAAATAAGTGTTACTATGTTGCTGATGAAGGTGTGACAGATGATGAATCTAACAAAGGAAATGCAAGTGAAGATGATTTTTTTTTTATTGCTATCAAGGAAAATAACCCCATGTCTATTGAATCTGCTAGTTGTACAAATGTGGAGAAATCCCTAGCTGCTCGAGTTGAAGAGAAAGATGAATGGGTAAAGGACAGTGGTTGTTTTCATCATATGATAGGAGATAAAAGTAAGTTTGTGAGTTTGGAAAAGTATGATGGTGGTGTTGTGAGATTTGGTGATGACAAAGTTGGTGTGATCCATGGAAGAGGATCCATTTCTCTTGATGGTAAGCATAATACTGATGATGTCTTGTATGTTGAAGGTTTTAAGCATAATATTTTAAGTGTTGGACAGATGGTTGATAAGGGATACAATCTCTAGTTCATGGATGGTAAGTGCAAAATATTGGGAAATTCTAGAAATGTGATTACATCAGGTACAAAAACAAAAGGCAATATTTTCCACCTGAGTGTTGCTAGTAAAAGTTGTTTGATTGCTCAAATTGATGAAAGTTGGTTGTGGCATAGGAGAATGTGTCATGTTAACTTTGATAATATTGTCAAAATAAGTTCCACTAAGGTTGTGAGAGATCTTCTAAGCTGATGAAACCTACTAATGCCATATGCAAAGAATATTAGTTAGGAAAGCAAACAAGAATTTCATTTCGAAGTAAACAATAAGAATACAAGTATTTCATGTTGCTTATTGATGACTATTCAAGGATGATGTGGGCTACTTTCTTAAGGGAGAAATTTAAAGCTTTGGAAAAGTTTAAGATCTTTAAGGCTATGGTTGAGACAAAGACAGGTCTAAAGATTAAATGTCTAAGGTCAGATAGAGGTGGTGAATTCACTTCCGATGAGTTTAATTATTTTTGTGAAGATCATGGAATAAAGAGATAGTTATCTACACCACAGACCCCTCAACAAAATGGAGTTGTGGAAAGGAAGAACATAACAATTCTAGATGCTACTAGAACAATGATGTTGGAAGGAAATGTACCTCATATCTACTAGAGAGAAGCTATGAGTACTATCGTGTACACACTTAACCGGGTACAAATCAAAGGTGATACTGGTAAGAATCCTTTTGAGCTATGGACTGGTCAAAATCCTACTGTTATATATTTCAAGATCTTTGGAAGCAAGTGTTATATCAAAAGAGATGAAGATATAGGAAAGTTTGATACTAGGAATGATGAAGGAATATTTATGGGTTATGCTACTAAAAGTAAGGCCTACTGGTGTTACAATAAGAGATTGAAGAAGATGGTTGAAAGTGAAAATGTTAAGGTTGATGAAGACATAGTTGCATCATCTAGAACCCGTGGATATGATTCTGATGATTAGAATGCCAATACAAACAAAGGTCAGACTTCAAGTCAAGTCCAAATAATTCTAGCGAATCAAGAAGATCAGGAGGAAGGAGAAATTGGTGGAAGAACAGAAGAGAGATCAAAAGAGCCTGAAGTTGAAGAACATTCTAAGAAGACTCTGAGGTATGTAAGGTTGAATCATTCAGAGAATCAGATCATAGGTGATAAGAACAAAGGTGTCTAGACTAGGAGAAATATTGTAGAAGAATATTCCTTTATTTCAAAGACTAAGCCTAGCAATGTGAATGAAGCATACAAAGACGAACATTGGGTTGAAGCAATGAAAGAGGAACTACAACAAATTGAAAAGAATGATACATGGATTCTTGTTCCCAGACCTAAGGATAAGAATGTAATTGGAACCAAATTGGTCTTTAGAAACAAACTGAATGAACAAGGTGAAGTGGTTAGAAACAAAGCAAGAATGGTATGTAAGGGATATTCACAGATGGAAGGTATTGATTTTGAAGAAACCTTTTCCCTTGTTGCTAGAATTGAAGCTATGAGATTGTTTCTTGCCTATGCTGCTTACAAAGACTACAAAGTTTATCAGATGGATTTCAAGTTAGCTTTTCTAAATGGTGAGTTGGAAGAAGAAGTGTATGTTGAACAACCAAATGGATTCCAGTTGACTGATCAATGAGATATAGTTAGCCAATTGAAGAAAGCATTGTATGGACTCAAACAAGACCCTAGAGCATGGTATGCCAAATTTGATAAGTACTTGATGAAGCTTGGATTTAACAAAGGTATTGTTGATAGTAATCTATATTTCAAGAATGATGATAAAGATTTGATTGTGGAAGTTTTTGTTGATGATATCATATTTGGAGGAGATGATAGCTTGTGCATGAAGTTTGCTGATAAGATGCAGAATGAGTTTGAGATGTCAATGATTGGAGAGATGAGATTCTTCTTGGGATTGAAAATTACTTAGTTAGATAAAGGAATATTTATATCTTAGTCCAAGTATGTGAAAGAATTACTGAAGAAATTTGGTATGGAATATTCAAAGCCAATTGGTACACCCATGGTGACCGGATGCAAGTTGAAAATTGATGATGATTCTCTGAAGGAAAATTAGACTAGATACAGATCAATGATTGGTGGATTGTTGTATTTGACTCAAACTAGGCCTGATATCATGAATGTTGTATGTATTGTTGCAAGATTTCAAGCTGATCCTAAAGAATCTCATGTGACTGTTGTGAAGAGGATTTTTAGATACTTGAAGGGGACAGTTGATTTTGTTATATGGTATCCTAAAGATGATGATCTTACTTTGAGTGCCTTTACTGATGTTGATTGGGCAAGAGATGTGAATGGCAAGAAAAGTACTAGTGGCTGAGCATTTTTCTTGGGAAAGAAGTTGATTTCATGGTTAAGCAAAAAGTAGAATGTTATTTCTTTATCTACTGCAAAGGAAAAATACATTACTGTTGCTAATAATTGTACTCAAGTATTGTGGATGAAGCAGATGTTGAAGGATATCAGAGTTGTGTATGATGATCCTATTGTTATATTCTATGATAACTCAAGTGCTATTAACATTTCTAAGAATCTGGTGTTGCATTCCAAGACCAAGCATATATCTATCAAGTTTCAATTTTTGAGAGAGAAAATAAGTGAAAAGGAAGTCAGATTGGAGTATGTGCCTACTAAGGAGTAGATTTCAGACATATTTACCAAGTCGTTTCCTAAGGATACTTTTGAGTATCTCAGAGGGAAGTTAGAGGTGATTACCCCTCCTAATCATAACTAAGGATGCATTGATTTGCATCAATCTATGCATTTCATGATCATATTTTGATCTGGATTGATGTTGTGGTTGTTGCTACTTAGGGGGAGTAGTTAGATGCTTAGGTGCTTAGATATGTGGTTCAAATCTTGCATAAAAGTGATCTTTGTCATTGATTTCAAAGGGGGAGAAGAGTAATGTGAAAAATCTTTGTGGGGAGAGAGTTGAGGAAAGGAGAGTCAGAACCTAAGGGGGAGTAAGTGTAGTTGTGTTGATGGTTTTTTTCACATCATGTGTTGCCATCAATGCTAAAGGGGGATATTTTTGGATGTTTTAGTTGTGTTTATGATATGTGGTTGTCATTGATGTCAACACTATTAGCATTGTTGCATTAGAAGTTGTATATGTCGAGGATATTGAGAAAATTGTAATAAGAACTGCTATAGGTTGTCAATGGTGAAGTGAAGTTATTTCTGTCAATGTGATCAGTACGTTGTTGTTCAGAGGTTGTGGAATAAAGGGTTTCTTGCTGGGTATATCTAGTTTATCCATGTCAAGTTTCAGAGATCTGCATGAAGATTTGATCAAGTTATGGAGATCTGCATTCTGATAGTTTTTATGTTACTTCAGTTTGTGTTCTTGAATGAAGATCTTGTGATTTCATTAAGTTCAGTTGATTTATATGTGTATCTAGTGTTTCATGATGCTTGTGGATGTTTCTAGTTCATGCTCTATCTATGTTGCATGTCTGCATTGAACGTTGTGCTTGCGATCCAAGATTTTCATGTTCTTGGCCGACAAGGTGTTGAAGCGTGTTGTGGATCTTCGAGGAGTAATTAATTGGAGTGGTTCATGTTTGAGGATGTTATTTTCGGTCTTCACTATGTTGTGGCTGACCTTGGATGATTCACATGATTAATCTTTATTTGATCTGAGCTGACTGTTTGTATTCATTTTATTATTTCTTGAGTCCTATGTGTGAATATTGTTTAGATCATTTGAAGGTAGAGTAAAGAATGAAGAAGAGTGATGAAGTGTTCATGTGCTAACTAGAACTGTAACCAGGCATTAGCAGATGCTATTTTCTCAGTTCAAAGTTTGATGGATTTAATCAGAACCTTTCTATAAGACGTGTCTTCCTTTGTAATTGAGCAGTGAGCTCTAGGCAGTGTGCCTGAATGCATGTGCATTCCCCATTCATATTTCCTTATACTTTTAACAAGGTATAATCTTGTGGACTGACCTCCACCGTGCTTTTTCCCCTAACAGGGTTTCCACGTAAAAATCTTGGTGTTATGTGTGCTTTTGATGTGTTATTCATTTATGTTTTCATAATTAATGATCGGATCTGAGAATAAGGTTAATAAGTTGAATAAGTTTTAAATTCAGTGACAAGTGATTCACCCCCCCTCTTAGTTGTCTACCCCTGTGTTGCCAACAATTGTGTTTCTGATTTTTGCCTCATTGCTTATATCTTATGGTGATGTTATTCTTTATATATTCTCATTATAAGTTCACATAAGATGGTGTTATTAAGCATTTTATGTTGGTTGATTTTTAGCATCATAAAGAAGATAGACCTAATCATGGTATGCAACTTAATTTTCAAATTTACATATAATTTTTATATTTTCATATTTTTGTATTCCAAGCCTTGTATCCCATCCATTGAAGTCATATTTGAATAGAGATTGAATTTTCAACAATTGTTAATTGGACCTGTTTACTTCTCATCATTCAATATCAGAGCTATGGATCTAGTTCTGAAGACTTATTTGGAGAGGTACAAGAAATGGTTTGTGGATTTAGGCATATTCTCTTTGTTGTGGTAATGATTGGTTGGTTTGATCTACCTTTAGTATGAGAGGTTTACAACTACTTCTACCATATTTTCATTTGATTTGAATGTTAGATGTTGATATCCTTTCAATATGGAAATGGTGAAGGAGATCTTAATTTACACAGCTTGGTACATGTTAGTGTGGAACAAGGATATGGTTTGATTTGTAGGTTCTCTCTTTGGTCATGGTATTCTTCTTGGATGTTTGATTTCATATGGTTGGGTGTGCAGAACTTAGGAGAGATATGGAGACAAGTGGTGAGAGAGGTATTGCAATATATTTGTTTACATGATTTTCATATCATTGTATGTTTCCTTAACACTATGTAATAGAGGAATTAACCACATCCTCTATGTGAAATACTATAAGTAGAATTGATATGCTTTGATCTATTTTTAAATTTGGCATTACTCATGCAGTGGGAGTTTTTGGATATATGTTTTGGTTATCCTCTTTGATATCTTGGTTTGTTGATTACTAATGTGATGATGAGTTTATATGCTTCATTAGATTGGGGTAAATGAGTTATGTAATTTTTAGGTGTGTACAACCTATTAGTTGTAGTGGGATGACTCAGATGTGGACTATCTATATCTATGAGATTATTGCAATGTTTATGCAAAATTTGTGATTTGGCCTTCTCTGTGGTCATTTATGCATTGGTATGTTTTATTAAGATAGGAGGATGGATATACAAATACTTGATTGTAAATTTTGGGTTGGTATGTTGATGGTATGGAGTTTTATTTATGATTTGTATACCCCAATTTGATGTATGGTTAGCTTGGATGAGTTGTAACTTGTTGTGGTTGCTATTCCAGCTAGCATGATTAAGGTAACCATTCACAAAGTTTGTTATCATTTAAATTTGATGATTGCATTTTCATGTAAATATTGGTGCAAGTTTCAGTGACAGTTGATATGTTTCACCTTGGCATTTTCCTCTTTCTTCCATAGGTGACATATTGGAGGATGTGAAGGAGTTTTTTTTCCTGATGGTGGTTATCATGGTTGCTTTTGTAGGTATCTTGTTGGAGCATAAGAGTATGGTGAAGATTCAGATGGTGCATGATTGGCTAAGGGATATTTTCCCCTTGTTTGTGATTCCTATGGATGTATTTACATTATTGATGTCAAGTGGGAGAATGTTGGGATTAAGGTGCCATCCACCTTGTAAATTCTATGGAATGGTTCCAACATCCTTGGAAAGTGTCTCTAGGAACTTAGGGTGTATTGGGAAATATTTTGTAATATTAATTCTCACCATTGTTTGTAATATATTCATAAGGGATGATGGGTCCACTAGAAACAATAAAAGTGAGTTGTGGACATAAATATTTAATATTGTTTTCCCCAAATGTGGATGCCTAGAATGGGATAATAAAAGATAAGAAAAGGATAAATGATTGACTATTGGGATTCTCCAAGTGGGTGCTTGGAAAGAGGCAACAAATTTCTCTTCATATTCCAACATTTATTACATTTAATATAATGTTTATCTCCCAAGTGTGGGTGCCCAAGTTGGAGGGAAAGTATTGGATCCAAAACCAGTGTCCTTTCACATTTTGAGGAGGTATTCCAAGGGTTGGGGTCATTTTGAATGAAGGGTGATCTTTGGGAGCCTTGTATGGGGCTTAAGATGTCTTCACAAGTATATAAATTTAGCCTCTTGGATGTAGAAAATATGAGCAATAGTTGGATGTAGAGTTTCATTATAGGTACAAGGACAAGTTGAGGCATAAGAAATTTGTTCATGAATGCACAGGTAGTGGAGGAAAAAAGGAGAATGGAAGTGAGTGTATTGTAATCTCATTTGTTTGAAGATAATGCATACTTGGCCTCTCTTCTTGGTGAAGTTTTTTCCTACAAGGGTTTCTCCACATAAATCTCATGTTATTTGATGCTTTTGTGTTTTTTATTTGTGCCTCATTGCTGCTATCTAATGGTGATTTTATTCTTTATATATTGTTGTTATAAGTTAACATAATATGGTGTTATTAAGCATGGTATGTTGGCTGAATTTTAGCATCATAAAGGAGATGGATCTAATCATGGTATTTCCATATTAAGGAAAATAAAATTTCAAATTTACATATAAGTTTTATATTTTCATATTGTTGTAGTCCAAGCCTTGTATCTCATCCATTTAATTCATATTTGGATAGAGATTGAATTTTCAACAATTGTTAATTGAACCTATTTATTTCTCATCAATTTCTAGAGACTTTTCATCCAACATTTGTTATAGTCCTTTAGATTGTAGTTGCCTCATATTTAATTTCCATATGATAATTGTGTGGAGTAAGTAGCTCAATAGCCCTAGATTCTATCATGATAGCAATCAAACACCAAGTGAGAAAAAAATATAATGGACACTTAAATAGTACCTCACCCCCCCACCCACTAAAAAAAAAAGTACTAATGGTTTAATTCCAACCCCCTGTAACAAATAGCAATTGGTACTTCGGTGCAAATTTCACATTAGACAATTCTAAACTAACCATTCATAACACAAGATGATATTTATAATTTTTAGGGAAAAAATTCTTGTCAAACAAAAAATTTAAGGTTACAAATAGATTCCTTGTGTGTGTTTCCTACAAGAAGTTAAAAATCTAACATTGTGGGAAAAATTTATGGCTCCAAAAAATACTACACCTATAACACTATTGAAGGAGTGCAAGGTGTTGGGAAATGTGTGTTGTACACCTTGCATAATGCTATAACACAAAATTAATATTTAATTTTAGTGCATCTAGGAAATCTAAGGATGTTTTTCTTGTATGGGTTAGAAATTCTTGAGGACACTTTGTATATTGTAACACTAGGATAAATATTTAATGTAGTTGTCATATAAGGAAATATTTAATATTGAAAAAACTTGGTACCAATAGAAAGACTTAGAACCACAAAGTAAATGTGGGATTCATGGTTTTAGAAGCTCACAATTTAGAAGAACATGGTTAACATAATACCACTTAGTATCTTTGTGCAAGCTTGTTTCATAATAAGAAATCACATGAGTAGCTATTGAAGTTAGCTTGTGTAACATTTGATTTATTGGCTAACATTGAATTGAGTATCTCTTGTAGGTTGTATATGTGAGTAGAGAAATAATGGATTGGGATGTGTGACTACATGGTTCTTTTTTCTTTTTCACATGGAGGAATGCAACTAAATTGCTTGATGCTTCAAAATTCTTGCATGGATACTCTACATGTTTATTGCAATATTATTCTTGAAATAATATATTATGTGAGTGCTTTTGGAGGATTGGTTTTCCCTTGAGAGATTTTTTTCAAGGTATATCTAGTGTTGTTTTGTGTTATGTTTTCTATTCTTTTATATTTTGGATTATAAATACATGTTTTATATGTTTTTATCTCATGAGAATTATGTAAAAATAGTAAATATTGTTGCAAATTTCTTTCATTTGATATCAAAGCCTAGTAGTCAAGTTTCCCAATAACCTTTGAATCCATACTAAATTCAATAGGTTTTGGAATCAAATTTTCATAGTCATATAGATCTATACAATATTGTATGATTGTATAATCACGTGTACATTTTCATTACAATATACTCAGCATAGGGAATATTCTCCTATATCATTGCCTCTATTGCCTTGGTATAATAAAAAACTATTGGTCAAGGAATGTCATTTGATGTTGACATGTTCCACCATACAAAATGCATGAAGTAGTATGCAAATGGTCTAGCCCTTGATCACATTATGGATTGACTACCAATTTCTAACCCATAGCTAAAGGGGGTTAGCTCCCTAGTGGTCTAGGCTCTGTCCTTCTACTACTTTGTTGAGTTGTGCCTCTGATTTCTCTACCCTCACACCACTCATTTGCAACAAAGGCACTAAAATCATTGTCAAGCTACTAAACACAACTAACCATTTCACTACTCACCCACCAACACTATTGGAGGGCTATTAGAGAGCCACTGGAAAAGTGATAGGCATGTTTCTTATACACCTAAAGAATATTTTTTTTTAGAAATCATAACTTTCACATAAAGAGTTATATTTTTACATTCTTATAGTTGACATAAAGTTATTTCCAATCATTGTGCAATGGTATCAATTATTTTTCTAGATTTTTATGTTTATGAAAAAAAATAGTTAAAATTTTATTATGATTTCCTCGTTTTAATAGGTCATATCTTATGCCTATTGTGTCTAATTTTGGACTTCTTATATATGAAAAAGAACAATTTATGATCATTTAACAATGGATAAATTTTGAAAGTGTTGATATTTGATTTGTCCTCTTATATTTCTATTGATTTGTTTGTTAGTTTTTTATAACTTTGATTACTTTGTGGGTTTCTAAAAAATTGAATCTAGAGGTGTTTTGGTGTTTGAGTTATGAATAATTTAATGTTAATCTCTGTATGTCTCTATTTTACATGGTTAATAATGTGATGTTAAATATACATATTGCATTGTGAGATCTACAAGTTGTGGAATTTTTTTAGCAGTCTATACTTATAGGTTGTATACATAACTCATATTTGTTTCATGTATACACATAAATATTTAAATGTTAATGTTTTTTTTTTGTTTGTTTTTTTGGCCACTTGGTTCATTACTATGGTTTCCATTATGAGGAAAAAAGATAGTGTTACATAATATAACTTTTTTTTGGGATCTATACATGTTGATTGCATGGTACAAATGTGTGATACTTTGTCAAGTTTGGTGTAGACACATTGGGTAGTGATCATGGTGTCATGGAGGTTCCTTATATGCTTAGAGCTTTGACACATGTTTGTTTGTGTAGATACACCATTAGTGGTGATCATGGTGTCATATAGGTTCCTTGTATGCATAGAGATTTGACACATTTTTTTTTATGGAGATACACTATTAGTGGTGATCATGGTGTCATGGAGGTTCATGTATACATAGAGATTTGGAACAATAGTTTTTTATGTGGATAAACTATTAATGACGATAGATTGATTATTAGTTTTTAGGCAGTGTTTTATCTTCTTGGTTAGGAAATTTTGATTTTACTTTATCCTCTAAAGCTACTAGTGTTGCAGTTTATTTTTTTGAATGTGCAAGGTATATGGATGATTCTTAATTAGGATATGGTTATCATGATACTAGATGTAGCTCAATATCATATTCTAATGGTAGAATTGATAGTTTTGTGGAGTCATCACTTTGTGATGGATGGTCTTCTATTGTGATTTTTAGTTTCTTGGAAGAGCTCTTGGATCCTATTTATTGTGTATAGTGAAATTTCTTTGAAATTCTTTGTTATATCAATAGGATATGGTTATATTCATGTGATTTGAAGATGTTGACATCTTGTGACCATGGAGGGCTATCAAAGTGTTAGTTATGATTTGTTAGCTTGAAAAATGATTCTTGGTTTAGAGGATGGGTGTTATTATGCCACTAGGAACTCTTAATCACATCTTAAAGTGTTGGTATGATATAGGTACTCTTAAGAGAAAATAAGTTCATTAGATACATGTGATCTTGTTTTGAAGAGATGTAGATAATGACATCGTGCTAAGTTTATGATTCTATACTTGGATCTTTGATGGTGTTTTGTAGTAATTTAATATATTAGTGTTGTGATTATTTTTATTATGAGATTCTAATTAATGTGGTGTTGTAGTATATTTTTTTTGGCATGATATGATTAATTTTACACCTATATCAAATTTGGGGGAGTCTAGAGATCCCTTATTTCTTGGAGACAGTGTGTTGAGATGATTACTCTTTGATGAGGTTTTAGCAGGAAGATTAAGGAGCCTACACCTATGTTGTATGTGAGCTTAACATAAACTTATTGAGGAGATTGTTCATGGAGGTGTCATTGTGGCTTAGTGTATCTTAGAGGAGAAACCTTGAGCTATGGATGTTAGTTCTAGATGGCTTATTTGAGGATTACTTAGCATGGTTTTCTTTTTCCTTTGTCTCCTTATGTATATTATTTTTTTAGGAAGATGATTTTGAGAGTGTAGAGATTGGTTTTAAGCATATTCCCTTATGGGAATAATGATTTTAATTTTTTCCAATTTAAGATGCTTAAATCCTAGTTAGTCTATTGATATAGATGATATGTTTTACTTTCTATTTGGGGTTGTGTAAAGGAGATCTTACTTATCACAACCTGATCATATAGGGATGTTGATAGAAGTACATGCTACATGATCTTTATTTGTAGATTCTCTCTATCTCTACTACTTCTTCTAGGAGGTTTGTCTCCACATGAAACTAGAGTTCATTTTTAGATGGATCCATTGTGATCACTATGTTTATGATCATTTTTTGTTATTGTAATCCATTTTTTCCCTTTTTGTAATAGAATGGAGGTTGTTTGATCTCTACCTTCTATGATGTGAACTTACAAGAGCTATAGAGACTAGTTGTGAGACTTGTGTTGTAGCAATTTAGTTTGTACATTTTGCATAGAACTATGGTTGTTCCTTGGTACTTGATGATATTGATCGGATATTAGTCACACCATTTTATGAGTGAAGTTGGTGGAATTTTGGTTTCCTTAATTGATTTCATCTTTAACGTTACCCATGCAGTGGGAGTTCCAAGATGTATATGTCTTTTAGTTGGATTTTCTTATTATATTGTAGTGTTGAGGTTCTTCATGGAGTCTGTGAAAAATAATGTATATATGGGAATGTGATTATGTATTGGGTAATATTTTTTTATGTGAAAAATGGGAGTGTTGGGAAAGGTGTGTTGTACACTTTGCATAATGCTATAAAAAAAAATATTTAACTATGGTACATTTGGGAATCTAGGGATGCATGCATCACCTAGATTAGAAATTATTGAGGTCACTTTGTATATCATATAACATTGGGATAAATATTTAATTTGGGTGTCACATTGGGAAAATATTTATTTTAAAAACTTAGTAGTAGTGGGAAAAATTAGTATCAAAAAGTAAATGTAGGGATCATGGTTTTGTAATATTTTGGGTTAGAGGCACATGGTTTATTGTTGCAAGGGGGAATCCCCCTCACCATATACTCAGCTTCGGAACAAAAAATTAATAAAATTGTATGAAGGGTACTTTTGCTTAAAACTTAATCTAAGAAAAATTTCAACATACTCAACCACATGAGCTAATTCTAAATGAAACCCTTTCCATTAAATCATCTAATTAATGATTATAAACTTAAATTACAATGATATGAGGACCTCAATGCTTCATGTTATAGCTGTAATTCCTATCAAAAAATTTCCTCACAATTACCATCAATTGGATCGAGACAACAATCAAAAGTGTCTCAACTTTTGGGGCTTTGAAACCTCAAGACTGATAAACTTCTTGATGGAATAACTTCAAATGTTCAATTTGAAGCTTATCATAACTAAAAAAACTTAATGAAACCTATAATTTATTCTATTCATCATGCCTCCATGGCTGATAACACTCCTATTTTGCTTCTTTCCATCTTGTTGACTTCCCGTGTATCTCAAATCAACTTTTTCTTAAAAAATGATGGAAATATATAAATTTTGGCACAAGAATGGATGATGAAATCCCCTTTGGCATCCATCACTAGAATATTCCCCTTCATTTCCAATGCCCAAGTTATGAAAAATATTAAAATATTAATTTAAAATTTATTTTAACACATCTCATCACAATCTAATTATTGGATTCCATTACCCCCACTTTTACTTCTCATTTCTACTTCTCTTTTATTAGCATACCTATTCATAAATCAACATCATAATCAGCATGAAAATTATCATCATAATCTACCATCATGTCATTCAAAGGGTAAAATTATCCTATGCTCTAGTATCCTCTTGTTCACATCTTTTTTCTTTTGTAGATCTCTCCTTTCACTCTCATTTCCTCATCTACACACATCTCATCATCATCCCCTATTGTAACTTCACCATATTATTTAACCTTATAGAGTTCTTCATCTTCCTCTATGCACATTGGTTCATCCACACATAATCTTTGTTATAAAAATAATGGGACTTGGTCTTACTCATATTTTCCTCTTCTCTTCTCTTTTCTATCACCATCCTAGTCTCCTTCAAATCCTTCAACATCTTCATATTATTAATCCTAGCCTTGTATATTTTTTCTCTCCTTACAAGAATAAAAATTGTCAACATATTTCCCAAGGCTAACCTCACACTCTTCCTCTATGTCATATTCAACCACACATACAACCCCACACAATATGTAACTTAACAATTTTATCTTAGATCCTACGCTCTCTATAGTTTTAGGTATCCTCGGCCTACAAAAAAACTCACACACACCCCTATCCTCTACCCAATGAAAATTCATAAAGATGCACCTCTTAAAACTTCATCTAGCCACTTTCCATAGTGGAGGATGCATTTACACCTTCTACCTAGCTTTAATATTTTTGGAGTACAACCAACATGATCTTAAAAAAACTCACGCACAATCTCAAGTCCTAACATAAACTACCTCATGTTCAGTGATCTATTTGCACGCTGAGGAACTCCTACTCCAATACCATTTGATGCAAGGGGGACTCCCACTCACCATATACTCAACTTCACAACAATAAATAATAATAAAATTATATGAAGGACACTTCCCCTCAAAACTTAATCTCAAAACAATTGTAGCAAACTGAACTACACAAGCTAATTTCAAATGAAACCCTTTCCATTAAATTATCCAATTAATGATTAAAACTAGAATTACAGCCATATGCGGACCTCAAGGCCTCATGTTATATTTGCAATGGCTATAAAAAATCCACACAATTACCATCAACTGGGTTAGGACAACAATCAAAATAATCTCAACTTTATTACAATATGGGGCTTTGAAACCTCAAAAATAATAAACTTCTTGATGGAATAACTTCAAACATTCAATTATTAGCTACTCATACCTTAAAAATCTCAATAAAACCTAAAAATTATTCTCTTCATCATGTCTCCATGGTTGATTTATTTTATTTAGCTCTCCTCTTTTGCTTCTTTTCATCATGCCAACTTCCCATCTATCTTAAATCAACTTTTTTCTCAAAAAATGATGGAAATTATAAATTTTGGTGCAAGAATGGATGAAAAAATCCCATTTTATGTCCACTATATTTCTCTAGCTTATGCCCCTTCATTTTCAATGCCCAATTTATGAAAACAGTAAAATATTAATTTAAAATGCATTTCAATACACTGTTGATGCCTAGTGGTTTCTAGAGGCTTCCCAGGAATTCAAATGCCCCAACATGATTTTTGGAAATAAAATGATAATATTTAAATTATTTCTAACATGGTAATAGTAAATGAACCCCAAATTACCATTAGTGAAAGTAATTTTTTTGATGAGATAGTAAATTTATTCACCGGCCTAAAGAAAAAAAGTTAAGATAAACAAGTATTAATTTTTTTTTGGTTGATACAAGATTTCCCTTGCATCCAATATGCTCCTTCATCATTAATTTAATACCACTGAGTGGTTTTGTGCAATATTTTTTATATAAAAGTAAGCACAAGTATTTGTTAAGGTTGGCTTGTTTAAACTTTGTCTTGTTGTCTAATGTTGGATTGAATATCCCCTGTAGGTTGTATATGTAAGTAGTGTAAGATCAGATTGAGATGTGTGGTTACATGATTCTCATTTTCTTGTTCACATGGAGGAATGCAACTAGGGTGATTGGTAATTTAGAAACCTTGGATACAGACTATGCAAGTATATTATAATATTGTCCTTGAGATCTAATACATTGAGTATGTGAGCGCTTTTAGAGGTTGGGTTTCTATCTTGAGAGTTTTTTTTAGTACATCTAGTGTCATCTTGTATATTTTTTATTTTTTACACTCAATTTTGAATACTCTCTTTCATATTTTTCTCTCATGAAGGTTATGTAGAACTCGTATATATTGAACTTACAAATTTCCTTTCATAAGGGTGGCACCATTAGGAGATAAAAACAACCAATTTGAATAGTGAAGTAGTGAGTGGAAAAAATTAATGAAGGTGAAAATTGAAAATGCTTGGGCTTAGCAACAAATCAAAAATCATAAGCTTTAAAGCCTCTTATAGAATAAGCATGATGAAGGTTTTCCCACCCCCCATGCAACCAATTTCTAAACTCCTTGACATGAGACAAATGAATTTAACCCAATGATTACAATCAGTAATGTAGACATGGGTACAACATCATATGGTATTTACGCAAAAGTTATACACTAATTCCTATAGATGCAAGGTGTACCCTACTAGAAAAAAAAAATTACATATTGGTGCACTAATGATATTAAAGATTTCAAATGCTATATAATATTATGTTGCCACCATATCTATGTGGTGACCACAAAATAATTGTATGGTTCATGTAGAGGGGGTTAATTTATCATCAAAAGCATAAAAACATAAAGCAAATAAGCATAAAAACATAACATAAATGTAAGCCTTTGATGACCCTCAAGGATTGATCTCAAGATGCACCGAAGTCTTGTTGGATTTTCTCTAAGTGTTGAATGTGGATTGCTCACAATTACACCAGCATTATCATAGCCAATTTCAAGATGGTGAAATGAGAGGATGAAGGCTCAATTTATAGAAATTAGGAGGGGGAAAATGGAGGGTTAAGATTGAAATTTAATGGAGAGATAGGATTGATTAGGAATGTGATGTGTGGATCAAGAGATGTGGCTTATTAGCATTGTGAAAAGTGTCACAATTGAGTGTAGGAGAGGGGATGAGGTGTGCTCACACATGTGCTCACACACCTTGGAATGAGACCTCATTTCATTTTGGAGGCTAGGTTTAAGATAGTGGCATTAATGAGACAATATTAGGGGGTTGAGGATGAATTTTAAATTAGGAAATAATGATGGGGGTTAAGATATTTAATTGGTGATTGATTAGCTTAATGAGGTGGGTGGAGTTAATAAACCATGAGTTTATTAACCTAGGCAGAGTTAAAAGTTGGAGAATGGGCTAATGAAGGTTAGTAGGTTAATTAATCAAGGATTCATTAACATAATTGGATTAGAAGCATAGGGGATTTTAATGGGATCAATTAAACAATAAGAATTATTTAATTGATTAGAAGAACTATAGTTTTAGAAGGTGATATAATTAATTAAATAAAATATTTAATTAATTATAAGAGGAAAATGGATTAATTAATTAAATAAATGTATTTAATTAATTGAGAGGGGAAGAATAGGTAAATTAATTAAATAAAGCTATTTAATTAATTAAGAAGAAATGATGTCAGATTTAGGGTGACTACATTTTTCCCCTCTTTGATACAGTGTCCAAAGTGATACTGTGTCAAAGAAATTTTAAATTTTTCCCCAGTGGATTGAAAAGTTAATTAGGAAGATCATCCCACTCGAGAGGCTGACTAGAAAAATTTAGAAAAAAATATTTCTGGTCAGGGTCTCAAAAAACGCGAGCTAAAATGATGTGGGATGGTGTAGAAGAAAAAGTTAGTAAAGAGTGGGAGAAGAAACAAAGACATTAAGCAAAAAAGGGAGGGAGAATGGGGCATTTGATGTGTCTAGTATAGAAGAAATTACAGTTGGGGAAGTGATTAGGGGGTAATTAGGGTTAAGCATCCTATAAGTAGGATTTGAGGGGCCCAAAAAGTCATTTTCAACTTTTTATTGGTAGAGTGAAGCTGAGGTGGTAGAGCGGAGAAATGGCATAGATTCCTTGGAATACACATTCATTTTCTCGAGTTTGTATCCTAATTCGACCTACCTTGGACCCCCTAACCTAACCTAAACCTAAAGGATAGATGAAATTTTGTTTCCTATGGTAGTTTTTGTAGTTATTTGACAATGACTGATTTGCATCACGAAAAAATAATTAGGACTCAGGGTGGTGGCAGGTGCCTTGCAATAGTTCTCTCTCTTAGTCATTAGTGCATCCATGAATCTGACATCGTGTCAATGGCTTTTGTTATTTTTGTACTCAAAATTCCCTTATTAAAATCATGTGCAATGCAAGTATGAGTGTTTTTGTGTCATGATACAACCTGTATTCCAATCCAAGTGTGTAGGATGGGATGGGGGATTAATAGGATAGAAAGGATGGGGGGTTAGTGTTAGGGAAGAAAAAGTGGATGGGTGGAGGGTTGATTATGGTGGGAAAATGTGGTGAGCAATCCTTAATTTGATATAACAAGAAACATTATGCCCCCAATGGTATAAACGGCATGCCCCCAATGGTATAAAAGGCATGATCATGTATCTTGTGTGGACCTTGAGACTCACAAACATATGAAAAAGAAATATTATATCTAATTACTAAATGATTTCAAACACCATAGTGGATCGTAGAGGGGATTATATAATGGATCAAAATTTTGAACCCCTCTAGCTAAGGTATGAGAAATCATTAGTAAATCAGGCTAATCACAAACATGCCATACAAGGTGACCAATATCTACTTCGTACCTTGCTATCGACACACCAAGATATGAAAAGATCTAGGTAGCCTCAACTTGGTGACTTCGTAGACCACAATAGTAAATCCAAAAATAAAAAATCCAAATCTCTTTCCAAAAGGATAAGACTGATAGGGGTTTCCAAACCAAGGAAGATGCATCCTATTGGAAAAAGATGGGGTGCATTATGATGGAAGGAAAGTGAAGTGGTGAGATGATTTTGAGGATTATGATGGTAGTTAAGCATTAGGGATCTATGCAAGCATGCATGTTGTCTATCTTTATGTTGTTTGTCTCGGGATGATGTGTGGTACCTTTGGGATGAAGGGGTTTTTATTATGAGTGATATTTTATTATAGGATGGAGTGTTATTGTGAGATGGATGAATGAACAACTAGTCTTATTGAAGACCACTTCCCACTACACATGACAGGGTGGGGTGATGAAGTGAACTAGGGGATGAATGGGATGGGAGTATTTGTGGCCAATTCACATCTTATACAAACACCATCATATAAAATTCATGGATATGGTGGATTATGTGTGTGGTAGGCCTAGGAGTTAAAATCACTTCATACCAACTATAAATCCATGTCTTGTGCTGATTGTGTGATGCTAGGAAGGTCAATTTTTAGCCAAAATTAATCCAATAGTAAAATAATCATGTGAGATCTACAGTAGGAATGGATGGCATGTGATGGTGATATTTATGCAAGTTATCTACTTATAATGAAAGTGTGTATCCAAGTGACAAGGAGGAGGATGAATTGGCATATGATGGATTTAAGATCATGGTAGAAGAGGCCCTCCCATTATTAAATTGGGGTGGATGGATAGGTGGACTACAAGCTATAGTTCGTTAGGTGGGTGGATGGACTTATTATGGGTGGATTTATTGCAAGTGGGAAAAATTGACCAAATAGATGGTGGATATTTTGCTACACATGGCACCTGTTTGCTAGGTTTTCACCATGGTACTTTCCCAAGGTGCCACAATGTGGTTTTCACCATTAGAAAAATTATTTCTCTTTACTATTTTTTTGCTTTTTTTCTTTTTTTGCTTTTTTTTTATTATTTTTTTATTTTTTTGATTCTTCTCATGTGAAGAATTTTTTGAGATGAATGATATTCATGGGCTCTTCAAGGGGCTCTCCTTCCATGGTAGCTAACTGATATTCCCCTAGAATGTAAGGGCCTAGCCAATTGGGTTCAAACTTTCCCTTCTTTTCTTGTTCCTGTAGGTTACACTGGTTTTCCTTAAGGACCAAATCTCTAATGGAAAATTCTCTAGGCTTGTCTTCTTGTTGTATGATCTACGAAGCCTATTATTATTTTCTCTAAGATGATTAAGGGCATTCAAGTTTTTCTCCTCTAGATTATGTGGTATTGTTGACACAGATTATGGAATTCTTGGTTTTTGAAGGGACGTCCATTGTCTGTGATTATGGAAGTGGGAATGCCAAAGTGACAAATGATGTAATGGAGTATGAATTTGGAAATATGTTTCCCTATAACATAGGTCATAGGTATGGGCTTCAACCCATTTGGTAAAATATTTAGTGGTAGTGATTATGAATTTATGACCGTTTGAGGATGCAGGATGTATCTTTCTAGTGAGGTCCAAACCCCATTGTGTGAAAGGCCGCGTAGTAACAATAGGCTATAATTCTTGTGATGGTGCATGAATCAAGTCACCATATTTTTGACAAGGTTTGCACACTTTTAGCAAATTGATAGCTTCTTGTTCCATTGTAGGCCAATAATATCTTGTGCACAACAACTTTGTAGCTAACACAGGTCCACTAGAATGGAACCCACAAATACCTTGATGTACCTCATTTAGGGTGGTCTGAGCTTCTTCTGAGTCCAAACATCTCAAGAGGAATGGCGGTAAATAACTTCTCTAAGAATGATGAAACAAGATATTTTTTGAATGAAGGATTAGCATTGTGAGGTTGAGAGGTTAGGCGGGATGGTGTTATTGTGTAGGTTCTTGTATATGTCTTGATACCATGGTAAATCAGGACCAACAATGTCACTAACCATTTTAGATTCATGGATATCATAAGCAAGAACCAAAAGTTGTTCTATAAGGAACTCATATTGTTGGATATTTTGTGAGACTTCAACGAGGGAACCAAAGGTAGCCATAGCATCCATTGCTTTATTTTTTACCCTTGGAATCTGATCAAACTGGATATGTGTGAAGAACTCCTTGAAGCTTTCCACCATGCACTTGTAAGGTAAATGTTTGTCATCCTTTGTCTGATATTTATCGTTCACTTGTTTGATGACTATTTAAGGGTCACCAAATACTTGTAATTTTGCAATCTCCAATTGGATGGCAAGCTTTATTCCTATTATCGATGCCTCATATTCTGCTATGTTATTTGTGCAAGGAAATGTGATTCAACATGACTTAGGGATACAATATCCTTGAGGTGTGACAAAAAGTATTCCTGCTCCTGAGCCATGTTGTGTGAAAGATCCATCAAAGTATAGATTCCACCACGTTCCTTCTTCTATAGTCAATATGTGATCATTTGTGAATTCTAACAATAATGGGTGACTATTATTGCAAGTATGAAGGTGTTGTCATTGATTTCAACTGGTTAACTAGTCAATTGGTAATTGTTTTCATTGATGTCATATTGGTTGTATATGTTGAGGAAATTGAGAAAATTGTAACAAATAAAGGTTGCAGGCATTCATTGTTTGCTTTGGGTTTTTCTCTGGAATGTGTTTCCATGCTAGTGAGGATCTGAGGTATTGTTCATGATTGTTGGAAGCTGATATATCTATATTTTGAGCTTATGGATCATTGTATAGTGTGAGTTATGTTCACCAGTTGTGAACCGTGCTTTTTTGTGTGGCTGGCTAAGGTTAAGGAGAAATGTAGTTGCTTCGGATTTCTTCTTGTTTGAGTCTTATGAATTTCAGTTCTTAGCATAAGTTGAAGAGGTCATGTAAAAGTTAATTTTGTTATTTGGAAAGATTAGATCATATTGAGGTTGAGTGTGCTTAATTGACTTATGTGTTTTACACTAGTTTTGGCTAACCTTGTGTTAAACACTACTTATGAAGATCATGTAAGCATGTTGAAGTGTGTTGGACTTATTGAGGTCCTCATTGGGTGTGTGTTTGGGTCACCCTCATTCTAATTCCAACATAGAATGCTTTGGCATCAACCTAATTTGAATTTGTAAATACAAATTGTATGTGGCCGACTTTGGATGAGTTTCAAAGTTGGAGATGGTATAAATATATGTTGAGATGTTGAGAAAAGATAAGTGGATGAATGCAAGAGAAAGATAGATGTGAGATAGATGTGAAATAGTGTGTGTGTGATTCAAGTATGAGCGTATCAGTTTGAAATTCAAGTGGTGATTTTTCGGAGGTAGTGAGATGAAGGTGTACTCTATCATTCAAGCATGTCTGCAAGTGTGTGATCCAATTGTGGCAGAAATCTCTATTACATTGAGATTTTTTTCTCTTTGTAACAAATCTATTTTGTCTTCTTTTGTAATTATGTGGAAGTGAGCCCTCTAGGTGGTTAACCTTACTGCACAGTGAATCCTATTCCAGACAATGAGTCCTATTTTGGTAGTGAGCTTTTCTAGCAATGAGCCTTTGTATTCAGTTTTGATATTCTCTATATTGTGAGCGAATCTTCATTTTGGTTTTTCCCTTATTGGGTTTTCCATGTAAATCTGGTGTTATTGTGTGTATGGTTTTGATTCTTTCAATTTTTTCTTTTATACTTAATGATTAATCATATTAGAAGAATAAAGGATTTGTGAATGTTAATAGATCTAATTTCTAGTGAAATTTATTAAAGGTTAAATTTTCTACAACTAATTCACCCCCGCCTCTCAATTGTCTTGTTCAACAATTGGTATTAGAGCTTGGTTCCTTGGAGAAGAGATTAACCTCTTGAGGAAGGTCTGAGATGGAAAAGATCACTATTGAGTGACGTCCTAAGTTTGATGGGACTCATTATGTCCTCTGGAAAATAAAGATGGAAGGATATCTGGTGTATTGTGGTTATGATATTGAGAAAGCTTATAAGATTTCCTACACTCCTCCTACTAATGGTTCGAGCACAACTGATGAAATCAAGGTGCATGAAGCAAACAATAAGACAAATTTCATTCTGAAGAATATTCCAAATTGATTAAAGTTCAAAACCTGAAGATTGTTAAAGAGGTCTAGGAGGCATTGGAAAAGATTCATCAAGGAGATGAAAAGGTCAAAGAAGCAAAGTTACAAAATTTGGAGGCACAGTTCGAAATCTTGCATATGTCTAAAGATGAGAACATTAAATCCTATGTACAAAGAGTGGATGAATTGGTAGGTGGAATGAAAGGACTTGGTGCTATAGTAGATGAATCCAAGATTGTAAAGAAGATTCTCAGAACTCTCCCTAATGCATATAGTGAAAAGGTATATGTTATTAAGGAATTTATAGATTACAAGACTTATACTAAAGATCAGTCATTGGGTACTCTAACATCATTTGAAATGAGAAAGCATAGCTTGAGAAAGGGATCCAAGACAGAAGCTACTTTCAAGACTAAAAAGGTTAAAGATCTGCAAGAAGAGAACCTCGATGAAGTAGGAGTTAACTTTGTAAGAAGGATGAAAAAGGGTTCTGATAAGTATGATGGTAAGTTACCCTTTAAATGCTTTAGTTGTGGAGGAATAGTCATTATGCTTCGAGATGTCTGGAAAGAGCTAAGAAGAATAAATATTGATTAAGCAAAGAAAACAAAGGAAAGACAATTAAGATAGCATATTATGTGAATGAAGATGCTAGTATTCTGATGAAGAATCTAATTATGGATATTTTGATGACAATGAATGCTTGTTCTTGGATATAAAAGATGAATCTACTTCTTCTAATACTAAAAGACAGGAAAAGGAAAGTTCTCCAGAGAAAGTTAAAGATATTGTAATCTCTGATCTTCATGCTAAATAGGAAAAAAACTATTGGGTTGTTGATAATAGCTATTCACATCACATGACTAGTGATAAGAGTAAGTTTTTTAAACTTGAGAATTATGATGGAGGCTTAGCTAAGTTTGGAGATGATACTAGTTCTAAGATTTGTGGAATAGGTTCAGTCAATTTTGATGGCAAGCATAATATTGACGATGTCTACTATGTTAAAGGTTTAAGGCATAATCTCTTGAGTTTTGGACAAATGTGTAGCAAAGGATATAATATTGTATTTGAGGATGAGAGATGTGAAATCGGGAAAGTATCCAAAATAGTGATTGCTGCAAGAAAGAAGTATGAAGGAAACATTTATTAATTTAAGCGTGTTGATGGACATTTCTTTATGTCTCAGATTAATGATAGTTGGTTATGGCATCGAAGGATGTGTCATATGAATTTTGAAAACTTGGCAAGGATCAGTGCAATACAAGCTCTAAGAGATTTACCGAGGATTACAAAGCCCATTAATTTTTTTTTGTAAGGATTGTCAATTTGGAAAGCAAGCGAGAAACTAATTTAGGTCAAATGAACAATCTACTACCAAACTACTGGATTTAATTCATGCAGATCTTTGTGGTCCTACAAGAGTAAGAATTTTACAACTTGTGACAGGTACTTTATGCTTTTAATTGATGATTACTCTAGATATACATGGGTTAATTTTCTCAGAGAAAAATATGATGCACTAAATAGATTCAAGGAATTTAAGGCTATGGTTGACAATGAAGCAAATTTGAGAATAAAATGTTTGAGGTATGACAGAGGTGGTGAATTCACCTCCAATGAGTTTAACATGTTTTGTGAAGTTCATGGAATAAACAAGCAACTGTCTATTCCTAGAACTCCTCAACAAAATGGAGTTGTTGAAAGAAAGTATAGAACAATTCAAGAAGTTTCTAGATCAATGATTACAGAAGTAGGTCTACTTGAATTTTACTCGATAGAAGCTATTCATATGGTTGTTTATGTGTTCAATTGAGTTCAAGAAAAAGCTATCAGTTGATGCAGGAGCATCCATGGCTCAATGCAATCCTGTGACAACTTGAAGGTGTCATTTTTAAATTTTTAAATTTTGGTGTGTTGGATTTCATGTTTGATTATTGAAATTCATATTTGGCATGAAATTAAATATCTTGTAATGTGGGGAAATTTTGAATTTGAAATTGATTTCAATTTGGGTCAAATTGGTGAAGGGGAATCATGGAGAATATGCTTTGAAACCGAAAAAGAAAAAAAATAAATTAATGGTGTGGGTTTATGGGAGCCATTAAGGCCATTTGTAACTCCTATTTTGAATTTTCACAACTCGTAAAAATAGGAACCCAGGAGGTGGGCACCCAGGTTGAGGAATTTGCTTTTTGCTTTATTTGAGAAAGCATGAAAGCAATTTTAAAGACCATATTAAATTGTGACTAAGTTTGAAGGATTAAAATATTTATTTTATTGAGCCTTGAATATTAAATTATATTTTATTTTCCCTTCTTGGAGGTGGGCATTGATTTTCTTGAGTAGTTTGGAATGAAAGAAAAATGACAATGAAATGCATTTGAAATTGCATTCTAGGAAAGCATGGTGAAATAAAATTGAATTTCATTCATTTTTGAGATATTTTTTCATAGGAAAAACATAGGAAGAGAGGAGGAGGTCTTGGCTTACCTCCAAGAGTGGATTTGATGGTGTGTTTATAGATTTGAGAGTGTTTTTACAGGGCACAGAGACTACCTTATGTTGCAGATTGAAGGGTTTGAATGGTGGAAGTGATTTATTGTGCAAGTGCAAGTTGAGGAGAAGCTCAAGAGGGTGTTGGAATCCTCCATGAGATGGTTTGAAGAATTTTTATTTGTAGGTTGAAGATAAAAGACAACAACTACAACAATATTGATTGATGGGGAGTTGATAAATTCAGTAGTTATTACATTGTTGTACACTATTTTGCAGGAAGGGTTTTGATGAATGGGAGGGAAGATTTATTTGCTATTATAGTTAATTATTTTGTTGTAATTTTAGATTTAATATGGGCATGTTTCAACCCTTGAGTCACTTGAGGAATTTGTAATGTTTTCATAATGCTTTTTGTAATGGAGATTGGTGATTTGGTTGTACAAATCTACCCGATTTTTAATACAAATTGCAGCAAAGTTTGTGTCTTTCATGAGTATTTTAGTGTTCTAAGAGGGGTTTTGCATTGTGAGGGATTTTTTTATCTCTTATACATTAACAGTACTAAGACCCCCTATGAGCTATGGTGTGGAAGAATTCCTATTGTCAAGTATTTTAAGGTATTTGGAAGCAAATATTTAAAAGAGATGTTGAAGAATTTTGGAATGGATGGTTCCAAACCGGTATGCACTCCTATGGTGTTTGGTTGTAAATTGAGCAAAGATGATGATTCACCTAAGGCTAATCAGAGAAAGTATAGATCTATGATTGGATGACTTTTTTACTTAACTGCTACTATACCAGATATTATGCATGCATTTTTTCTTGTGGCTAGATTTCAAGAAGACCCTAAAGAAACACATGTTGTTAAGAGGATATTCAGATATTTGAATGGCACTCTAGATTATAGCTTTTGGTATCCTAGGGATACTAATTTTACATTGAGTGCTTACATAGATGCAGATTGGGCAGGTTGTGTTGATGATAGAAAAAGTACAAGTGGTGGTGCATTTTTTCTTGGTTACAGATTGGTGTCATGGTTGAGTAAAAGAAAGATTCAATTTCCTTATCCATTGTTGAAGATGAGTATATTTCTGCTACATCTTGCTATACACAAGTTTGATGGATGAAACAAACATTAAAAAATATTAGAGTAATGTATGATGATCCCATTTCTATCTTCTATGATAATACAAGTGCAATTAATATTTCAAAGAATTCATTGATGCACTCAAGGACAAAGCATATATCTATTAGGTATCATTTTTTGAGAAAGAAGGTTGTGGAGAATGAAGTAAAGCTTGAGCATGTGCCTAAAAAGGATCAAATTGCTGACATATTTACTAAGGCTCTTCCTAAAGATACTTTTGATTATCTCCGAGAGAAGTTAGGGGTCATTTCCCCTCCTTTCTTGAACTAGATGCATATAGAGATGCATCAATCTGGTGGATCTATGGATCTATCTTTCTTCTGGATTGATTTTTGGAGGATACCTCTTAGGGGGAGTAGGTAGTATCTTGTGTTGTCATTGGAAAATTGGTTGGGTATACTCCTAAGGGGGAGTATTCTATACTGGTAAGATCCTTAATGTCAAAGGGGAAAGCAATGTTGAATATCTTTTTTTCTTTTCCATTGATTTCAAAGGGGGAGAAGAGTATCATGTAAAAAAGTTTATATGGAGAAGAGTATCATGTGAAAAAATTTATCTACCAAGGGGGGGAAAATAAAATCATGAGAAAGTATGTTCAAAGCTTTTGTATTGTATTTGATGGTTTTTAACATCATGTGTTTCCATCAATGACAAAAGGGAAGATTGTTAAAAGTATGGTGTTTTCATTGATGTCAACTGGTCAACTAGTCAATTGGTTTTTGTTATTGGTGTCATATTAGTTGTATATGTCGAGGATATTGAGAAAATTGTAATAAAGCAAGGTTGCAGATATTTAGTGTTTTCTCCAGGTTTTTCTCTGGAATGTGATGTTATGCTAACGAGGATATGAGGTATTGTTCATGATTGTTGGAAGCTACTATATCCATATTTTGGGTTTCATGTATAGTGTGATTTATGTTCACTAGTTGTGAATTGTGCTTTTTTGTGTGTCTGGCTGAGGTTAGGGAGAAATTTAGTTGCTCTAAATTTCTTCTTATTTGATTATTATGACTTTTGGTTCTCGGGATAAGTTGAAGAGGTCACATTAAAGGTAATTTTTTTATTTGGAAAGATTGGATCATATTGAGGTTGAGTGTGCTTAATTGACTTATGTGTTTTACATTGGTTTTGGATGACCTTGTGTTAAAAACTACTTACAAAGATCATGGAAGTGTGTTGAGGTGTGTTGGACTTATTTAGGTCCTCATTGGGTATGTGTTTGGGTCGCCATTATTCTAATTCCATCGTAGAATGTTTTGGCACCGACCTAATTTGAATTTGTAAATACAAATTGTATGTGGCCAACTTTGGATGAGTTTCAAAGTTGAAGATCATATAAATATATGTTGAGATGTTGAGAAAATATAAGTGGATGAATGAAAGAGAAAGATAGATGTGGAATAGTGTGTGTGTGTGTGTGATGTAAGTTTGAGTAGATTAGTGTGAAATTCAAGTGGCAAATTTTTTGAGGTAGTGAGCTAAAAGTGTACTCTATCATTCAAGCATGTCAGCAAGTGTGTGAGAGAATTGTAGTGGAAATCTCTATTACATTGAGATTTTTTTCTCTTTGTAACAAATATCTTTTATCTTCTTTTGTAATTTTGTGGCAGTGAGCCCTCCGAGTGGTTAACCTTTATTGGACAATGAGTCTTGTTCCGGACAGTGATTCATGTTTTGGCAGTGAGCTTTTCTAGTAGTGAGCCTTTGTATTTAGTTTTGATATTCTCTATATTGTGATCTAATCCTCACCGTGGTTTTTCCCTTATTGGGGTTTCCACATAAATCTGGTATTATTGTGTGTATGGTTTTTCTTCTTTCAATTTTTTCTTTTACACTTAATGATTAATCATATTAGCAAAATAAAGGATTTTTTAATGTTAATAGATTGGATTTTTGGTGAAATTTATTAAAGTTTAACTTTGCTACAACTGATTCACCCCCCTCTCAGTTGTCTTGTTCAACAACTACCCTGTAAGGGGGCTTCGATGAGCTGATCAACAAGCACTTTTCCTTTGACATCTTTTATGTCTACATACTCAATATCGAATTTACTAAATACCATAATCCATTTAGCTACTCATCCTTGGAGTGTTGCATTTTAAAGTAAGTATTTTAATCGATCAATCTTTCAGATGAGTTGAGTCTTATGATTGAGCATATAATGTCATAGTTTCTTAGCACAAAAGACCATAGCCAAACATTCTCTTTCTATTGATTTGTAGTTCAACTCACTGCCAGCTAATGTGTGATATATGTAGTATATCAATCTTTCTTTCCCCTTGTCATCATGTTGAGCTAATAATTCCTCCACTGCCACTTGAGTAGCTGATATATACAAGAGAAGTGGTTTATCTGGTTGTGGAGGTACTAGGACTGGTGGTGTTGCAAGATAGTCTTTTAGTTGCTAGAATGCTTGTTGACAATTGTCATCCCATTTGAACATGATGCTTTTGTGGAGTAGGTGTGAAAATAGTTGACATTTATTAGCCAAATGTGCAATGAATCTCTGGAGTGCTTGTAGCTTTCCTTGCAAACTTCTGAGTTGTTTGATGTTCTTTGGTGGAGGAATTTCTCTTATTGCTTTTATTTTTGTTGGATCTTCTTCAATTCCTCGGTAGGAAACAATAAAGCCCAATAGTTTTTGGATGAAACTATGAATACATATTTCTAAGGATTAAGTTGTAGTTTGTACTTTTCCAATCAATCAAAAATTCTTTCAAGTACTTCTGTGTGTCCATCTTTTGTTTTTGATTTTCCTAGGAGATCATCCACATAGTCTTCCATAATGTCATGCAACATGTTGTGGAAGATGATAGTCATTTCTCTTTGATATGTTGCTCTTGCATTTTTTAGTCCTAAGGGCATGACTTGATAGCAAAAGGTCCCCCATAGAGTTATGAGAGTCATTTTATGCTGATCTTCTTTGGCAATGCGTATTTGGTTATAGCCTAAAAATCCATCCATGAGGGATAAAATTTCATGTCCAACGGTAAGATCTACAATCATATCAATGTTGGGCAATGGAAAGTCATCTTTTGGGCATGCTTTATTGAGATCTCTGAAATCTATACATTTGCAGATGCCCCTAGTAGGTTTTACAACTAGTACAATATTGGACACCCATTCAAGATAATCAATAGGTTTGATAAATCCAACTTCTAAGAGTTTTTGTAACTCTGCTTTTACCAAGAGAGTTATCTATGGATGCATTTTTTGTAACTTTTTCTTGACAAGTTTTGAATCTAGATACACTGCCAAATGATGCACTATGAGAGATGGATCCAATCTTATCATGTCTTTGTATGTCCAAGCAAAGATAATGGGTCTTCTTTTGAGGAACTCTCCAAATTTTTCATTAAGTGTCTCTTCTAGCACTTTACCCATGTAGGTAATTTTAGGTTCCTCGTTTGTTCCCAAATTGATGTTTGTGATGTCTTCAATCACTATAGTAGATGTCTCATCATGATTGTGGATCGAATCCTATGCCCCATCCTCCAACACCTCAAAAAGGTTTTCATTGGAGGATGTGTCTTTTATTTTTACTTTTTCACGATCCAAAAGCACGTCATTGAGGTTTTCACTAAGGGATCTTTCTTTCTTATTTTTATCTTTTTTTATTTTTATGAACATGATTTGTTCTCCAAAGTAGGCATCTTTGTGTAGTGTGATTGGTTACCCTGCTTATGGTCTCCTAATGGGCTCCATGATTCCTCGTTCATGTGCCCCCAATCCTTTTCCTTTGTAGCCCCAGTTTTTGCATAAGTCATGTCCTTTAGGATACCTATGGGTCTCCACAGTAGGAAGCTCCTTTTCTTCTTTGTACAACCAAGCTGAAACATCAATTTCTAGGCCCAAGTTCTCTTTGTCTAGTAACCCCCATTTATTTGAAGGTTTCTTTTGGTTTTAAGTTGAGTGTTTGACCATATGAGCGTGGAGATGTAGGGAGTTGTCCTATGCAAAAGTAATTTTGAATTTTATATTCTCCACATCCTTTCTCAGTTATCTTGACCTTGTCCTCAAAAATGGAGGTTGGTTTGGATGATGGTTGTAGTGCAGATGGATGAATGTAGCTGGATGAGGTAGAAGCTTCATCATTAATAGGGACATGGTGATAAATTTTGTACTTTCCTTCCAATGCTTTACAATATTGGAAGGGTTGTGGATTGAAAGGAATGGTAATTTTTTTCTGTTATGAGAGAATTTTAGGCATTGGTGATAGGTGGAAGGGATGGTTTGCATGGCATGTATCCAAGGTCTTCTGAGGAGAATATTATATTGTAGGTCAAGGTCAAGTATGTGACATATTGTCTCCATAATGTTCGGTCCAACTTGAATAGGTAATTTGATAGTACCTTTTGATTCTCTCTCAGCATCATCATATGCCTTGATAGTTATCTTTTTATGGGGATCAATGGCATCATCTAAATATCCCAATTGTTTTATTAATTTTAATGTACATATATTTAGACTGGATCCACCATCTATTAGGACCCTTTTGATGTTATGCTTGTGGACAATGGCTTCAATGTGCAGTGGTTTATTTTGAGGTGTTTCGGTATGAAGGTATTTATTAGTGAATGATAGTTGGTGTGAGGAAGAGAGGTGTCCAATTATAGCTTGGAATTGTTTAACATTGATATCACTTAGTACTCAGGATTCTTGGAGAGCTTTATCAAGTGCTTATTTATGGGTGGGTGATGTACAAAGAAGTTCTAAGATGGAAATTTGGGATGGGATTTTTCCAGGGTGTTCAATGATATTATATTTATTAGTGTTTGATGGAGTGGATGAGGAGGATGATGCTCCTTGTATTGTCACTCATCCATGATGGGTGGTGACAGCTCAATCAGGTGCTTTTACTGTTATGGTGTTGCATTGTTCGATTTGACTAATGATTGTGTCATGTGTGGATGGGTTGGAATTATTGGTGTATTATATGAAAAATTATTATATGATTTCCCATCATTATGTTGTGGGAAGGGTTGTGCATAAATTCCTAGTTGCTCATTTAGGGAGTTTGATTTTGAATTTTAATTTCTCCCTTATCAATGAGGTCTTGAATGTAATTCTTTAGCCTCATACATTTGATTGTGTTATGTCCTTTAATGCGGCGGTATTCACAATATTCATCTTCCATATACTATTCGGGTTTGGGTTTTCTTTCATCAAGAGGTGTAGTGATAGGGAATTTGATCATGTTTGTTGGTGCCAATCTATATGAAATCAAGAATGTAAGGCCTCTCATTGCAAGTGACTAATACAACCTTAAATTGTTATATATTTCTCCTAAATAGATGGTTAGATATATTACGAATGATATGAAGGCGACTGTCTAACAATGACCTTATAGTTTATTTTTAACTTTATGTTATATCATTGTTATTTTACTTAATGAAGATGTTTGTGCATGCGAATTATGGTATGAGATTCAAACTTATAAGATGAATTTGAACTAAGATAATTGTTGTGTCGTATTGCATTGAAAGGGTGATTAGCTATGTAAATGATTTGTGAATAAAGTTGCAAAGATTTGGTTTGCAATTAATGTGGTTTATTATTATATCTAACTGTGCGTAATTATGTTGTGCAGGAAATTAAGTGAGTCGATGTGGGATCAACATTAAAGGGATCAAATATACAAATAGGAGGTTGGATAAATATTGGAATCGTATCAGATACATCTTTGGGAAGTTCTAAGTGTAGCCCTATTTGACTTAGAAGGGTTTGAGATTTGATTATTGATTGGGTGATCATGTTTGGGTAGAATCCAATTGTAGGTCATGTGATGTGAGTTTGGTTGGGGTTCGAACCCTTGGTCAGGATCAAAATTCGTATGGATTCTTTTGTGGGTTTTAAAAAGGGATTATTGAGTCAATTTCCTTGGTTTTTGAACAAGAATAGACCCCTAGGACCTATACCTATGGGTTTGGAACCTTTTTGACATGTGAACTTGTCCTTGGAGTGTGAAAAGACCCCTCAAAAGTCCACATTCATGAATGTGACAACTCAAAAAGTGTTGGGGCTTGGGAAGAGTGATTTGTCACTCTCAACCTTCTACTCCCCAAAAGTTCTTGGAATTGGCACAAGACTCACACATGTGTGAGCACTTGTGGGAAAAAGTGAAGGGTTGGAAGATCCCTATATATCTCAAGAAGGTGGAAGATTTGGGCACTACCCACTTCTCCTTTTGGAGAACTTTTGTGAAATTTGAAGAGAAGAGGTGAGGGGGAGAGAAGTCTCCCTCTTAGGATATGGGCTCAAAATAGATTGGCTTGGAGAGGAGTGGAGGATGGAAGATCTAAATCCCCTCATCTAAACAAAAAGATAAGTTTCCTCATCTTCATCATCTTTGTCTTTTATGTTGTAGGAGGGTAAAATGTTGTGTGGATCTTGTTGAATATGGTGAGTGGAGAGCCTAAATGTGTGAAATTTGATGTTATATTGTTTTGGTCTTTTGGTAAGATTGAGAAAACTCCATCTATCATCTTGGGGTTAATAGATTTGTTGCTCGGGGGTATGGCCAGAGCCCACGAGGCTCCATGATGCCATTACGGTAGGGTGGAGAGCAAGGCTTGGTGCATTAGTTTGTTGTTTACCTCATTTCTACATAATGTGGAATAAATAGAGTTTAAGTAAATGCATGATGAATTTTGTACATTAAGATAACAATATTATTCTTCCATAAGGCTTGTATTATAAAATTTTTCTTGTAATATTCTTGAAGAAACATGGGAGCCAAGAAAGTTCCTTTGAAGCATTTGTGTTCTTGAAATAGAAATATAAGGTTAGATCTCTCATTTTATTTCTTTTGTTATTAAGGATGTACTAGTATACCCTTTCAAGTTTGTGATTAAATAAAAAGGAAAGGGAAGGATTACAGTATGGTTTATGTATCTTTTAAGTGTAATAAGAGAGTGATTTATTTATATCTCAACGAAGGCTAAAATTTTACCATTTACCCATACGTTCCAAAATAATGATAATAATAATAATCTCAGTCTTGAGAGGGAAAGTGGGCTTAAGCACCATCTATTTTACTGGGATAAGATTGATCCCATACTTAAAAAAAAAGTTTATATTATTATGCTATGATAGAGATTATGAGTGTTGTACTATAACTACATATGCCTTTTATATCAAAAACTTCCTCCCATAAAAAAAATAGAAAAAGAATAACTAGTGAGTCACATATTAAACCCTTACTCTAGAGGCATCATAAGCATGATTACATATAATGTTATAAAACAAAGTAGCAAGTTGCTATGTTTAAGTAACGTTTTCCTTGACAATGTGCTAAGAGTTTATATAGGGTCAAACATTTCATTGTTAAGGTTATACAAATCCTATAATATGAATTCAATAATAATAATAACAAAAGTGTAAGGATGAATTGTCTTTTCAGCCACAATTGCAAGAGTAGATAATCCTGAGGGAATTTATAACTATCTTAAGGTATTATTTCTTTATAATGCCTATAGGCTATAACAATTCCGAGTCACATTATTTATTATACTTCATTGACATTTAAAAAAAAATAACCACACTCATCAATGAGAGTATGAGGCTTAATAAAAAAAAAAAACTACATTTCTCCATAGTCATTATGCATGTGGAGGCCAACATTTATAACTTACAATACTAAAAACACATTAAGCGACTATTTCCACACTTGAGTCCATATCCGATAGCATTGATTTAGTGTAACTGTGTGCATTTATATATATATTGCATGTAAAAAGGAATATATGTATATTAAAATAAATAAATAAATAAATTCATACCTATGCATAGATCTGCAAGGCGTACTGTTACCAGGTGTTCCATCACACATATGTGTATTGCTCAAATCATATAAGCTGAAGTAATATAATTACCTCTAATTGTACAAGATAATAGTATTTTATTTGAACTTACAAACTACAAAAATACTATGAAAGGAAGTGCAGAAAATTTAAAACAGAATGATGTTTAATGGCCTCCGTTGGCACGTGGACTATGCCTTGAGAGGGCTCAGACCCAGGAGGTCGCGGCCTCTTGCAGGCTGCAGGCTGCAGAGGTGGTCACGGGCTCTCTTGAGAGTGTTGGAGGGTGATCGATGTTTTCTCCTTTATTTCTCCTGTGTACCTTCTGAATGCCAATTAAGCAAAACTAAAACAATGAGTCCTTAATATAGGAACATTTGATCTCTATTTTTGTGGCTACCCCCATGAAAATACCTAAACCACCACTATTAGTGAGTAAAATAAAAAATAAAAAATGAGTTTCATATATGAAGAAACAGATTATATCGAATAAGTAGATGGAAGGAAAAGAGGAGTGGTGAGAGCTCTAAAATGATCCCGTCAAATGGGTTGTGATCCCTATCCCTTGCAGTTTAGCATGTGAATAACATTCCTTTCCTCCTCGAAGATGACCTGAGAAGCATACAGCCTTTCCAAATTCTGCTCCACTTTGGCAACACTGATTCTCTACTTTTGGAGCTTGATTATCAAGCCTCTTCAATAAGAGAGCAAGGTGCACAGCAATATAATTAAGTAGAGTCTGTTTTGTTGTAAACAATCCTGCGTGGTTTGGTGGGGAGTGTACTATATTATGGCATAACCTATAATCTACCGAAAGATGGGTGTGGTCTGGTATCCAATGCCTGATCAATAAAGTATGGGCGCAGTCTAACTCAGGGATGAATCCGAAGATTTGCAATTAAAGCGGACCAATCTACTCCTTGGCCGCGTAGGTAATGCTATCATAGGATTGTCTTCTCATTCGCTTATCTTCTAATGCATGAGAGGATTTGGTGATAAATTTCAGTCTCGAATGACCACTTGATTTGTTAGGCTATTGAAGTCAGCAGGAAATAAATTGCATTCAGCATAAAACCCGTCGATGACTCATATCACCTTGTCCTTGTTCGCAATCATCTAGAACACTCTCGTGTTAGTTTAGATCCCTTAATAATTTGATTGGTAGAAAATGTACAATGATTAGGCATCGGCGAGAAAAGTTCTGGCAATAGACAACTGCTACCAATAATGTTTTAATATTCCCTGGACGTTGGCACGAGTCTTGATCACAGTTTTAACAAGAGAGAGTTGTACCGGAGGGTTCCTAGCTAGCTAATATCGAGATAATCTGATTTGATACACAGCAAGCAAGGAAAGATTGGATGTGAGATAGGTCTAGTGTGTAGGGATTGTATGTAGGATAAGTATAACTTTTATAACCATGTTGAAATGGAATACTGATAATTATATATACGTGGGCTTGATATCACAACGGTAACGTGAATATGGTGAACTGAGTTAGTGCATATGGGAAAATAACTCAGGATGACCTTATGGAATAGATAGCGAGAGTAGTGTTATTTCCCATGGGTTTACACATTTACGATCTATTTTCTTTTTCCATGCTTAAGGGTGGCTATGCAGGTCATAGGTTGGTATCTAAGGGGTAGGTCGATGTTGTATTTCGCAATACATGTAGTTTTTTTTGTTCCTCTGAATTATGCAGTCTATGCACCTCACTCGTTCACACGTAGACCCCTAGACGACCAATTGCTGGTCATTGAGGCGCCACTCTTAGGCACCGTACGACATCTAAAAATTGCTACACTCTAACTTCAGGGCATTGAGTTGTTGTAAAGATTTGGGCCATAGTACTCTAGGTGTCAACTCTCAGTGGGGGTATTGTTTCTGATTTCCACACGATAGTCATTCAAGGAAACCAGTTCGAAGATAATTATGATTGCTATATCTTTTTAGCATGCAATCGATTTTATAATAGCAGAATCCTTTAACTTCATCTGATCAACAAAATCATTATATTTACATCTACACTCATATTTATCAATGATTATGTCTGTGCTCTCTTGTCATTGGTCGACATACTCTACCTGACATTTAGCATTACCAGATTTCTGACTGAATCATTGGTGTTGGAGCCTAAGTCTGTTTATCTATTATGAGTTAGCTATATTAGTATCTAAGCTCATATTTACATTAACGGCTCAATCCCTGTAATAGGTATTTAATCCTATCTGCGCGAGTGTGGTTCAATGGTCGCTAGTTATATCTTCCTGTGGTAAATCCTCTGTGTTTGTGAAGTGGCACTAAAACAATAATCATACAGACCTTGTATGAAAACAACATCATTAACCATGTCATAAGTCAAATCAAGCAAGCGTTGTGTAGGGTAAGTTTAAAGGTCAAACTAATAGATGAAAGAGATTCAATTACCAAAGAAAATAAATGATGTTTTAAATTGTTCCCAAAACTATATGGATGTTTGACATAGGGATGGGCATACGGATAAGTTGGAAAACTATAGGATCCCACGATGTTAAGTCTCGTAATTAAAATTTAACTCTAATGACATTAACTATAAATGTAGTATGGAAGGGAGTTAGAGAAACGATGTTGGGTTTAGTAATGCGACAAATTGAAAAAAAAAATTATAAATAAATAAATAAATGATCAATGATCTTAGGGAAAATTTAATGTAAGGCTAGAGATATTGTGATCAATACTAGCCTTATCAATGTTTAGGGTAATATTAATAACAATTTTATGCATTTATGGATATTGGGATAAATATATGTATAGAGTAAAAAAGGGGTAGCAACATTGTTATCATAAGGAGGGACTAAATACTATTGTTCTATTTTGGTTCAATAATGCCAAAAGAATTTTTGAGAATATTAGGGTTACAATGACTGGATGGTTGAAACAAAAGTTAATCTAACAATTGGTGAGTTCACATTTTGGAGTAATGACAACCTTTGCAAAATTCGGGGTCATTTTATAAAGGTCTAAATGGGTAGCAAAGTAAACGTCACATACTCCTTTTAGAGATCCATTATCTTGCACACTATAATATTCAAGTTGAGATGGTTAGTATTTAATCTTAAATACATTGAACGTTAATTAATTAATTAATGGTTTTAAAAATAAAATTAAAAATTAAAAAATGGTTGGGTTTTTCTACGAAAATTATGGGCATGGCAGTTCCCCAAGAGGAGTGTATTTGTGTTTGGATTGATTATTATTTTGCTTGCCTTTTCCTTGGGGAATGGTAATGGTCTTGTACACGCCTTCTTCTTGTTGACTTTCTGAGATGATGTGCTTTGTATGTTTTGAACACGTTTACTATCAGTTATGCCATCATTTACAATATTTTTATTTTGTACCAATATTTGGGTTTATCATTATGGGTTTGGTTATCATCCTTTTGGTCCTTATAGATTTTAATTACGCCTTCTACAATTAAATATTTTTCAATGTTTAACCCTTTTTCAATGACTTCATCAAATGTTGTGACACATTGTAGTCTTAAGTGTAGAGCAATTTTTGAGTGTAAATTTTCAATGAAGATGTTAACAATTTTTTTTCTGGTACTTGTAAGGGGAATCTACTTGCAAGGTATCGTCGTCTTTGAAGGAATGCAAAAAAACATTCCCCATTGTTTTTTTTTGTCGTGCATAATTTAGCCAACATTATTTCTTGGTCAATGTTATATGAAAAGTGTGTTACAAATCGTTCGGCTAAATTTGTAAAGGATTTAATAGATCCATGGGGTAATTGTTAGGATTTAGGAAGATCAAAGCAATAAACATTAACAATTATATGTAGATTAAATAACCTAGAAATAACAATGAAGAATAACACAAAAGAGATCAACGTAGAATTTTAACGTGGTCCACCCAATATGGGCTACATCCAAATAAACTCATCCATCCAATGATTTTATTATCCAGTGCAAAATATATTACAATCTCATGAATACCATACCACAACATACATCCCAGCCGCTTATAACAAGCTTTTTGGAAGCTTCTAGAATTAGGGTTTTACAAAGTCATTTTTCATTTGTTCATTAAAAAATTAACTACCAACCCCTTGATTTGTTAACGGGATAGCCTTGACGTGTTAACGGGAAACAAATTTTTTGGGGGTTGTGCCCCCAAACCCCTACTATCAGGGGTTGCCGCCCCTGAACCCCTGCTCGGGGCCTGGCCCGGCCCTGAACCTCGGTGAGGATACATAGAGTGTATAGTATTTGTATGATCAATCGCCACATACCCACAATCTCCCACTTGGAAATCAATTAAGCTCCACACCAAACAATCTCCCACTTGGAGACTGATCTTGGATGATACCACTACACTTGCAGCTCCCACTAGATTATAGCTCCAGCTGGTTTCTTATTTCCACCATTATTGACCATGAAAGCCAATGAAAACTAATGAGGAAATCAGTTTCTCCCATGTAACTTCCTTTGTGAACATATCTATAAGATTCTCACTTGTGTGAATTTTCTCCAGCTTCAACTATCCATCCTCCAAAACTAATTAAATGAAGTGGTATCTGAGCTGTATGTGTGTATTTTTTGAATGCATAGATGAATTATTAGCAAGATGAATGGCACTCTAGCTATCAACGTACAAAGGGATTTCTTCTTGTCATTGTCCCAATTCCTCCAGAAAACATTGTAACCAAATCATCTCCTTGCTAGCTTCTATAGCAGCAACATACTCATCTTCAATGGTCGAAACCACAAAAACCTTTTGCAGCCTTGAAATCCAACTGATTGTAGTACCTCCTATAGTAAAAACATACCCTATAGCACTCCTCCTGCTCTCAATATCATCCATTAGATCAGATTCAACATATCCTTTTAGAGCATAATGTGTTCCTCCAAAACATAATTTCTTTGAAGTAGTACCTCTTAAATATCAGAGAATCCATTTTTTGCATTCCAATGTTCCATTCTCGGATTGCTCATATACCTCCTCACAACTCCCACTTCATGTGCAATATCTAGCCTTGTGCATACCATTGCATACATCAAGCTACCAATTGCTGATGCATATGGTATCTTAGACATTTTTCTTCCTCCTCTTGTGTCTTTAGACACATCTCCTTAGTCAACTTAAAATGACTAGGCAAAGGTGTACTAACTACTTTTGCATTCTACATGTTAAACCTTTTCAGCACCTTCTCTAGATACTCACTTTGAGACAAAAATATTTTTTTGTTTGTCCTTTCTTGTGTGATCCTCATACCAAGGATTTTTTTTTTGCACCCAAATCCTTCATAGCAAATGAATTTTCTAATTTCTACTTAAGTTCATTAATATGTTGCATGTTAGACCTGGAAACAAGCATGTCATCAACATAAAGCAATAGGATAATATAGCTACCATTATCCAATTTCTTAAAATAAACACAATAATCAGAATGACATCTTTTGTAACATTGTTTATCCATAAAACTATCAAATTTCAAATACCATTGTCGAGGTGCTTGCTTCAGGCCATACAAACTCTTCTTTAACTTGCACACAAATTTCTCCTTACCCTTGACCTCATATCCTTGTGGTTGTTGCATGTATATTTCCTCTTCTAAATCCCCATGGAGAAATGTTGTTTTCACATCTAGTTGTTCAAGATGCAAGTCTTCTACAGCTACAAGACTTAGAATAGTTCTAATAGAAGTCATCTTTACAACCAGAGAAAATATTTCATCAAATATATACCTTTTTTCTGTTCAAAACCTTTTACCACGAGTCTGGCCTTATATATTTTCTTACCTCTATCGTCTTCCTTCAACCTATAAACCCATTTATTTGGCAATGCTCTTTTACCTATAGGCAATTGGACTAAGTCCCAAGTCTGATTCTGCAGCAAGGAATCCATTTTCTCTTTCATGCCTAGCTCCCACTACTTTTTGGTATCTACCTACATTGCTTCTTCATAACCTTCAGGTTCACTATAATTAGTTAATAATATAGAATATAATGATGGAGAAAATATTTCTAGAGGTCTAGTTATCCTTGTAGAACATCTAATGCTTGTAGGAGTATGTGGGATAACTTCTTGTTGTTGAGCATCAGGTACCACTAGAATTTTATTTTCTAGAATCTCATCCAACACCGCATATTCCTTTTTGGCATGTTCATGCTTCTTTTCCTATAGCTAATCCTTATACATGACCTTCTCATTGAATATAACATCTCTACTCCTAATTATTTTATGATTTTCATAATCCCATAACTGATAACCAATTTCATCTACTCCATATCCAATGGAGATACATTTTTTAGACTTAGCCTCAAGCTTGGTTCTATTTTCAATATCAACATGGACAAAAGCTTCACAACCAAAGGTTTTTAGAAATGAATAGTTTACCTTTTTACCCATCCATGCCTCCTATGGAATGCCACCATCCAAAGGATTTGAAGGTCCCCTGTTTATTAAATAAACAACAGTATGTACAACATCTTCCCAAAATTGTAAGGGTAGTCTAACATGCAATCTCATGCTCCTTGCACACTCCATAATGGTCTTATTCATCCTCTCAGACAAACCATTTTCTTATGGTGTTCTAGGAACCATTTTCTTCCTACGGATTCCATTGTATAAACAATAATTTTCAAATTCTTTGCTACAATACTCGCCTCCATTACTAGATTTGAGACGCTTCAACTTTTTTCATGTCTCATTCTCAACCAAAGCTTTCCACTTTTTAAAAGTTTCAAATACTTTTGATTTTTTTTTAGAAAATACACCCATGTTTTCCTAGTTGCCTCATCAATAAAAGTAGCATAATATCAAGAGCCACTAAGAGAAGATACTTGAGCTGGTCCCCATACATATGAATGGCCAAGCTCTAATTTCTCACTCTTATTCTCTTTCCCAACTTTGAGAAATCGAACTCTTTTTTGTTTTCCATAAACACAATTTTTGCTAAACTTCAATTCAATCTGCTTCAGACCTGGTAGCAACTTTATGGAGTGAAGGATCTTCATCCCTTTCTCACTCATGTGCCCAAGTCTATGGTGCCACAATTTTGTTTCTATCCCTATAGCAACTACTATAATCATCTTAGTAGCAACTGTTTATGTAGCAGCTAAGGAAGAATAAGTATCACCAATACACAAATACAATGTGCCTACCTTTCACCTTTAGCTACTTCTATTGCACTTTTAGTGATCTTCTAAAATTTGTTTGAAAAGGTAACTATGTAGCCTTCACTACCCAGTTTTCCTATAGAAATTAAATTCCTTCTCAAATTTGGAACATGCCTTACCTCCTATAGCAACCATTCATTTCCATTATGCAACTTGATTTTTATCTTTCCTTTTCCAACAATTTGATAGGGTTCATCATCACCCAAATATACCTGTCCAAAATCACCTTGAACATAATCTACAAAATATTTCCTATGGGGTGTGGCATGAAATGAATCCTCTAAATCTATTGTCGAGGAATCATGAGCATTATATAAACACAGAATTAAAGAATCCCGTAATTTATTACTTGCAGCATTAGCTTCCTTACTATCATCATGTTGTTTGTCTCCTTTTTCCTTTTGAGACCAACAATCCTTCCTCAAGTGTCCTTGCTTTCCAAAGTGCCATCAATCCATTCTTCCTCTAGATTTAGATCTATCTTTCTTCGACTTCCCTTGTGACTTTCCACGATTTTTTGGTATTTTTCCTCTCTTTCGTTCTTCCCCTATTCTCTACAATAAAAGTATTACCCAATGTTGAACTATCGCCTGTGCTTTTCTGTCACATTTCCTCGCTAAGGATAACACCAACAACATCATCAAATTTCAATGTATTTGAACCAGAGATAGAGTTACTTACAATCATTACCAAGCTATTCCAGCTTTCTGGCAAAGAACATAAAACCAAGAGATCCCTCACCTCTTCATCAAAATTCACTTTTACAAAATTTAACTGACTGGTAATCATATGAAAATAATTTAAATGATTTGTCACAAATCCACCCTTAATCATTTTCAGATTAAACAAACACTTCATGAGAAATACCTTATTTGAGGCTGAGGGTTTTTCATATAATTTAGCCAAAGCTTCCATCATCTATCCTTCGTTGTCTTTGCTTCTGTTATATTGAATGTCATAGATGGTGTTAGGCACAACTGAATGATTCCCATTGTCTTTCTATCTAGAATCTCCCATTTTTCATCGGACATTGTAGCATCTTTCTTTGCTTTTCCTTGCAATGGCCGCCATAGATCCTTTTGATACAAATAATTTTCCATCTACATCTTCCATAATTGATAATTTTGGCCATTGAACTTATCAACCTTGAATTTTCCTTCTTCCATTGCTCCCACTCAAAACTAGAGGTTTCCTCCCAATCAACCAAAATACACGTGGCTCTAATACCAGTTGTTAGGATTTAGGCAGATTGAAGTAATAAACATTAACAATTATATGCAAATTAAATAACCCAAAAATAAAAATGAATAATAACACAAAAGAGATTAACATATAATTTTAACATGGTTCACCTAATATGGGCTACATCCACAGAAACTCATCCATCCAATAATTTTATTATCTAGTACAAAACATATTACAGTCTCGTGAATACCATACCGCAACATACATCCCAACTGCTTATAACAAGCTTTTTGGAAGCTTCGAGAATTAGGGTTTTACAAAGTTTTTTTCATTTGTCAATTAAAAAATTAACTACCAACCCCTTGACATGTTAACGGGAAAAAAAATTCAAGGGCTATCCCCCTAAACCCTCGCTATCAGGGGTTGCTGCCCCTGAACCCCGACAAGGATATGTAAAGATTGTATAGTATTTGCATGACCATTCACCACATACCAATAATCTCCCACTTGGAGACTAATCGGGCTCCACACCAAATAGTAATTGTGTAAACCATTCCAAATTTGTACCACTAAGGCTCTTAGGAAATAACCTCATGAGATATATATTGTTGTAAGCCACTTCTTGGCATTGGACTTTGAATTATTTTAAATGTTCAATGGGGTTACTCTTTCCTTTGTACTTGTCAAACTTTGGGATCTCATAGTCTTTAGGGAAGGTGATTGCTAGTATAGATTGGTCAAAGGAATAAGAACATATGTCTTCATACCTAAAGGTCTTCTTAGTTTGACCACTTTGGATTCCTTGGATCATGTCTTTCATTTTCTATAACTCTTGGGCAAGGTAATGATCTTGCGGAGGATTTTGGGGTGATTGGTTATACATGTATTGATAGGAAGATGTGGATGGGGGATTATTGATGTTGAGGTTATATTATTGATGATTAGGGGTTGGTATTGATTGTTGAGTTGTGGGGGGTTTTGAGGAGGTGGATGATTGTTGTGTTGGGCATGAATGTTGGTAGTGTTGATTTGTGGATTATAAGTGAATGTATTATGTGGAGGTTGGTTATGGGTGATTTTTTGTTGAGGATTAGAGTTTAATTGGTTATTAGGGGGTGGGGGAGGGATATTTTGTTAGGAGGTTGGGATATATTATTTGAAGCGATGTAATTGGCATGAATAGATGAAGTGGGGAGGGGTTGTGTGGGTATAGTTGGGTTGGAAGGGGCATAAACGACATTAGCATTAGGGGGAATGGTTACCCTTAGGTGTGATGTAAATGGAGGTATATTATTGATGGGTTGTGCTACATTTGTGGAGAGAGGGACATTTGTGCTTATGATGAGAGGTGTTGTGGTATTTGAGGAAGGTGATGAATTTGTGTTAGATGGGATTGTGTTTATGGAAGAGGTTATGTTTATTAATGGAGGTATATTGGATTGATTTATGTTAGTGGAAGAGGGGATATTGGTGTTAAGTTGTGGTCTGACAAGATGATCAAAGAAATTATTGATGATGAGGGATTGTTTGAAGGGTCATTAGACCTTTCTTGTAATATTTCAATGGTGGAAGGTATTTTATCCCCTTGTGCTAAGAGGCTAAGGACAAGGTGGTCTTTGTCAAGAAGAATGATTCTCTCCATAATTTCTTAGTTATAAGGGTTATTGGCGAATTTCCTTAGTTTATGGGACTCTTTTGCAGCATCTACCATGTCTTCATGAGGGGTAGGTGGTTGAGATGAGGTCGTGTTGAAAAAGGTCTCTTCTTGAGAATCCATTAATTTCCTTTCTTTTGATCTAGTGATTGGCATGCAAAGGCAGGATTCTTTAAGAGATTAAGGGTGTTGGATTTTGGACTAGGTTTGGACTTGGATTTATGATAAAAAGGATGGTTAAGATTGTGGATTAGGATGTCCTTAAGATTAAAGGATTGGGTTTGGGGTGATTAATGATGGTTTGATTGGATTGGTATGATAATATTTTTTTAGGATGATTGGATTAATTTGATGGTGGGTAACCAAAGGTTATGATGAAAAGTTGTAGCCTAGTTCCTTACGATAGATGATTTAGGATTGGCTTACTTACAATAGGAAAGTTCCTAAGAAAGGGTAGATGAGGATTATTTTGAAAAACTTAGCAAAAGGGAGTCACTCCTTCAGCTAAATTATCCAAAAAAAGGATGGTCTAACCAAGGATACAACTTAAGATAGGAAAGTTCTTAAGCTACCTCTAGATTAGCAAGGATGATGTAGGATCTATATTAACTCCTAATGACAAATTTGGTTTGATGGTAGATGATGATTTTTGAAGATTTACAGGATGTATTCTAAGGTTGGATTTGGATGATGATGATTAATAGGATGGGCAAGAAAAAAGAGAGAATGATACCAAGTATAAGGTATTAAAATGATAAGTGATTCTAAGGTTTTCTCTAAGTCCAAAGGGGTAGATTTAAATGATGGGGAGGGTGGGGGATTGATACTAGAAAATTTTAGGTATGAAGATGGAGTTGTTGATGATCAGAAGATGGTAGAGTTACAAATTATGTCTAACTAACTAGGGATCCCTAGGAGGTCAAAAATAGAGACTCAAATTTTGCGACAAAATGCAGGCGCAATTTCAAGAAAACACAGGCATAATAGGTTTTAACAGAGGCACAAAATCATAGGCATAGTAGGTTTTGATTGAGGTGCAACAGGTTTGGTTGTAGGTGCAATTCTATAGTCTTAGGTTTCTTGGAAAGAGATTTGACAAACAATAAAACACATTGGTCAAATTTGGAAATTTTGTTGTTTTCAAAAGGGTAGAGCCAAATCCTCAACCCTTTGGCTGATTCTTCTTCACAGGTTTCACACATAAAGAAACTTCAAGCACTTGATTACAAGCCCTAAGATCAATTATGTTTATAGACTAATGTGGACCCACCACCCAAGCAAGCTTTGGTTAATACTCCTTGATACTTGGGTGGTTCACTGGAGCACCCTTTCTCACAAAGGTGGATAGGTAGAGATCTAGTGGCATAGGGTTGTCAACAAACACCAGGAGCTCCTTTTCTCTCTCCTTGGGAACTATCAAAGTTCACCACAAGGATTTATATCTCAACCTAAGGGAGTACATGGTGAGTAAATTTAGGGTATGATCCGCATCCTTTGCACCACACTAATCTACATTTGATGGCTTTCTAGGTTTACAATGTTTTTCTAGGGAGTCCTCGATATACACAAGGTACATGAGGCTCAAACCGTGAACACTAGTCTTTCACAATTATGGGCCAAGAACTTTGGTGAGGTACTGAGAGCTCAGACCAGCCCTTCACTCCTAGCTTGGAATCACCTTTAGTAATCAGAGCTTCACCAATTACGACGCAACTAGATTGGGGTACAACTTTAGTTCTCCCCCCCTTTATATACCTTGCTGGTATGCGTGGTTGAGATCATCCCCTAGGGTGATGAAATCCCTAGACAAGTCTCCTAAAATGAAAGGTATACTAGGTTTTTTTATCCCCAAGATTGCACGAAGCATGAGGGGAGAGCATACACACACGCTAGCAACCTTATGTTTACCTATAACATTTATCTAAACAAAAATGAAGAGATGCAAATATTGTTGATCCCCAAGATCACACTAAGTGGGAGGGGAGAGCATATGTCTATTGCACCCTTCCAAAAATGGAAAACAAGTTAATTAACCCACTAGTCTAATTTAGTGCCTAGATTAGTGGGAAAATAACAAGTCTTGTTCAAACGTCCTACAAAACCATAGATTAGTAGTTGATTGTGTTGGCCTTTGACGATCGAATAGTTGCACCACTTGTTAGTCCAAACGTTAGCTCAAAAAATGCAAGAAAAAATGAAAGCACAATTTTACAAATGTAGATATAGAAGCACTGAAACATTAAAAAAAAAGAGATTTAACATTGAAAACAGAAGCACAACACTATACAAAAACTGCACCTACGTTAAGCTAGGTAAGATAATGCACTCTAAGATTAACTACCGATAATACTAACTATATGTGATGCAATTATGCTAAATATTGATATATTCCCGAATGATTGATTATCAAAAACAACAAAAGATTCTTAAGTACCACAAAAATGATTTAAACTCACTATCCTAAATGGAAGCACTACAATGTGAACAAAATAGTGCCTGCATTCAGAAGTCTGGTTAATGTAATTTTGGGTTAAAATGATGCAAAAAAGTAAGGACACTAACCGAAAGATATGAAATACTTATACTTTCCCGAATGGAGAATGATGCAAAAACAATGAGAACTGTTTTAATGCTAGTTAAACCACCTCATCCTAGCTAAAACAGGGGCATTGTTTCCTGGAACATAAGCACAACAAGTCGTTGCACATGCACAACAAAACAGGTGCTGCAAGTCGTGACGCAGGTGTAGTAGGATTCAACATAGGCACCGAAAACTAGTAAGGGGCCAACAAATGAAACAATAAAGAAAAAATGTGAATTCTTTGACTTTTAGGTAGATGTTAAAATCCCCAAAATGAAATGTTTTGTGATATCTAGTGATCTTGTTTAGTCTAGGTAAATTTTTAGGTTGATTTTAGATTGTTGTTCTTTTTAGCTTTCCCTTTTAGTGTAATAGTTGTAGATGTAGCAAAAATAAAGAGGAAAGTTAACTATAATAGTTAGTAATAACTTCAAAAAAAGATTAAAAAGTCTATTAGAGAGACAAACATAACCCTAGGATGCTAAGGAAATCCTGCAAAACCTGAAATTCGTTAGTAAAACAACCAAATAAGACTCTGAGAATGTGAGCGTTGATCGAGAAATGAAGGTGCAGCAAGTCAGCTCGCAGGCGCCACAGGATTGGTCATGGGCACAAAAAACTAAAGTGGAGGCATTGCAGATTGCAATAGAAGTGGCGAAAGTCGTAATAGAAGCACAATTCTACAATGTTTGAACCTACAAACTTCAAAATCACACAACTTGACAACAAATGTTAGTAGGGATGTGGGTCCCACCAGGTGTACCAAATATAGAGGGGGTTAATTTATCATCAAAAGCATAAAAACATAAAGCAAATAAGCATAAAAACATAACATAAATATATACCTTTGATGACCCTCAACAATTGAGCTCAAGATGCACCCAAGTCTTGTTGGATTTGCTCTAAGTGTTGAATGTGGATTGCTCACAATTGCACCACTAGCATTATCATAGCCAATTTCAAGATGGTGAAATGAGATGATGAAGGCCAAATTTATAGAAAATTGGAGGGGGAAATGGAGGGCTAAGATTGAAAGTTAATGGAGGGCTAGGATGGATTAGGAATGTGATGCATGGATCAAGAGATGTGGCTTATTAGCATTGTGACAAGTATCACAATTGAGTGTAGGAGAGGGGATGAGGTGTGCTAACACATTTGTGAGCACACCTTGGAATGATACCTCACTTCATTTTGGAGGATAGGTGTAAGATAGTGGATTTGTGACATCTTTTATGTCATTTTTGATTTGTGACATCTTTTGTGTCATGATTTATGTGCGACATCTATTATGTCATGGTTGATTACATTTATGTATGAAATTTTTGTGTCATGATTCTACTTGTGAGGGTCACGTGCTATCTAAACTGATAGGGTGTTTGAGAATTTTATCTCATGGATTCTATTTGAAATGATGGAATGTGATTTTTATGAGGTTTATCTCATAGATTCCATTTGATTTTTATGATTGATTTATCTAATGAATTCCATTTGAAATTATGAAACGTGATTTTTGTGTATGGTTTAAGATGGTTAACATTTATTTTCTCTATACTTGGGTCCCAACAGCTCGAGAAATTGTTACCCTTAAGAAAGTTGGTCGGGATTTGAGACTACTCATCTCATTATAGGCACCATATTACAATAGAATCTAGTGCTTTTATTAGTAGAGGGTACACAAGTGATTTATGTTATGACCATCTTATACTACTAGAGCCAAGAAATCTCTGACATAAGCCTTATGACCTGTTGTATTAACATACATGTTTTTTATACCTTCTTGTAGGGGTGATTTATGGTTGGTATCTATAGTTAGCCTACTTGTCTTATGTGAGGTAGTGGTACTTAGAAAAACTGCACAATTGGAATATGCTCTCTAGATAGATTTTGGGGACCAAGTGTGTTTTCATGTTTGTGGAGTCTTTGTGTGGTTTTACTATGTGAGTATCATTTCTATTGATTTCTTGTAATTTGTGAAGTGTTTGTATTCTATGTTTATTCTACTTATTTGATTTATGTGTGTTTGTTTTATGTGTACTTTTTTTATGTGTGTGTTTTTATGTGTACTTTATTTATGTGTATTACTTTTGTGTGCTTGCATATTTGAATTGTTGATATTGTTATGTTTGGATACTTGTGTTGTGCAAATATTAGAATGCATGTAGTCTTACCTTGGATATGTGCTCCTAGGAAGGTATAGCATCATATGAAGAGAACTTTCATAGTATGGGATGCACGTAGCAATTTATGTGGATGTTTTTTATGTTTTTGGATGTGTTGTGCTAAGTCAAACCTAATAAGGTTGAAAGAATTTATGGTTTTTGTTGATTGGTATATTTTGGTTTATTCATGTCCTTACGTTCTTATGTGTATTAGATGTTGAAAGGGATGTATTGTGAAATATTGGTTATCTTGAAATGATTATTTAGCATGTGCTTGTTATTGAGAATATGCATTGTAAAATCTATTCCATGTATTTTGAATGTTTTGGATATATAGTTTCATGTGTATTATGTATGTTACTAAATGAATGAACTAAGAAAGATAAACAGTAATATTATATTATACCACACCTTTGGATTATATATGGTTCTTTTTCACCTTGATTGATGGGTGGGGGTGAGGGGGAGTGAGGGGGAAGGGACATCCTCATGGTGAGTTCAAACCCTTCCATGATCAATGGTAGGAACATGAGATCTTGAAGGATTGGCTTGCAAAGTTGAACTTATACTTTTTCAAATACTATTTATGGTGTACTTTATTTTTAGACCACTTATATATGTGTGGTTGGTCTCATGATTTATTATATTCTTATCATGGATGAGGGTTGTATTTTTGACCCCTTGTATATCTTGGTTATGAAATGATATTACCCTCATTGATGATTACTAATCATGTACTTGTGAGACTTTCATATTGTTACAATGTACTTGAGATTTAATTCCTTATTGTATTTCTTGAATGAGAGTTATGTTGTGTATATTCTTAATGTTCAATTACTTGCATTTCTTTCCTATCATTGTAATATTGTACTATGAAAATTAATAAAATTTGATAGAATATTATTGTGTACCATTTTGAAGCATTGGGATGTTATTTTGGTTAATGCTTAAGAAATTTTATGACTGCATTTTTTTAGGTTGTTACATAATAGAATGTATATGTTAGAGCCTTGTGCAGTTGAACTCCAAAGAATGAACACATTTTTTGCTCCCAACATGTGAAAGAGAAAATAGACACATACAGATGTAAAATTAAAAGATCCAAAGAAATGCGTCTAAACAAGATGATGAAAGAATCTAGATACACAAATGATGAATTTAAAATTAATGCAATAAATATACAAAAATGTAAAAAGTTGAGGGATCAAACGAGGCATCTTTTTTTTTTTCCTTCAAATGTAGATACTACAATATTTACAATGTTGAATACAATATTTTTCATTTTCAAGTAGTATAAGAAAAACTAAAAATTTCAAGGAAAAAATGTTAAAATTTCTTATTACATCTCATTAATGAACTTCTTATTAAGTTTCATCAATCAAGGCCAAAACTAACTTACCTTTTTTACACAAATGTTATAACAAATATACAACAATTAATATCAAATAAAAAAGACTAAACAAAAACCTCAAGCAACTAGTATGAAATATATCTTTTACACCTTTATTTCTCTTGTTTTGTAAGAATGTATATGATTTTGGTGTCACTTCTAATATTTTAATGGGAAAAAAACATAAAATGGACTTTTAAAAAGAAAAAAAATTGAGTTACCTAATATTTTAAAATATTAATTAATATAATGTAAACACTTGGATTTTTCCTTGCGCAATGAATAGTTTTGTCTTTCCAAAAGATTTTTGAGCAATTATAGACAATTGAAAATCAACATGGTTGGCACATAAAAATTTTAGCAGTGGGGTTTGGGTAGTGGAGATTTTTGTAGGTGATTAAGGGTTTTGTCAAGTAAACTAAAGAGGAGAATAGTTGCAAGTGGAAACAGGTAAGCCCCACCCTATCTCTTTCTTGTGTCCTTTTGTTTTATTTTTCTATGCACAAGAAAACATTGCAACCCTTTTGCCAAAGTAAACCATAATCATTAAATAAAACAAAGTCTTTTTTCTAAAGTAAATCACAAGTGCCAAACAGGGGTAGGTTATAATGAAAGAGCACAATGAAAATAGAAAAGGTCTAGTAGATTCGGGTGAAACAAGAAATGATACTAAAGAAATGGGCACCAACAACATAGTAGATCAGACTGAGATTAGAGGATCAATGGATTTTATTACCAACAATATTAAAACAATAGAAAATTTTCAAGGGGAAAAACAAGCTCAGAGTCGTATGATTGGAATGTTATCTCAAGGGTGTTTTAATCCCTTTTAGCTTTCCAATGCACCTCCCAATGGAACCCTCAACTGCTCTTTTGTACCCTAGTTTCAATGCTCATTCAGGAGCAACAAATAACGTGTGGGAGGCATGCACACTAGGATACCCTCAGAATAACCTCTCAAACACAATGGAAAGATGTGTCTACATAAATCTAAAATTGTACAAGGGGGTTCTAAGATGTAGCTAAACTCAAAAAGTGAAGCTTACAAAGAAAGGAAATTTTACATTTTTTTGTCAAAAACAATGCATAAGAATATAGTAGAAATGGTAGAAACCCAACAAGAAAAAAAAGGATAAAAATCAAGTTAAAGGAAAGGAAATGGTGAGCTCAATGTTTTACATGGGATAAATTACAAATCAAATCAAGGTTGAAACTTACCCAAAAAATAAGAAAGAAAGAGTTGAAGATAGACACACATATTTATATAGTCCTACTACAACATCACTAATGTGGTTCTTAGAAATATACATCAATAAGATAATCATCACATGAAAAGGAGACTTCAATAACTAGAGGTAAGGGATCAGAATGAAGACATTGAAATGAAGGTCTTGTAATCCAATTGACAATTAACAAGGGATACTAATCAAAGAATAGATTAAAAATTACAACACCATGGAAAAAGGCTAGCAAGAATTGATTTAAATAAGGCGGATTTTAGTCCAAATCAAAACAGCAAAAAAAAACAAGTCAAAAATGATAGAAGGGAGCAATGCTTCATAGATAAAAGAGACCCAATTAGAAATGGTCAACATGGAGATAAAAAAAAAACCAACTAAAAGAACAATTAGAGGATGCCAAATCCTGGGCTCAAGTAGTGAAAGGTCCATTGGACACACAGAGGGAACTCATAGAAAAACAAGTCAAGAGGAAAATAAGAGAAGAAAAGGATAGAAGTGACAAGGCTATGAATATCATCATTAAAGGACTAAAATATTGGTTAGAAAGAAACCCCAAAAGAGCAAAAAAAATATTTTTTTAAAGACCAACTGCAATGGTCAAGATTCATTAAACATGAAAGTAAGATTAGAAAATGCATAAGAGATAGCAAGAGTGAGCACATAAGAGTTTCCTTGAGAAACCTAGATGAAAAGAACATGATACTAAAGAACAAGAGGTTCCTTAGGGGTACACAAATATACATTGATGAAGACCTAACCATAGTAAAACAAGAAGAAAGGTATAAAGAGTGGGAAAAATAAAGGTAGCAAGAGATGCAAGAAAATGGGTTTGGCTACAAAATAGAAAGGCCCAAGTTAGTGACAGATTGATACATTAGAAATAGGAACTTGATGCCCCCAAGAATATTCGACAATGGTAAGGTGGAATTGTACAGATTATCCATGGAGAAGAGGACCTAGATTAGGGCCCATAGTAGAGGGAAAGACATTATCATTATTATGGAGACTCATGAACATGATGGATGTAAAGTCCCAACATTTGAAGGGTAAAAAAAAGCTTCAGTTTGGAATTAGAGGACCGAAAGTGGAAAAGGACGTGATGGAGTTGTGGTTTTAATAAAAGAAACATGGTGCAAAAATATTAAAGTGGAGAAAGAAGACCCAAAAAAATGATACATATGGCTTAAAATAACATAAAATCAAGTAACAATAAGTGGATGCTTGCTACTCGCTCCAAAAGGCTAGAATTCTTATAAGAAAAGGAATATAGATTGTGAGGATCCTTGTGCTTCATTAAAAAAAGATATGTATGTCTTCAATGACATAGAATTTTTTTAATAATGGCTAACTTTAATGCTTGGAAAATGAACATTCGAAGGTCCTCAATCTGAAAAGAAAATACGAAGAGAAATATGAACCATTATGGTTGGAGGAAGAGAGCAACCAACTTTGGGAAAGGACCTCACAAGATAGTAAATATAATGTTACACGCTACAAGACGTAATTATTGGGGATATGTAGTTTATTCAACTTGGTCATATGCAATGGTATGAGAGAATTTCCAATTTGTACATCACCTGCAAAACCTACAATAGGCAAAGTGTGGTTGACTATGTCATTTACTTGCACAATTATACCTTGAGGCTAATGGAGTTAGTGGTTGGAGATTGTCTGATAGAGTTGAAATCAAATCATAATCCACTATATGTAAAGCTACACATCCACTTAAACACGCAACAAGGGGAACAAATCCACCTCAACCAAAAGAAAGAACCTTCACAAACTAGAATTCTCATGACTCAAAATAGGTAGAAGCTCTTTAGGACTACCCTTAAAAGGATTTTTAGGGAATATGAGAATAATGTAGTTAACATAGAGAACCACCCTATAATCAAGAATGTGTTGATTCCTCTAATGCAAAAGGCTTTAGATGGGTATAAGAGAGCTAGATCGAAGAGAGGAAAAATAAATACTTTTTCAACAAATCCTTAGTTCGATGATGAGTGCAAGATAACAAAAAAAATTGCATGATTGTGGAATGGTCAAAGAATAAGAAATAATTCAAAAAAAAAAAGGTTGTAAAAAAGAAAAGTATGCAAACACAAGAAGGGAGGAGTTTATTTCCCTTGAAAAGCACAACCCCAAAATATTTTGGAAGGAACTATAGCAAAAGAGAAAACAAATGGAAAACAATATCACAAGTTTACAATGACTTGAATATGTGAAGCTGCTATATGAGGGTGACTATGATAAACATAGATCCCTAGTAATCAATGTAGTTATTGAATATTTCACCATTGAAGATATAAATCAAGTCACGAAAAGGTTGGTAGGAGGGAAAGATAAAGGTATTGATGGGCTACAAGTAGAACATTTAAAATGGGGTATTGAGGTCCTTGCACCTTGTAACAAGTGCATCCTCAATAATGTTATCCGAGAGGGATTCTCGAAATATTGGATGGTTAGTGTTGTTATCCATCTACAAAAGTGGTGATACCAATAATCCATCAAATTATCACACTATTATGGTTGATCCCCTCCTTGGAAAACTTTTTGAAAGCATGGTTGAGCATAAAATCAGCAATTGGGTTGAAAAAGAGGGGAAATGGGCTAAAGAGTAGGTTAATTTTAGATCGAAGCACTCCACTATTGATCGTGGTGTTACTCTTAGGTTCTTGATTGAAAAAACATGGAACATCCAAGGTGATGATGAGGATTTTTGATGCTCTATAGACTTTAAAAATCCTTTGGCATGGTACCCTAAGGAAAGTTGTGGAATAAGATGGAGGAATTTGGAGTTCTAGATGTGTTTAGAGTTATTTTCCATAGGATTTATGAGTAGGTCAAGGCTAAAATTAGAACCAATGATGGAATGTCAAAGTGCATTGGCAATGATATTGATGTCAAACAAGGTTGTATGCTTTCCCTAATGTTGTTTGGGCTTTACATTGATATGTTGGAAGAGTGGATAGATAAATTTGGAGAGGGAGTTTAGTTGGTTAAGTACATAATAAAACTACTCTTATATGTAGATTATCCTCATATCAATTGCTAAAATAACTCATTTTCTAAGAAAACACTTGAGGACACTTGAAACCTTTTTTCAGGAAGTTGGAATGCAGGTGAGCACTAACAAAACCAAAATAATGATCTTCTCATTGCAAAGAAAAAAGAAACAAATTAACTTTCTCTTTGAAAGAAACCCATTGGAAGTAGTGGATGAGTATAAATATCTCGGGATTGATTTTCACAACAAGCTCAGTTGGGAAACATGTAGAGAAAAAATAATTCAAGAAGGTTTGAAAGAGTTATACTCCTTACAAAATAGATGTAGAACTGCATAGTTATGAGATTGGAAAAATAAGAGAACTCTTTTTGGCTTGCTTGATACTCCAGTAATTCTCTATGGGTGTAAAACTTGGGGCAACAACATGTCAAAACAAAAATGGAGGCAAGCGGAAAGAATCTAGAAACATCTAATCATGTGCAGTCTCATAGTTAGGACTATTGTTCCATATGAAGTTCTATTGGTTGAAACTATAATGGAGTGAATTTTCACCCCTTGCAAATTCCCCATTTACACCCCCTACCTTAGAAAAATCAAACTCAAATATGTTATTCCACCTCATCCATCCGCTTTCCATCCATTTGGTGGTTGTCTATAGTGTTGGTGGGGGAATTTATGTTAGGGATGCTAGTGTGACGTGTGGAAATTTGCACGGTGCACTGTCGTTCTAATAGGATTCCCGCCTCTGGAATCTATAGAGCTCCTACGTTACACTTCTCCATTGGAAATGAAGTGTAATGCCCCTACACCCTTGACCAACCTCAAACAGCTCTTTTGGTCTCCTATTCATCTTCAAAACATGCTCTCTCACATTCAATTCAACCTCTTCAATCTCACTTGATCATATTTTCACTTCTAAACACTTCGTTCATAGCATCTCCACCATTTTTGAAGCTCCAAGTTGACACTCTACTAGTTTTACTCCTCCCGTTGTTGTGGTAACATTGGCATCTACAAACTTGCAAGCTCACATCTCCCTTCACGTGCTTGAGGGAATCTTGTTGGGGAGGTGATATCCATTTCACTTAGCATCATTTTTTGATTTAGTATCATATTGTTGTTAGCATTGCTTGGTATTCTTCCATTTTAATACTTTATTTATCACATTTTCTCTATTGTGGCTATTTTGGTTGTCCTTGGAGGTGGGAACACTGAAATGGGGGTTTGACTATAGAAAGCCTCGAAACAGCCCCAACATTTTTCCTCGTTTTGTTGTGTGTAGGTATTATGTTCTTTTGGAGCTTGCAGGAGGATGGACCAATCGCGAGTTTGATTTTTTCCACATTTTCTCTTGTCAAATTCTATCTTTTAAGTTAAAGTATTCTTCTTTTTGTTTTAGTAGTTTAGTTGTTTTTTGCTTTCTATAATTGCATAGAACTATATTTATCAATTTGTTAGCCAATTCCCTATTAAGTTTAGACTATACTTTGTACTTTTTATCGATATAGATGTCAGTGCCTGAACGGGACACCAGCACATCATGCTATCATTCATCTTCTGCACTAGAGTCCTATAGCATAGAGATTCCTAGGTTACAGTCCAGACTCGAGGAATTGCTCACCTAGTTTTCTAAACTCTTAGGTTGACAAAAGGACAGCGACATATCAGTTGTCCTTCCTTTTTCACCCTCTTAAAATATTAAACCTATCCTAGACAATCCTTTAGCATGAGGTAGATTAGGGCAACTAATTGTTCTAGACCCTCCCATGACCTAGGGTCCTAAGCACTCAGTCCCCCTCCTCTACATTTTGGTGAACATGACGTGAACTTGTAATATCCATTTCTTTGTGTTAAGGTTCTTTCTCTCATGTCTACGTAAGTTGTGGGATTGTGTGTTGTGATACTTTATGAGCTTCACAACTCAATCTATGACTTCTAGATACATTGTTAGAAGGAGCACGCAACAACACTTAGAGAAGGAATTTAAGAGGGCACTTCAGCTCTTGCCTCCTAGGAGATGATATCGGTGGCAGAGATGAGTTTCTTCGATGAAACTACTTGTGCCCCTACTCCTGTCCCGCCTTCAGCTCTGTCTCTGGATGAGAATGAATTTGTCCCTATTCCTACAAAGCACCTCATGGATCTATATGGGAATATTTTGGATCCTATAAATCACTTAGGGAGATATCAAAGCATGGCTAGGCCCATTAGGGTTATTAATGAGATCAAATATATGCTAGACAAGGATCGGCAATGCATGGAGTTTCTCTGTGGCCTATATGATTTAATGGAAGCATATGTCCCTTCTTACAACCCTAGGTCAAATATTACCTGAGGTCATGTGCTCAATTCTTATGAAATAAAAATTGGTGTCCTAATGCCTATGACATTGATATTCTTGGAAAAAATAGGCCCTTATGTCAACATCTCAGTTCTTGATCCACCTCCTACTGTCAAAGCGAGCAGAGTACCCCTTGGATTCAATGTTCTTGCTCTTGGGGAAGCTCTATCTTTTGCAGTGGGATTTAGAGTGAAATGGGGGCTAGTGGTCTTGGTATGTCTAGTAGCTCCGGTGGTGGATTTGGTGGTGGTCACGATGGTGATCATGGTGGTGGCCCCAGTGGTAGCTCCGGTGGTGGTCACAACGATGGCTACGGCGATGGCCCTAGTGGTGGTTCCAGTGGTGGCTCTAGCAGTGGCTCCAGTGGTGGTCTTGGTGGTGGCTCTGGTGCCAGCTCCACTAGTCCTATGTCTTCATCTGACCCTGTTTTGAATGCCTTGCTACAAAACATGGGTCAAATGCAGAACCAGCTAGCGAGTATGTCCCAAGCCTCTGCCCAGCCTATCTTCCAACCTTTCTTTTGACATAGTCCCTTGTTGGTAATGATCTTGAATACTCCTTTCCCTCAAGGGATGGAAATTCCTAAGTTTGAGAAATATTGTGGTAAAGGCGACCCTCAAACATACGTGTCAACTTTCAATGTAATGTGTACAAAATTCTTTCACCATGATGCCTTGATGGCCAAATTATTTCCTCGATCTCTCAAGGACACAACACTAGTGTGGTATTGTTCCTTTCCTGACAACTCCATATTCTCATTTGAATAGCTTGTTAATCAGTTTCTCTGACAATTCCAAGCTAACACCGGGTTGAAGATGACCTTCTCAGATCTCGTCCGATGTAAGCAAGGAGAGTATGAGAAGATTACCAATTTCATTGCTCGATACCAAGTGCTCTTTTCACAAATTTGTTACTCGCTACTCAGCTTAGATGTACAAAATGTATTCATTGGAAACCTACATCGACCTTGGTAGGAGAATTTTTCCTTAATGAAGTATCCTTCTTTCACACATTTGTGCTCATCGTTGTGGGAGTATCAATAGATGGTTATTTAGTTCAGTGGATCTTCCCCGCGCTCCCATATCGAAGGAAGATCTACAATATCAATTTAAGGAAAAGGAAAATCTGTTACGAATGTAGTCATTGTGTCTAATGGAAAAGGCCTCAAGCGCAACAAATAGTTCACTAAATTATTTTGAATATTATTCTTCTATTCTGTAGAAACTGTTGAACAATAAGGTTATAACATTGGAAGATCCTCAACCTCTTAAAGAACCTTACCCCAATTGGTATGATGGGAATGCATTCTTCCAATACCATCATTTCCACAAGCATGATACCTAACATTGTATGTGCCTGCATCATGAGATACAAGACCGCATCGACGACGGTACCATCCACCTTGATGGTAAAAAGCAGAATATGAATAAGTCAATGGCTAAGGAGAATAGTGAATTATAGATTTATACAGACCAATTTTCGTCCTACTTTGTGAATTTAATTATTGATCCTTCTGGTGCTTCTCCTGAGGTGTAAGCATACATAAATGTGGTCTCTTTTACTCATAGTCCTCCCCCTCAACCTGCGACTAGTTCACTAGATGTAACTTTTACATCGTAGGATCTACCCATGAATAAAAAAGCTTCTCCTTTGTACATTCCTACTCACGTCAATGGAAACATTGTGATAGGAGTCCTTGTGGACCCCACAAGTCACGTGAATGTTATCACAGAAGAGACTCTTTTTTTGAATTCTTTATAAAGGGAGGAATATGAAAAGACGAAGACCACTATATGTACCCATGATGGCCTCTCTCTTGCTCCTCATGGCTCTATAACTCTTTTTGTCCTAGTAGGACCTAGGGATGTGAATACCACCTTTGACGTCATTCCAAAATATGACTTATTTAGGGTGAAGCTAGGAATCCCTTGGCTAGTTTCTATGAACGAAATTGCTTCCATTATTTATAAGTGTCTGAAATTCTCTCACGAAGGTACAGTGCATGTTCTGCATGACACCAAGTATCATCCATTGGTATCCTGTGGGGTTTACTCGCTCGATCATTTTTGGCCCACCCTAATTGGTCCTCTTCCTCCAAGAACGGACCTACTTTATCGAAATTATGTTAAGTATAATATTGGGGGAAAGGTGCAGCCAAAAATGACTTACCTTGTAGCACAACAATAGGTTGCCTCTTCCTCTCAAAAGGGGGAGGGGAAGCCTACCCACACTCACGGCCCTTCCTCTTCTTCCTTTGTAGTTCCACCTGCCTCTACCTCCCACCCTATTGTATCACCTTCAACTTCTACCCCTATGTGTCTCTTGGGGAGTATGATGGTGCCTACTTGATGGAGGGCCAAGTGTTAGGTGTTTGACCTTCTAGTCTTACCCACGGTGCCTCGTGACCTATTTTGTATGGTAAGGGGAAGGGTCCCCATGGATCTGCCTCTATGTCTCAGCATTCATGACCTCCTACTACTCCTACCTCTATGTTAGTGAATGGGAAGAGGCTCGCTACTAAGGCACTCAAGTCTACTCCCCTATCTGTTCTTGCATCTACTCCTACATCTCTTCCTCATGTTCCTGTTCAGGAGTCTCTCCCTCCCCTAGAAATGGTTGTGATGGATACTTTAATGACTAAACAGGAGCCTTATTTTCATCCTCAAGTTGCAACCTCTAGCTCTTAGAGTTGAAGAAACCACATTCTGCACAAGCGTAAGCACCAGAGGAAGGCTCTTCCCGTTGAATAGGCTGCCTTGCAAAAGGAGGAAGGGGAGCTGACAACTCTTGTTTTGGTATCTTTTGTTGTGTCCTCCTCTTCCACCCCTTCTACTTCAGTTCCCTTTGCCTCAATCTTGCTTCTAGCTCCTCCTATGAACATGAATGATCCTCACCCTAAAAGGGTGCAAGTTTTCATTTCTCCTTTGGTTGAGCCTCCTCATTTGATGTCCCTTTCAGACATCCCACCTTTTCCCAAACCTGTCGATATGTCGAATACCTCAGTGGTATCTGTTGCAATTTTCTCCTCTTCCTCCTCACCTTCTGCTTCATCTGTGGGGATATCGCATCCTCTAATAAGTGCAAGTTGGAGGACAACCCTCCTTCCAATGGGGGTCAGAAAAATGGATTTCCTTCTTCAGAAGTTGGTTCTGTGTTCGCTTGTGTCATCCTAGTGATGGAGACAACCCCAATCTCCCCAGAGTTTTCCACTACCTTTGAGTCCTTCGGTGAGGTCAACAGTGGATCTCGAGTACCTCCTTCATCACCCACTCAGTTGACACATGGCACTCTCACTGACATTTACCTCATAGGAACTAAGTGAAGAAGACGTTGAGGGGCCTTCTTCCTTAGATCTTGTTGTTGGAGAGTCAGAGGGTGCTCCCCTTGCTATCCCGCCCTTGCAAGCTCATCTCCCCTCCCCTTACAATGATCTAGATTGGGAGAACGATGACCTCTTGGTTGATGAGGACAAGGGGGTGCTTTTTCTTTATCTGTAGATTAGATTGTGTGTGTTGTGTTCTCTCATGCTTGTTTTGTGTGTTCCTGGAGGACCCTTTCCACCCTCGTAGGTGCTTGGATACATGAGTGTTTTTTGGTCATAAAAATTCTTCTATTTGTCACATCATTCTTCTCTTTGTTGTCCTTTGATTTTCGACAATTGGGGATGATGCAAAGTGTTTGGGGGAATTTAGACCTCCCTTCCATATTGACCCAATTTTTATTTTTATTTTTTTTTTCAATGCCCTTCTTCACATGTTCTGATATAGTACATGATTGATAACAATTCATATATATATTTATGAGTATCTCTAACCCCAAAATATCAAATCCCCCTATCTTTTGTTCATTATGTCATTGTTTTTCCTTTCTTTTGGTCTTTCTCTCTTCTTTGCTTTCTTTTTTATGTTGTGGTGCTTACGTGTTGTCCCTCGCATGGATGACAACATTACCACGATTACATCTCGTCATGTTCCACAAGCCACAACATCACTTTCATCCTTGATTTTCTCTCCTTAGGATGTCACATGCCTCTAAGTTTAGCATGCACCATCCTAAGGGGGGGCTATCATACTGCTTTGATTTTCAAATGGTGTATTTGGTGGCCAACAAATCCCTCGCTGAAAATCCTTCATTTTTCAAAAATTGTATTCTTCAACAAGAACCCTTAGTGGAAATCTTTCTTTCATCATGGATTCGTAAGATAGAATATGAAAAATTGCCTTTGAGAAGGGAGTACTTTTTTTGATGAAGAAGTCTAAAAATTGAAAACTTTCCCTTGCGAGGGAGTATTCTTTCTTTTGAATTCCTTGATGAAAGGAATCTTTCAGAAGGATTCCTTGATGCTAGAATCATTGGCAAAAAATTCTATCGCTTTTCAAAATTTTATCACTTTCAAACAGAGCGTCCCTTGAGTGGACCCCTTTTCTTTTGAAAGGTTCCTAAGGGATCCCTTTGAAAGCTTATCCTTCAATTATTGATTGTCTACGTGACTATTTGTCTCTCTTTCTGCATGGATTTTTGTTATCTAACATGTTTTTTTTGCGGATTAACATGTTTTGTAAGGGTACCTGCAAAGCTGCTTTTCAATCTACCTTGCAAGACCGAGTACCTGTAAGGCCCCATCAAAATCTATGGAGCCTCTCATATCTAGCTCCCCTCAGGTCCAAGCACCTGGGGGTGCCTCCTTTGCAAGTTTGAGGACCTGCAAAGTGCTTTCATCCTATAGGATCTCTTTCTTCAACTATGTAGGACTAAGCACCTACAGAGCCCTTTTGTTCACCTTTTCGTAAGTCTGTAGACATGCAGCACTTTTCTTCAACTCTCCTCAGGATTGAGTACTTGTGGATCCATCTCCTCTTCCCGTTTTTTTGAGTGGGTCATATTGCGGTCTGCTTCCTCGATGGTTCAGGTATACTATCTTTGAACTCTTTTGATCTACTTTACCTCACATCTGGTAGCACATATGCTCAATAAAGTGGGAGAAAAATGTAATGGAGTGAATTTTCACCCCTTGAAAATTCCCCATATACACCCCCTACCTTAAAAAAATCAAACTCAAAGATGCTATTTCACCTCATCCATCTACTTTCCATCCATTTAGTGGCTTTCTGTAGTGTCAGTGGGGAAATTTCCGTCGAGGACGCTAGTGCAACACGTTGTCATCTTGACAAGATTCTTGCCTTTTGATTCTACATAGGAATTACACTTCTCCATTAGTGATGAAGCATAACGTCCCTACACCCTTGACCGACCTCAAATGACTCTTTCGTGCTCCTATTCATCTTCAAAACATGCTCTCTCACATTCAATTCAACCTCTTCAATCTCACTTGATCATATTTTCACTTTTGCACACTTCATTCACAACATCTCCACCATTTTTGAAGCTCCAATTTGACACTCTACTGGTTTTACTCCTCTCATTGTTGCGGAAAAATTGACATCTACAAGCTTGCGAGCTCGCATCTCCCTTCACATGCTTGAAGGCATCTTGTTGGGGAGGTGATATCCATTTTACTTAGCATCATTGTTTGATTTAGTAGCATATTATTGTTAGCGTTGCTTGGTATTCTTCCATTTGAATACTTTCTTTATTGCATTTTCTCTATTGTGGCTATTTTGGCTATTCGTGGAGGTGGGAACACCAAAACAGGGGTTTGACTACGGTAAGCCCTAAAATAGTCCCAACATTTTTCCTTGTTCTGTCATGTGTAGGTATTTTATTCGTGTGGAGCTTGCGGGAGGCTGGACCAATCGTGAGTTTTATTTTCACCACCTTTTCTCTTTTCAAATTCTATCTTTTAAGTTAAAGTATTATTCTTGTTGTTTTAGTAGTTTAGATGTTTTATGCTTTTTGTCATTGCATAGAATTGTATCTATTAGGTTTTTAGTCAATTCCCTATTAATTTTAGACTCTACTTTGTACTCTCTATTCGTATAGATGCTAGCACCCAATCGGGACACTAGCGCATCACGTTGCCATATGTCTTCTATGCTGGATTCCTCTGGCAGAGAGTTGCCTAGGTTACAGTCTAGACTCGAGGATTTTCTCACCTAGTTTTCTAAACTCTGAAGTTGAAAAAAGGATGACATATTAGTTGTCCTACATTTTTCACCCTCTTAAAACATTAAACCTATCCTAGGCAATCCTTTAGCATAAGGTAGATTAGGGCAGCTAATTGTTCTAGACCCTCTCATGACCTCGGGTCTTGAGCAATTGGTCCCCCTCCTCTACAGAAATGTATACTTTTTCTTTGAAAGCATCGACAATGGTCCAACTACTAAATTACCTAAATAAGATTCAAAGTATGGAAAACCATCATTGGCTTAGGATAATTATGGAGGAAGAGCTAACTAAAAGAAAGAACACACAAATGAAGCAAAATGACAAATGTATGAATTAGGATGTTAATATGCATGAATATCAAATACTAATTGAAAAGGGGGGAAAAAGGGGAAATGATTAAAATAGGGTGTCCTAGGTCCTTCATTCAAAGAACTTAGGAACTAATGGTGTCCCTCTTCCCAAAATTTCATTAAAACTAAGAGATTGCAAGGTGTAGAGATTGACTTACAACCCTAAGGTGAGTCAATCAGACTTGAATCTCTAGGTTTCTTAGGACAATAGGATTTGGAACTAAATGGAAATAATTTGATGCAACTAAACCTAATGAACAATATGACCTAGATGATGAAGTGCAAGATCCTGAAGCTACAAGAACTAAAATCACAATTTGTAGGCAGATCTGAGAAGGGTATGGACACATGTACTTGTCATTAAAAGTTGGTTTTGAGCACTGTTAGAGTATAGGTTCACCCTAGGGAAAATGGGTCCTAGACAAGGTATCCAAAAAAATCTTTGACAATCCTTGGGTATTGGATCTTAGCTTCAGTTTGGCATAAGTCCCATTGTTGAAAAGTCAGAAATAAAATCTGCAATTGAGTTTCCATGGCTTGACAAAAATGGTGACAACTTATGCAACAATGCAGAATTTCTTCTTTGAGATCTCTTCAATCCTTCTTCAATCTGTAATCTGCACATACAAAGAGAGGAAATTTGTTTTGTTTGAATGGTGGTTTTCCTTAGTCAAACCCCATGTTTGGAAACTAAACCTTGATAGAAAGATGATGGAAATTGATAAATGGAAGGAATGAAAAATGAACAGTTTCTTGCTACAACTCACCAAACCTTTAATGGCTTCCCTTAGAGGACTAAAATCACACACATCACTCCTAGGAATCAGATCTTGCTTTGCTTGATTTTTTGGATACTTGAATTCTTGGATGCTTTAGGATCAACAATGCATATTATCCTTCACAAGATGACATGAACACACATATTCTTGAACATGATGATATGATCTTGAATACTGCAACAAATAACTAATAAATCTACTCTTGAATGCTCTTGACAATAATATTTTCTCCTGAATTTGATAGATCATGCATGTTAGATTTGAATTGATAAAAAGACTATGTATTAGTAGGTTTTTATCTAATTTCTCAAAAATTGGATTCTAAAAGCTAACAATTGCATATGAAATTTGAATCTTTAAAAGACTACCAAAGCCATATTAAAATTTGGGACCTAGGACCTAAGGAGGACCCATTTTCCCTTGGGTGAATGGGTCTTGGCCCAAAATTCTAGGACACATTCATTTCGAGGTGATTAAAATATTAATTGCAATAATTAAGTATAGGTTACCCTTTTGGAAAATGAGAAAAATAAGGCTTTGGAATTCATAATTTGACAAATTAGAAGCTTAATTAAGTCCAATTAATTAAGGGACCCAAGCGTAGTGTAAAATTATAAAGGTTGTTCGCCTCCTACAATGATTTAACAACTAAGCCCATAGAGCTGTGATTCAGAGATTGGACACCTAACCTAAATAGTTGTCTTAATCACCATGAAGGTGCATTTAACTTGTCAACCTAGGGACGTAGACTTGAAATGGGTCTGCATAGTATGTGCACTAGGAATCCATAGTAGCCATATTCATCCTACAGCTAAGAAAGACATAATGTTGAAGGTAAATTGCTTGGAAAGAAGTAATGTAAATGTTGAACATCAACTAACAACTATACTAAGCTGACATGCATGACAGAAATGAAAATCTGAGTGGACAAACAGGAAACTACTCTATCTTCTTTGGCTACAGGAACAGTCATAGAATGGAATTCTAGTGGCTGCAGGAACAGACAGTGTCAAATTATTAACTAATTGCTAAACAAAAAGTAATAACTAAACTAAAGGATGGAATGCTCACCAAGTGGGCCCCCTTGGATGAGTATCCCTTAAAACAAATGTAAACTTAGATGCATGAACTTATAACTTCATTTTATTCATTGGAAAACATGAGTACAATCGAGCAACATGACTGTATTACTGAAAAACTCAGAATGCGAATACAACCATCAGATTAAGAAACCTCCAGAAAAGGAGCATCTGAGTCTTATTTATATAAAGAAATGCTACTAACTAACTACCTAGCAAGGCAGTCAACTCCAACAGATTAGGAGGACACCACTTTAGGGAAAACATAAAAACTGGAGAGGAGATTACGCATGCGTGGAATCTAGTCAAGCATGTTTTCCTTGACACAGATTTAGCACAATAGTAACACCTATATTCGCTCAACAAATAATTAAGACCATTTACAAGGTAGTTACAATTTCAATTTGAATGAGGAATTTCCCTCTATCAAGATTCTTTCTTCCATTAACCTTCGCATGATCACCTTGTTGACCGTTATGTCGTATGACTAGCTAGCAGAATCTTCCTCAATTTGGCAGGCCCCTAATTATATTTGCATAACAATATTAGTATGCACAACAATTGCATAAATGTAACTATCTTAAAGTGACATTCATTAATCCACATGCAAAATTAACATAGATAGTTCATATAGCATGTCAATGTCAATTAAAGGTTACAAAAATAAGCTCATGCCCAATGTCTATGGTTTTGAGGAAATATCATAAAAAGGTCAATATCCAAGTATCAAAGTCTATGACAGCTACAACAAATGGATAAAAAATTCTATCAAAATTGAACCATAAACTGGACTCATCACTCCCCCCAACCTAAGGATTTGTTGGTCCTCCAACAGAGGAAGAGTTGTTCTTTTGCTTGGTCAATGCCCTGAAATTTGTAACTACCAGTTGTCCTACATTAGTTCTTGTAGTGCGTGAATTAGGGTCCCAATAAAACCCTTGTTGTCTATCCAACCTACTCCATCTCTATCTCTTTGCAGCTATACCATAATGATAGTACCTAAAATTTGGCACAAGCCATAATAGGATGGGTGGTTAAAAAGTTGATGGAAGCCAAAATTGTCCCTTTGTTCTTCCAATCTGGATATATCTATCAATTCTTTTAAGTGTTGCAGCATATTTCTGCAAGGAGTGAGGCTCAGATTGTTTCAGCTCATCAGTCAAACTATTCCACCTTTGTGCTAGATATCTTGTTATAGATTCCCCTGTGGTTTTTGCTACCTTCTCATATTCTTTGTAAACTACTTCTCTCAATTCTAGCTACAGGACCTCTTGTTCTTGCTCTTGTTGTAGGAACTCTTGCTCTTGTTTTTGCTACAGAAACTCTTGTTCTGGCTCTTGTTGTAGGAGATCTTGATTTTCCTCATACTCTTGACTCCCAACTTGTTTTGTGATGTCAACAAGATCTTCCAACATTATCTTTGTTGCTTCCTCAAATATTTCCTTTTCCTCAACATTCACCTACCCCATTGGGGCTTCTGTATCCTCCTGTGATGTTTCTCTAGACTTAGGGATTCCCTATGGAGATACACCAAAGGCTGGCCCAGCTGGTCTTGTTTTTCTAGGAGGGTTCTCAAGTTTCTCTTCAGCTGTAGGAAGAACAATTTCAACCTTCCATTTCTTAGAGCTTGGCACTTCTTTTTCTACCGTTTGCTTTTTAGATTTTCCTTTCCTTATTTCTACCTCTTTCTTTTGTTCCCTAGTTCTCATTAGGGTTCCCAGAGGAACATCATCATCATAATCCGAAGAGGAACTTTCTTTGTCTGATTGTTCTGTCTTAGAAGAACTAATCTCTATGATTTGTTTGGTTGCAAGAGGGTTCATACTAGGGCTTACGCCAGAATTTGAGGCTCTAGGAGTGGTTCCAACATTTCTCACTCTTCTACTAACCCTACAAGGTTAAGGAAAAACCCTAGACCACAAATGCTCTAGTCTAATTTGATCAACATTTAAAAATTCCTCCCAAGTCATATCAAACACATCCTGTAGAGACTTCTCAACTGATAATTTGATCAGACAATGGTGGGAAACAGAATTATCCCTACCTTTTTGGGTCTCGATCGCCATGATTGAAAGAAGGTGGTATAGCACGTTTGGCACGTTCATTCTTCTCCCATGCCTCATATAATTTAGGAGTTTGAAGTGCACAGAGTGTAGGTTCGACGAGCGGCCTTCACAAGTGATGTACCTTATAGCGTATACAACTATTTACTTCCACGGCTCTGGTAGAGAGGTTCTCTTCGTACCTTGTTTATCCACACTCAATGGAGGGTCACCAGGTTCTGTAAATTCAGCCCTAGCTAACCTGGCATCTCTGGTAGCAGGGTATTGTTCACCATCAGCAAGCAACTCTGTAACTTTTGCAATTCTTTCTTCAATAGCCATTACCTCCAACCCTTTTATCATGGTCTTTCCTTTAGACAATGTCTTGGAAAATTTCAACGCAACATCTTCGTCGTAACCATTCAGCTTCAGGAAATAGTCTAACAACCCGCAATTTTTTAACTCGACCTAGCAAGGTGCATCCTACAGTAATACATCATGAACTGTGGGTTCATTTAGAATTAACCCACCTCCCATTGTTCAGTTGTCCGCAATTGCAAGCATTCTGCAAAGTTTTCCTTTCTTGCAATCTTCGTCTAAAAGCCCAAATTTCACCTTTCAGCAACATCGTTGAATTCCCAATGCCAATGCCATATGAATTTTACCTTTTGGCGTCTTAGGATTATGACAGGAGCAATAAAGGCAATAAAGGGTAATAAATGTAGGATATGATCAAGAAAAATGGCGGCGGTTGATGTCTTTTCACACATGCGAGCCATCACCTCACTCAGAATTTAAATCGGCTCAATTTAAACTTTGTTGACATGGACTAATATGGATAGACATGTGGACATGGTGACACACTCCCCCCCAACCTAAATTTGAGCATGTGTCCTCACATGTGAGGGAGTAATGGTGGTATGATAGGGCAGGGAAAAATTACATGTTATAGTGAACGTCTACATTAATGTATAGTAATTAATTAAATGTACTAAAAGACAATTAAGATATAACAAATTGATTGTGCACATACCTGAATTCTTGGAAGATTTGTTTCAAATATTATGGAGAAAGTACCGGTCACTTTTAAGAAATCAGTTAAGCAATTAATGAAAGTGGAGTGGAATGAGGTGAAATGGAATGAAGTGAAATGATGGTGGCGTGATGGAAGAGAGAGAAAGGTAGAGATGGATGGGTGGATGGGTGAATGAATGAAGAAGTGGACCCCCACAAAAGTGGAAGTCTTTATTATGACAAGTTACGTACCTTAGTTAGCTAGAAGGAGGGACACTAGGTCCACTACCTTCGACTGCAAGAAGTTAGGGTGTTGCATGCTGAGTGAATTGTTGCAGGAATTCCTCCTTAGAAGTTGGCTTGTGATACAACCTGAGGCGATGACTGTTGACAAGCAGCTTAAATATGATAGGGTCAATGGTGGTGAGTTGAACAACACCATTGGAGAAAACTTCAGCAACCTCATATGGTCCTAGCCACCTTGTCTGCAATTTTCCTGCATTATCTTGATACCTTGAGTAGTAAAGCAGTTCCCAATCACCTAGTTGGAATTTCTTGTCCTTTATGAATTTTTCATGCCACTTTATTCTTTGATTCTGCAGTACCTCTGTGTGATGCAAGGTTTCCTTCCTCATTTCATCCAAAGCATTTAGCTGCATGATTCTATCCCTTTGTGCTTCAGAGATATACATCCCCAAGTCTAATGCAGTCCTAAGAGTCTTATGCTCAAATTCAATGGGCATCATGGTTTTCTTTCCATACAACAACTCAAATGGAGTGAAGCCTGTAGTTGTTTTCTAGGTGGTCCTGTAGGCCCAAACAGCTTTGATAGCCTGCTTGCCCAATCTTTTCTATGGATAGCCACTATTTTAGTCAAAATGGCTTCAATTTCTCTGTTGGTCACCTCAACTTGGCCATTGGCCTAAGGGTGATAAGGAGTATACTTCTTGTGCCTTATGTTGTACTCATTGACCAGTGTTGTAACAAGGGTTTTAGTGAATTGAGCCCTTTGATCAATCACTCTCTCTTGGAACTCCATACCATGTGAAAATTTCCTCATAAATAAATTTTGCAACCTTATTATCTCTTGCATGCTTCATGGTTTTAACTTCTACCCATTTGGTTACATAATCAGTGCATACCAAGATATAGGACTTACCATTTGATGGAGGATCAATGGGTCCTACAAAGTCTAATCCCCACTTATCAAATGGAGTGATTACTATATGAGGGTAAAGTGGCATCTCATCATATTTGGTTGGCCGGCCCATCCTCTGGCATCGGTCATACTTCCTTGTATATCTCCCTGCATCCTTGTGGAGTTTGGGCCAATAATATCCTATGTTTAGAATTTTCATTGTTGTCCTCTTGGCTGCAAAATGCCCTCCACAGGGTTCATTGTGACATGTATGTAGTATATCATATGTCTCATATTCCCTCACACATCTCCTCATGACATGATTTGATCCAATGTAGAATAAACATCTTGCAATCCATGAGAAAGCAAAGTTTTTCTCAATGAGCACCCTTCTCTCTTTTGGAGAGAAGTGAGGCGGAACTCTCCCTATGACCAGATAATTAGCTATGTCAGCATACCAGGGTGTATGCATGCTGATAGAAAATAGATGTTCATCAGGGAAAGAGTCATCAATGACTTGATTGTCCTCTGATATGGTCAGCCTTGAAAGAAAGTCTGCAACAACATTGGCCTTCCCTAGTTTATCCACAATGGTTATGTCAAACTCCTACATCAACAATAACCATCTTGCTAGCCTACCTAAGATCAGGGGTTTATTCATGAGGTATCTAATTGTTGCATGATCAGTGTGCACAAAGATCTGATAGTCGGTTATGTAGTGCATAAATTTTTTTAGGGCATAGATCACTACCAACATTTCTTTTTCTATCACTGGATAGTTGAATTTAGCTCCCTGCAAATTTCTGCTGACAAAATAAATAGCATTTTCAATTGCTCCTTCTTTATGTCCCAGGACTGCTCCTGTAGCATAGTCTGATGCATCTGTATGAATGTGAAAAGGAAGCTCCCAATTAGGACTTTTGAGTACAGGAGCATGAGTCAAAGCTACTTTCAAGTCAGAGAATTCCTTGTCACAGTCTCCTGTCCATTGAAATTTAGCATCTTTGGTTAGGAGACTGTACAATGGTGTTACCATTTTTTTGAATTCTTTGATGAAATTCCTATAATAACTTTCATGTCCCAAGAAACTCCTAACATCTTTCTATTTTGCGGGTATAGGCAGATTTGTGATCACCTCAATCTTGGCAGGATCTACTTGAATTCCTTTGGAAGAGATGTAGTGGCCAAGGACTACACCTTCCTGCATAATCATGAAGCACTTTTCACTATTTAAAGACAGATTATTTTCTTCACATCTCTTCAAGAATCTCCTGAGATTTTCCAATGCTTCATTAAAATCAACACCATAGGTGGTAAAATGATCCATATAAATTTACATGCAATCATGAGAGATATCTGAAAATATGCTAAAGACTGCCCTCTGAAAAGTTGCAAGTGTATTGCATAAGCAAAATGGAAGCACTGAGTAGGCATAGGTCCCCCATGGACAGGTAAAGGTGGTCTACTCTTGGTCCTCAGGTGCAATTTGGATCTGGTTATACCCATTGAATCCATCTAGAAAAGAAAAGTATTGTTTTCCTGTAAGTGAATCTAGAACTTGGTCTATGAAAGGAAGGGGAAAATGGTCCTTTCTGGTGGCAGCATTGAGTTCCCTGTAATCAACACAAACTTTCCACTTCCCTCCCTTTTTGGGCACAATCACCAATGGAGACACCCACTGGTTATCTGAAATGGGGTAGATAAATCTTGCATCTAACAATTTTTGTAGTTCCCCTTTTACAGTTTCTCTTAATGCAGGGTTAGTCTTCTTTGTTGTTGCCTCACTAGTGTACAATCATCTCTGATGTATATCCTATGAGTGCAAAGCTTAGGATCCAATCCCTTCATATCATGATAGTCCCATGTAAATGTATGTTTGTGGGTCCTTAAACAATTTTTCAAAGCATGTTGTTGTTCTTCACTCAACTTGTTAATATTCAGGTGTTTTCCTTTTGACACTTGCACTTGTGTGGTTAGCTCTATCATAGTTGTTTCACTAATACTTGGTACCTTGAGTTCATGTGGCAAAAATGTATTAGACATACTTGTTGCTGCAGGAAGTTCAGTTGCGCAAGAGAAGGCAGAAGGGTCTTCACTGGATCAATAGAACTAGATGAATGAGAGGATGATGCTTCCTCTACCTCACAATGGTTTTGGATTATGTTAGACAACACTTCATCTTCCTCTTGAAGTTGTATGAAATAACTTCTGCCTAACATCATAAGTTGTGCCATAGAATTAACTTCTTCGGCCTCTTCACCAACATTTGGCCATATGGGGTTATCCACATCATTGGATGGTTGAGCAGGAGGATAGAGAACAAAATTTTTGGTGCTCTTTCCATCAGAAATGGTCATGTCTCCTGACCGACATCCAATATAGGTATTTGTTTTTGCTAACCATGGCCTTCCAAGAATAATAGGATACCCGCCTAGTGTAGCTTTCGGAGAAAGAATCATGAAATATGTTGGGTACTCCCAAGAGTCTAGAGTTACCACAAGATCCTCTACTATACCATCAAGCTTAATAGTAGAACTATCAGCAAGCTATAGGACAGTAGGAGTGGATCTCATGCTTGCAACGTTTAGTTGCTACAGGATGTCCTTTGTCATTACATTTATTGTTGCTCCCAAATCAATCAAAGCATTCTTTATTTGAATCCCATTTATAGCAACTTCTACCACAGGACTACCTGGGTCATTGTACTTGGGGACAGTCACTTTCCCAAGCATGATGTTAGCCAGTTGTCCCACCACATGAACCATAGTGGGGTCTTTCTTTTTCCTGCCTAACTTCTTGAGGCATGCTTCCTTAATTGATTTTCCATATATGGGAACATCTTTGATGGCCTAAAATAGAGGCATCTTGACACATATATGCTTTAACTAATCTAAAATGTCAAATTTGGTTTCCTCTTCTTTTTTCTTAGCAACTTCCAATCTCTGAGGAAATGGTGGTTCCTGTTCGGTTTGCTAAATTGGGATTGGTTCAAGATTTTTAGGTGCACTTGGTTGAATGGGGACATTCAAATACTCCTCCTCTTCTACAGGAAGCTCAATAATAATGGGTGTGGAAGGAGCTAGAAAAGTAGTTCTTGAATGCAAGTGAATGTCACTTACACTCACAGCGTATGCAGGGAATTGATTTGGATCAGCAAGATATACTGGTTGTTGTTGTTATGGTTTTTTTATTTGGGTTAGGTGTGGGCTAAGCTAGTAGCTGAGTAGGTCTAGGTGTATTTGAATTTGCACTAGAAGGAGGAGGAATTATAGCAGGTTGTTGGGGCTGAGAAGGTGGATGCATGTAATTAGTGGTCTGGTTTGGCCATTGTTGTCCTCCCATCCATTTGAGATGTTTGCTGCCAGTTTCCTGGAGGTGGCTGCCAGTTTCCTTGAAATTGCTGCCAATTCCCTTGAGGTTGCTACCACTGGGGTGGAGATTTTTGGTGATTAGGCCAGGTATTTGGAGGGTTACTCCAAGGTTGTGGTGGATATCCTCCATAATTGGATGGATATGGAGATTTCCATTGGTTACCAAATGAATAAGAATTAAAATATGGCCCAGCAAAAGATAGTGGATCTGGTGGTAGACCTTGTCTTGGAGCCCATGGCCTCCTTTGTGCAACATAGTAGACTCAATCCTCTTCAACCTGGATTGGTTTGAACTTAGGTGGACTATTCTTATTGTCAATATTAGCTACCATCTTGCATTTACAGTCCTTCTTTTGTTTGCAATGAGGGCAATATTCTTCCAACAGTGCCTCTGCCTCCTCTTGTTTCTTCTTAGCTTGGAGTGTATCCAGTTGGGTTGCCAGATTGTTTATGATGTCTTGCTTGAAGTCTAACAACAAGTGAGTAATGTCCATCCTTGAGACTCCACTGGTAGATGACTTACCCATAGAGGATTGGTAAGCTCTCCCTTTCTTTGAAATTTCCCTAGAATAGTTCTAACATATCTTCTTGATATCCTCCCAAGGAACTTGGGTGATATCTCCTCCTGCCATCAGGTCCAAGGCATCAGTGCAACTCTCATTAATTCCTCTTAGGAAAAGCAACTTTTGTGAGTCTTCATTAAGTGTATGGTGTGGAGATTTCTGTAGGCAAAACAGAAACCTTGAAATGTAGTCCTCCAAGCTCTCATCTTCCTTTTGTTGCATCCTAAAAATGCCATCTCCTCTCATGTCACTGCCCCTGCAGTATTCCTTGTACTTCTCAAGGAACTTTGTCTTCATGTCATCCCATGTCTCCATAGTATTTTTGTCTAGGATCATAAACCATCTTAATGCAACCTCTTTCAAAGTGGTATGGAATAGCTTAAGCTTGTGGGCATCAGTGGTATAGTCATAACTCCTACAGAGTATATCAAACTCGAACAAGAAAGTATCAAGATCTTTTGTGACAAGTGCATAGAACTTAGGAAGGATTGAAGCAAGGATATTTTTGAGGTTGTCAACTTCATTCTGATGAGAAATGGGGAAAGGAAAAGTTGGTTGGTTAGGTCTGTTTCTATTTGCATCACCCATGATTGTCTGATGGAGTTCCAAAGAAAATGGGTTCTCAATCAGATTTTGATCTTTAGAGGAGGTCTCAGAATGGTTCAAATCAAAAAATGCATCAGCAAAGGGATGTGGCTCTTCTTCTTTTTCTTCTCTGGGTAGATTTTGATACTCAACTAGTTGGAATGGATTAGGATCATTAGGAAGGAATCTCCCATAAGCATCTCTTCTCCTTCCTTTATGCATACAATATCAACTCAGCATCAGCCAACTCACACAACTAATTGGTGAAAGAATAGGGGGTCATTACTTCCTAAATGAGGGGTATACTAGGAACAAACTTTCATAAATACATCAATAGGAAAGAAACTATCAATGACTCCAAAGAACTCTCTAGTTTGACACCATCCCTGGCAACAGCGCCAAAAATGTTGGCCTCCTACAATGATTTAACAACTAAGCCCATAGATTTGTGATTCAGAGATTGGACATCTAACCTAAATAGATGTCTTAATCACCATGAAGGTGCATTTAATTTGTCAACCCACAGACAGAGACTTGAAATGGTTATGCACAGTATGTACACTAGGAATCCATAGTAGCCATATTCATCCTATAGCTAAGAAAGACATAATGTTGAAAGCAAATTGCTTGGAAAGAAGTAATGTAAATGCTAAACATCAACTAACAACTATACTAATCTGACATGCATGACAGAAGTGAAAATCTGAGCAGACAAATAGGAAACTACTATGTTTGCTTTGGCTGTAGGAACAGTCACAAAATGGAATTCTAGTGGCTGTAGGAACAGACAATGCCAGATTATTAACTAATTGCTGAACAGAAAGTAATAACTAAACTAAAGGATGGAATGCTCACCAAGTGGGCCCCATTGGATGAGTATCCCTTAAAACAAATGTAAACTCAAATGCACGAACTTATAACTTCATTTTATTCATTGGAAAACATGAGTACAATCGAGCAACATGATTGTATTACTAAAAAACTCAGAATGCGAATACAACCATCAAATTAAGAAACCTCCAGAAAAGGAGCATCTGAGTCTTATTTATATGAAGAAAGGCTACTAACTAACTACCTAGCAAGGCAGTCAACTCCAATAGATTAGGAGGACGCCACTTTAGGGAAAACATAAAAAGTGGAGAGGCGGTTACGCATGTGTGAAATCTAGTTAAGAATGTTTTCCTTAACACAGATTTAGCACAACAGTAATGCCTATATTCGATCAACAGATAATTAAGACCATTTACAAGGCAGTTACAATTTCAATTTGAATGAGGAATCTCCCTCTGTCGAGAGTCTTCCCTCCATTGACCTTCGCATGATCACCTTGTTGACCCTTATGGCGCATGACCAGCTAGCAGAATCTTCCTCAATTTGGCAGGCCCCTAATTATATCTGCATAACAATATTAGTACGCACAACAATTGCATATCTGTAACTATCTTAAAGTGACATTCATTAATCCACATGAAAAATTAACATAGATAGTTCATATAGCATGTCAATGTCAATTAAAGGTTGCAAAAATAAGCTCATGCCCAATGTCTATGGTTTTGAGGAAATATCATAAAAAGGTCAATATCCAAGTATCAAAGTCTATGACAACTACAGAAAATGGATAACAAATTCTATCAAAATTAAACCATAAACTGGACTCATCAAAGGTATACAATTTTTTACACTATATTTAGCCCCCACTTTAGTGAGAATATGAGCTTACGCTCACGCTCACACTAAAGTAGACAAATATGCGTCAAGAGAGGTCCAAGTGTACAAATGTTAGAAAGATAGGATGACAAAGATCAAAGAGGGTGATCAAGCCCCCAAGATCTAAGATCCCATGGAAAACCAACATAGGAACAAAGGGACACATAAGAAGTGTAAGATCATACGTGCATCAAGACAAGATACACACACATGTAATGTTAAAGCTAATGCAAAAAGGATGGACTAGCAAGTTGCATTATGTCACGTCCATCAAATACATTCACATGGCTCCACTGCCAAGAAATTTGTATTATGCTCGGTGGCCATGAAAATATGCTCACAAGGGCTAGTGCAATTCGGTATACACTAGGTGAGCCCCCAAGGCTAGATGAGAAACACACAATAGGTCTACAAGGTGTGTACCCATAAAAAGGTGGCAGATGAAAAGGTCACACCAAGTCTACAAGACTTCCATACGTCAACCATCCCAAAAGTTATACATCTTGATAAATTTGATAAGGTGCCACAACATGATCAAGATGTTATGCTAACACTACACTATGTTCAACCTCTATGAATAAAGTGAAGCAATAAATGTCAATGCCAATGTAATAATGACAATGAAAATATCACACTTCCTAGGAAATGTATGCTATCATCACTAAGAAGGGAACATGCAAACAATGAGCAGGGGACTAATGCCCCCCACTTAAAATGTCAACCTACTTGCTATGTTGGTATTTTAAGTATAAAGAGGGGAAGAGGGGAACCTTGAAAAGAATGTACACCTCCAACAACTAGTTATCCTTTCCCCCCAAGCATGGAGACAAAGACAACCACCAAGGACTATCATGTTGATGCCAAGATAAATATGGTTGCACTTAAGATTGTACCACCATGAATGACAATGAGAAAAACACATAAAGTTACCAATGCCACATAGTGATGAGCAACATGATAGGATGAAATCATTATCAATTAGAGGAAGTAGGTGCATCAACACAAGGAAGAGCACCACAATCCTTAAGATGTTGAATTTTATTACTCAAATCCTTACATTCATTGGTAGAATGATTATGCACTTGATGATAGGCACAAAATGAACTTTTGTTATAAAATTTATTTCATATTCTTGGAGGAAGAGTAATCAAGCAGGATTTAAGAAGCCTCAACAAGATAGTCTCTTGATCAATAGTAGAAGATATTCTTTTGTTTTGTGAAAGAGATCTTTCTTGCTTACTAGAAGGTGTCATACATACATAAGACTCTCTAGGTTTAGATTGTGAGATTTTGTACACTCCCAAAAAGGAGGGTGTAAAATCTAATTAACCCCAAACTTCACTAAAACATGTGTTTAAAGATGAAGCAATATCATGACCATGATGTATATTTGTCCTAGGAGTGTTTTACGTGATGACATTGATATTAAGCGAAGGTTCATTTGATGCTTTCATTTCTTTCAAAGGACAATAACCAAGACCTCTTGTTTGTTCTTGCGGGGTAGGCTCTATAGGGACACAGATACCTTGTTCTTTAACATCACATCCTTTTCCATTATAGCCAATTTGTTTCAAAAGCTCATAACATCTTCCATAAAGTGCTTTCATTTCTTTTGAGGAAGGAGGTTTGTCATGATCACTTTTGTCATATGTGGATGTATAATTTGTGTTTTCTTCTCCTTTGCTAAAAGTTGTGGACTTACATGCTTTTGATGACTCTAATTATGTTGATACTATGGCAGCTTCTTTCTCTTTTTTTTTATTTGTGTGTAATCTTGTATTCTCCCATGAATGTAGGTGTAAAGTCTAAGGAACCCCAATCATTGTCCAATAGTTTTTTGATTGATGAAAAACACTTCTCTTTCTCTTCTTCTTGCACGTGTTCCACTTTTGTAGTTGGTGTCAATGTTGTAAGAGGATTTTTCATTCTAGGTTCAATTTGTAAACAACTCTCAAGCTCAGGATCAACTTTTACCATGTAAACCACATTCTAGTAAGTGTATTTCAGTAAACGATGTAACGTTGAAGGCACTGCATTCATTGCATGAATCCATGGTGTTCCCAAGAGGAGATTATATGAAAGATCATTAGGCATGACATATATAGGAGTTTGCAAAGTAACCCTACCAACTTTAATAGGAAATGTTATGACACCTAGCGGTTGTTTTCCCACATTATCAAAACCACAGATAGATAAGAAAATCTTGTTGAATTTTACTCTTGTCCACTCCCATTGTATCCAAAAGTTTTACACTACAAACATTAACCATTATAAATAAGAGTATGTTTAATGCCAAACCTGTTAATACTAGCTCGTATCATCAAAGCATCATTTTTTTTTTGTGTTTCCAAAGGAGGTAATTTATTTTGATGAACGAAAATGTCCAAATTTGGTGAATTCATATTCTCAATCATAGCTGCCACATCATTTGGTTGTGTACTAGGAGGGATAACAACTTGTAAAGAATTTTGCAGCATGCCATGGTAAAGAGGTGATGCTTGAATCAAATCCCACAAGGATATCTTAGCAGGAGTGTTATGAAGTTGTTCAATAAGATCATACTCCTTTCCACTATGGGAAGGTAAATGAGGGGCACTAGGAAAAATAGGTTGGGGAAGTGGTATTGATGGAGGAATGGTTTGTGGTTGTCTATTATTCCTTGTGTTATATGTATGAGCAACGGTATGATAACTTGGTTGCTACAAAACATTGTTACTAGTAAGTTGTTTTACAAAATTTAAGATAGCCCTTATAGGTTTTGGTTGGTGTTGGGGTGGTCCTATGATGAGAAGTGGCTTAGGAGGTTCAACAATCAAGGGAGATCTAGTGGTCCATTGTGTGTTCATAGCCTTAGCGAATTTAATTTTCTTTTTACAATCTTTTATCGAGGGGGGGTCTAAAGTGACCTTAGCATCTTCATCTAAGCAAGCCATCTTAGTATCAAGGATATTGTCCTCTTGCACCATAACATCTTCCCTAGTGGGAGAGGTGTCATGTCCCCGAAATTGTGACATTAAAGGTAACAAAACACATACTAAGAATGTTAACCATTCAATATAATTATAATTGTCAAAAACAATTATATTATAATTATAATTATTATATTATAAATATTAACATTATGGTATAATAGATATTAATATATATAATATAAAATAATATTATAATTAACCAAATATAAAACTATAAATAAACGATTATGATTATGATCATTATTATTTTAATATAAAATTATATTAGGGACATTACATCACAACTAAACTATATTAAGGATGAATGCATTATTATCTGCTACCTACATACCTACGCGGCTACATGATTTGGACGATATGAGTGAAGAAGGCAATGAATTGGAAAGTAAAGATAGGGATTAAACATATCCATAAGCACCTCGAACAGATGAATGGAAACGCAATTGAGTAATGTATGAATTGACTTTGCCACTATTAATAAATGGCCATTAAGCATCATATAGAAGGAAACAGTGATGGTGTCTTACTGCCAAAATAATCACGAATATACTAAGCAAACCGCTTGTAGATCGAAGTCATAATCGATGCACATGAATAATCTCCACAAGTAAATATAAATGCCACCTCCGTATGAAGTATTCAATTAGTATTGGGCTTTGGTTCTAAAGACTACCGCTAAGAGTATCGACTCAATGTCATTCATTATGTTGTGGGAACTAAACTGGTGATTCTATCATACATATGACAGTCATGATTAGTATTTGATGAGTTTGTAATCTTCCTAAGCCACTGTTGGTTTTCATTGAAACTGCTTATTGGCATTTACGTATGCTATATCTCCTATTTTGGCTCGAGGTATTGCTTACATTGATCTAACATGGATTGAAGGTCAAACAAAGTTTCAAACATTGTATCCCTTTTCGCCAGCTTATTTACATGTTATCATGTCCATGATGGAGAGCTTTATGCTGACAAAATGGGAGTATCGCCATGATAGAAAGGAGCGGCTAGAAGCTATCAAGAAATAATGTTAAAAGCAATCTATCCATATTTCTTTAGTTAGCAATATTAAGTTACGATACAAGAGACACATCCTTCATCAAGAGGATGCAACGCTTTGACAGAAGGAACCCTCAAAAATACTTCAAAGAGTTAACCCAACTTAAACAACATGGATCGATTGAGGAATACATAGCGAAATTTCAAAGGATTTCAATTAGGGTTCTAGGGGTTGATGAGGATAGACTTACCTACCTTTTTGTAGAAGGATTAATAGATCCAACCCGAGGACTAGTAAGTGTCTTAAAACCCACCTCCCTAGAAGATGCAATCGATAAAGCCCTAACACTAGAGGACAGTCTGAAGAGATCGAACAAGGAATCCCCCTACAAAGACAACATCAAAAGAACCCTTCCAAAGGAAGGAAGAGCGCAAGGAACCATACCTTCTTACCATGACCGAGAGGAACTAAAGAGGAAGGTGCTTTTCTTTGATTGCAGAGATGCATAGAAGTCGGGGCACCAATACAGTCAGAAAGACCTTACAAGGGAAGACTTGTGTCACAAGTGCGAGGAAGTTTGGGAACCTGGACACAGATGCAGACGAAAAGGAAGACAATCCTTCAACATGGAAGAAAACTCTAATCAAATTACAAGAGATAAAGGTAAAGAAGGACCAAATAAAAGAAGATGCAAAGGAGGGGGTGAGGAAGGAGGTGACTCCTTTAAAAAATGAAACCAAAGGAATGAAGCTCTTCAAGGAATCCAGTCCTATAATGGAGGGCATTGTGTCCTATAATGGAGGACATAGTATCCTATAATGGAGAACCTTTGTGTTCTATAATGGAGGACATTGTGTCCTATAATGGAGGATATAGCGTCCTATAATGGAGAACCTATGTTCTATAATGGAGGACATTGCGGGTCTATAATGGGGGACATTGCATCCTATAATGGAGAACCTTTGTGTTCTATAATGGAGGACATTGCGTCCTATAATGGAGGCCATAGTGTCCTATAATAAGAGAACCTTGTGTCCTATAATGTAGAACCTAGTGTCCTATAATTGGAGGACCTATGTGTTCTATAATGGAGGACCAATGTTTCCTATAAGAGAGAATCAGTACAATCTATAATAGGGGGGACCAAGTAAACCCAAACGGGCTAAATCATAAGAGAAAGGAAAAGAGTTGGCATGATGGGCCCTAGGCTCCCCATCAGGTCATAATTCCCCATACTCTCTTATGGTTGAATCCTCCAAGGATATTATAATGCTTCTCAATCAACCTAATGATTGACCATGATTTTACTAACATTTAATAATCTACTATTTACTATTATCGGGGTGAATGATTATGATAAGCTATCAGTACGATTATGGTAAATGGCTCTAATTTGTGTGCAAGCCTTCAAACTAGACCTCAATCAGGTAAGATGAATTCTCTAAACCCCTATTTATTTAGATTAAGGATTTAAGGCAAACTCAAGGTATCCTCAATTAGGGGGGGCTGAGATGTTTGATCACCCAAATTTTAAGTTGCTTGAGGACAAGAAAATTTGGGAGGGGAGAACTGTCATATCCCCAAAATCATGACATTAAAGATAACAAAACACATACTAAGAATGTTTTTGATTGAATAAGCAGGGAAAGGGCCCTGACCCTTACAAATTAGTATAGCATAGTAAAGAACAACCATTCAAAACAACATCAGGAGGAAGCAGACCTGAAAGACACTTCCCCTACCCAACATACTAAGAATGTTAACCATTCAATATAATTATAATTGTCAAAGACAATATTATAATTATAATTATTATATTATAAATATTAACATTATGATATAATACATATTAAAAATATATAACATAAAATAATATTATAATTAATCAAATATAAAACTATAAATAAACGATTTTGATTATGATCATTATAATATTTTAATATAAAATTATACAAGGGACATTACATCACAACTAAACTATATTAAGGATGAACACATAATTATCTGCTACCTACATGCATATGCAATTACGTGATTTGGACGATATGAGTGAAGGAGGCAATGAATTGGAAAGTAAAGATGGGGATTAAACATATCCATAAACACCTCGAACAGATGAATGGAAACGCAATTGAGTAATGTATGAATTGACTTTCGCTACTATTAATAAATGGCCATTAAGCATCATCTAGAAGGAAACGGTGATGGTGTCTTACTGCCAAAATGATCACAAATATACTAAGCAAACCACTTGTAGATCGAAGTTGTAATCGATGCACATGAATAATCTCCACAAGTAAACATAAATGCCACCTTTGTATGAAGTATTCAAATAATATCGGGCTTTGGTTTTGAAGACTACCACTAAGAGTATCAACTCAATGTCATTAATTATGTTGTGGGAACTAAACTAGTGATTGTATCATACATATGACAGCCATGATTATTATTCAATGAGTTTGTAATCTTCCTAAGCCACTGCTGGTTCTCAAAGCCATCGTTGGTTCTCATTGAGACTGCTTACTAGCATTTGTGTTTGCTATATCTCCCATTTTGGCTCGAGGTATTGCTTACATTGATCTAACGTGGATTGAAGGTCAAACAAAGTCTCAAACATTTTATCCCTTGTCGCCAACTTATTTACGTGCTATCATGTCCACGATGGGAAGCTTTATGCTGACAGAATGGGAGTACCGCCATGACAAAAAGGAGTGGCTAGAAGCTATCAAGAAATAATGTTAAAAGCAATCTATCCATATTTATTTAGTTCGTAATATTAAGTTAAGATACAAGAGACACGTCCTTCATCAAGAGGATGCAATGAAAAGATATGTCTTTGGACGAATCATGAATACAAAAGAGATGTTTTCAAAACATCAACATCATGAAAGGGAAATCGGAAGAAGTAATACATTGGTATAAACAGATCCAGACGCTCCTAGGGAGAAATTGGTTATAGATCCAGGCTATAGATTCATTAGAAGCAATCGGACACCCAGCCCTCCGTAAATTAGAATGATTTAAAGGCTAATAACAGCAGAGACAGTGAATGAGATTGGCATCAATCTAGCCAACCTGTTTATGCATGCAATCAATTAGAGAATTTCAAAAACAACATACACTTTATGGTGTCTAAATTGTAAACATAATAGTATATATATAACTTTCAAGGGATATTTTTACCTACTATTATAAACACAATCTCAATTACCATCAACAAATATTAGAGACTAAATATCAAATACATTAATCTTGAAATCGACATCTTAAAGTATATCTTTTTAACAATAGGTCCTAAGCATCCTTTAAATATCTTGAAAATATCGTGAATTAAAAGATTGAAGGGAAGAGTTATCATAATTCCATAAGGGTACATTACAAGAGGTTTTAGGAGAGAGGCAAACAAGATTCTCATGACATTCAATGGTTGGATCTTCTAACACCAAGACACCTTTGTCACAAGCAGGAGAGGTATCGGGAGAAGGACACTTATGATTGTCATCTTTGTCAACGATTGCATTCTTTTTTACTAAAACATTCTCACAAGTGGGAGATGAATGGAGACTCGGCAAAGTGATGTTAAGAAATGTGTCAATGATCTCGTCCTCTTGTGCCATAATATCCTCCCAAGTGGGAGAAGTAGCGGAGAGTGACAAACAAGATTCTCATGGCATTCAATAATTGGATCTTCTAACACCAAGATACATTCATCACAAGTAGGAGAGGTATCGGGAGAAGAATAACTACGATTCTTGTGATTTTCTATGATTGTATCCTCGTGTATCAAATCATCCTCATAAATGAGAGAGATATTAGGGGTTGAGTGAAGGATAGGCAAGGTGATATTAAGGAATGTGTCAATGATTTCATTCTCTTGCACTAAGGTATTCTCATAATTGGGGAAAATATTTGAAGGATGACTAACATGCTTCTAAATGACCTTATTTTGTTTCCCTAGATTGTGCTCATAACTAGATAGATTGCATTTATACAAGCCATTCTTTACCATATCAAAACATCTTTGAAAAGGAAACATGCTTTTATTTATGTAAAAATGAGAACTAATCTATCCAAAATATGCAATGCTTCAAAAAATGAAAACGATTGTCCTATAGATCTAATGATTTTCAATACTGAAATGCAACAAATCTTTTCCAATTTTGCAACAAATCAAACAAAACGGCACTTTTCTTGCATATGCAATAACAAATTTTTAGAATTTCAAACAAACTTCTGCAAGTTGGAATAGACTGATAATACAGAGACAAAAGACTATGCAAAAGTTGTCTAGACACTTGTACAAGGACATGTTCGTCCTAGGGCGAATGAGTCCTTGGACAAGGTTCCAAAAAATGAAAATTTGATGTTTTATGTTGTTCGATGTTTCTTTTTCCAGTTACAAATAGGTTAATCAATGACGGTTTTTCTAGATTTTGAGATAAAATGAAAATACAATTTTTTGACAATATATGAACAAAATGAGAACTTTTTTTTAATGCAATTTTTGATGTAATTTTGATCTAAATGACTAAAACACACTTTTATGAAACCTAATATGCAAAATGTATACAATATTTTTGGATTTTGTTATGAATTTGAATGATGCAATTACACAATTTGTAACCCTGAATGCAATGCAAAACTAGATAATGCCAAACCTAGATCTAGGGTTTCAATGATTTCCAAATAAGAAAAGATGTTGTACAATGTCGAGTTCACCAAAATCAAATGGTGGGAAAAAGGGGAATGATTAAAATAGGGTGTCCTAGGTCCATTCAAAGAACTTAAAAACTAATGGTGTCCCTCTTCCCAAAATTTCATTGAAATAAGAGATTGCAAGGTGTAGAGATTGACTTACAACCCTAAGGTGAGTCAATCAGACTTGAATCTCTAAGTTTCTTAGGATAGTAGGATTTTGAACTAAATGGAAATGATTTGATGCAACTAAACCTAATGAACAATATGACCTAGATGTGAAATGCAAGATCTTGAAGCTATAGTTACTAAAATCATAGTTTGCAAGTAGAGAGAAGGGTCTGGACACATGTACCTGGCATTAAAAGTTGGTTTTGAGCATTGTTGGAGGACAGGTTCGCCCTAGGGCAATGGGTCCTAAACAAGGTGTCCAAAAAAGCTTTGATAGTCCTTAGGTAGTGGATCTTAGCTTCAATCTTGCACAGGTCCCATTGTCAGAAAGTCAAAAATAAAATCTACAATTGAGTTTTTGTGGCTTGCCAACATGGTAACAACTTATTCAACAATGCAAAATTGCTTCTTTGAGATCTCTTCAATCTTTCTTCAACTTGTAATTTGCACATACAAAGAGAGGAAAAATTGTTTGTTTGAATGGGGGTTTGTTTTAGTCGGACCCCGTGTTTGGTAATTAAACCTTGATAGAAAGATAATGACAATTGATAAATGGAAGAAATGATGAATGAACACTTGCTTGCTACAACTCACCAAACCTTTAATGGCTTCCCTTAGAGGACTGAAATCACACACATCACTCCAAGGAATCAAATCTTGCTTTGCTTGATTTGTTGGATACTTGAATGCTTAGATGCTTTAAGATCGACAATGCATATTAGCCTTCACAAGATGACATGAACACACATATGCTTGAACATGATGATAGGATCTTGAATGTTGCAACAAATGACTGATAAATTTGCTCTAAAATGCTCTTGACAATAATATTTGCTCTTGAATTTGATAGATCATGCATGTTAGATTTGAATTGATAAAAAGACTGTATTTATAGGTGTTTATCTAATTTACCAAAAATTAGATTCCAAAAGTCGACAATTGCATATGAAATTTGAATCATTAAAAGACCGCCAAAAACATATTAAAATTTGGGACCTAGGACCTAAAGAGGGCGAATGGGTCCTAGCCCAAAAGTCAAGACACATTCAATTCGAAGTGATTAAAATATTAATTGCATTAATTATATAGGTTTTCCTTTTGAAAAATGAACAAAATAAGACTTTGAAATGCATAATTTGGCAAATTAAAAGCTTAATTAAGTCCAATTAATTAAATGACCCAAACATAGTGTGAAATTGTGAAGGTACACAATTTCCTACACTACACTAATAAGGAAATAAAAAAAATTATATGAGAAAAAATTAGGAATGTTGTATGGACAAAACAAATAGGGTGAAAAAAACCTCACTATATCAAATAATTTAACCCCACATGAGACCATGAGAAAAAAGCCAACATAAGAGTGAATATTAAATGGAAAGCAAAAATGTTGATAGCCCAATTAAAGACTAGTTCACATCATCTTAGATATATAATTGGCAAATGGTTGATACCCAATGAGAAGTGGGAAAAGAGAATGTGTTGATTTTACAAGGGAGTGTTGGAGATAGAATGACATTTTGTCATGAGTGTTCAACCTACAACGACATCCGTACCAGTTAAAAGATACCTTGAAAATTGACAATTTAAGCATCTTGTTTGAGGAGGCAAGGCTAGCCAAAATTGTTGGAAATAAGCCATACCTAGACCGACGATAGGCTGACCAAAGGGGGGCTAGTAGCTCAGTTGGTAGAGCACTCCAACAATGAAATGGACGGTCCTAGGTTCAAGTCCTAGCTGGTCCAAATGAATAGTAGCTCAACAAGTGGTATCAGAGCCAAGCTAGGAGCCCAAGCACCAACATTGGGGCTTAAGGGGGGTTGTTGGAAATAAGCCACACCTAGACCGACGATGGGCTAGCCAAAGAGGGGCTAGTAACTCATTTGGTACAGCACTCCAACAACAAAATGGAAGGTCCTAGGTCGAGTCCTAGCTGGTCCAAATGAGCAGTAGCTCAACAAAAATTGCAAACTTCTTTTATCAAATTCACTGCAGAAGATTTGATCTCGACAAGAGATTACAAAACTTTATAAGGTTTTGGTGCTGAGGGGTCGTGTGCTACTCGAGTCCCATCAGCTGCTTTGGCCTCATAGATGTTATTAAAAATATTTATTTCATTCATGACCTCCGTAGTTTTGTAGATGAGTTTGCCTCCTCTTCCATGCTCAGATGATTGAGAAATGGGCAGCAAACTTTTATATTAATAAGCCCAACATAACCACCCACCATCAAACTCTCAGTACATAAGCATTCAGCGAACAGTTGCTCAATAATAGCATCAGGCACTGCAGTTCTTGTGAGGTCGCAGATTTGTCAGACTTGAAAACCCCCAAAATTATTAGGAATACATTTTGTTTCTAGATTATAGAGATATAAAGAGGTGAGACGTTTATGGAATAAACATAACACATCCTCAGCACAAAATCTAAATACTAAGTGTCCTCTCACATGCTACGTGTAAGTATCGAGGGCCCTCCAAGACATGGATATAATCTATTTCATCAGGGTGAGAATGAATTGATATCGCTATAGATACAATAGTGTGATATTTTCCTATTTCATTCTATTCTAAAATGGAGAGATCCACTGGGCAAAATTCAAGGAAACAATGAAAAGACATTAAAAATAGAATAAATAGAACAGGTATTTTAAAAAATGTTGCATACATTATAAAATGTTCTATTTATTTTTCTCTGCAAATTCTTGGGGTGCGGAGACAGCATGGCCCTGGAAACGCAAGGTTTACTGTTGATCACAGTAACAGAGGGGCTTGCTTCTAAAATCAGCGGGTACTGACCTAGAAAAATAAACTCATCAATTACCTTTAAGTCTTTAAGCAATTCCTCTCACAAGCCACTGGAATGCCAACTTTCGGATCAGAAGCGATATGCTCTTTTGGTACCTTCGGAGTTCACTGTATATCAACATAAAGTACGATAAATAAATATAATTCCCCAGTCAATATCGCATTCGCCTCTGCCTCAACCAACCATGTTGGCAGATTTCAATGAAGCCAGGGCACCTGCAAGTTGCAGCCATATGAAAAGCCAAACCTTGCAGCATTATGCTTCCACTTTCAAATTATGGATGCAGCTCTGGCACTTGCTCAAAATGCATGTAGCCCGACACCTTGCAACCAAATGGCCAAGATAGCAGACTACTTGGTTTTTTCATACAAACACTCCACCTGGAAAATCAAGCCTTATTAACAATCAGCTTTAGTGCTCATTCTTACCTTTTATTTTTCCGTTATTTTTCCAAACTAAAAATTTGTTGGCCCACCTAGGAAAATTCCTGTCTACCAATAAAAAATCGAAGAAAAATTATTATTTGCAACTCAAAATTTCCCTTTTTTATTGAACACAAACTATAGAAAAACTGGCAGAATTAGAAACCTTAAATACAGTCCCAAATAATTGAATGCATCAAGAGCAAACAGTGAACTATTAAACAGTGATTAGTTCCGTCCTCTTATAAATAATCCTCCAAATTATTTTTCTAAATGAATTGCATCCTCTTCATTTGTACATTCAATGTTCCTTGCATTATCACTCTGAGATATAGTGAATAAAACCTCATTTTCTTAACATACAGCATTTGTTGGTGTTATATCACCAGTCAATGCTGACGTATAATTACAGCATTTTACCATTCATAGACATCGCAGCTAAATTATCAGTTGTGAGTAAAAATGATAACCATTTGAGATTTTCATGCACTTGTCTCTTGCAAAACCAACTCAAACCTTTAGGTACTACAAATGGTAAGCACCTTACCACTAAAATGCAGAAAACATGGAGCCGTTAATCAAGACTTTTGTTGTTGACAAAGAAGTCTCAGTCGAATCCCGATTCAAAGCTCAAATAGATAGTCAAAGACATCTATCTATCTTGCAAAGACGTCATCAATAATACTTACAATCAACCTTCTCTAGTTCATGAAAACTAACATAAAACTTGGACCGGATTCATGTTCAGACCTAAAATAATCAAACACAACTTGAAATAACTAATTTTGCTTTCTTATTTTGTTTGTATGCTACAATGGAGCAATGTACGCTCATGTTAAGCATTAATAGTGCAACACAGCAGATGTCAATCCTGACGCCACCTGAACTGGCACTGATTATTACAGCACTTGTAGAAAATTGACGTCGGTTCATCTGCTGATCTGATCTGAATCAGCATGAAATATGCTTGGCCAAAGTTACATTTGGGGCAGTTGGCTGCACACACAAAATGAATCACAATGAGATGTCATGTAATAGAACAAAAAGATGACAATTCTAACAATTAGTGTGTGCAAATAATTATACTATGAAGATGACAACAATAGGACACAGTCTACGGCCATGACGTTGCAAACTTGTTTCATGAAATACGTGTTAGTTTTTAGACCAGTGTCAATAATAATGAGAGAATGCATAGACAGCCATTAAAAAGTCTCTTGAAGGTGGTTTATCAAATCCAGTCAAACAGGGCAAACATTTTGCCACATCTTTGAAATCTGCCTCAAATGAAACTGACTTAAATGTTCAGCTTGTTTTGCAATCAAACTTAATGCCAGATCTAATCACTAATGCTTTAATTATTATCCCGATATCCACTTAACACTAGGTCTAAAATAAATGCTTGAAAATACAACAATTTGCATTCTATATGTAACCACAGTATAAGTTCCCCAAAGTTGATGGAAGGCCTAAACTCCCCAATCTCACATGTGTATTTTTTTAAAAATTAGTGTAAATATTGTTCTTGAAATGTTTGAAACATTTCCATGGTATTGGTATTTTAACCAGAGATTACTATCTGTGGAATGCTTTTAATTACTGTCTTGTTCCAACTAATCCTACATACAAGTTCAGGATAACAGCTGACTATTGTTAAGATTTGGATCCCCCGGCGATGGGTTTGGCCAAGCAGAGCATATGACAAAGGAAGACTAGCTTTGGACCTTGATAAAACTCTATTTGTCAAGCTAGACCAGTGCAATGTTTCTAGATGCAAGCCATGACAAGCGAGCTATGACAGCACAAAGCAGAATGTGAGAATGTATGAGAATGATTTTTAGGAGGTTTGGCATCAATTAATATCGCTGAAGCCTCAGCTTATGTAAAAATGCTCTAATGCTGCCAACTGGACACCTAATTGCAGATGCAGATTCCACATTAATAATTGACAAACTCAATAGTCTAGGTGTGATTGAATGACCATGGCTGAGCATTGCTACAACAAAGATCCAGGTTCAAATCACCATGAGAACAAGCTCGCACAATGGAAAGAACTGTCCCCCCACCATCCCTCCAAGTGCCGCCTCCAAAGGGGGGTCATCCCTGGGATGACCCTACAAAGTAGAGGATGTCCCTGGGGCTGATCACCTTTGGGTGGTGTCCTGGGAAGCCTTGCCTACCCCAGGACAGTTGGGTCACGCTTATGTACCTCAACCATTCTGGCGAAGGCAAGACATCTCCATGCCTCAAACAAAGAAAAGCGTTAAATTTATTAAGAAAACTCAAAAAAATATTAAAAAATCTAAACCCCAATAAAATTATGAATATACTAGTCCATTCTTTATTGCAATCATGAAAAAGAGCAAGAGGAAGTCTCCTGCAAACTATAAGAAAAAGTCATTTAACACCCAAAAAAATGGAAAAACAAAAAAAGGTGACTATACCATGAAGATCCCTATGGCCTCAAGGCCTTAATTTGGGCTTGATGGCAAGGTTCCACCCCTCAACCCAGCTCTGTATCACAATAGGGAAAGTGCCAAGGATGCTGCCCCTTGACACTGCTGAGGGCTACTAGCCACAGACCACTACTCTAGTTTTAAAAAGTATAAAATAAAAATTGTTTTGGGTCACACCGGATTAAACCCTAAGTAATTGAATTCCATTTATACTTTTGGTTTGTCAAGACAATCTTGATTCCAAGTAATGCTGCAATGGTTATGGTCCAATGATGTAAATATAAAGATGTTAGTGAAGATGCTTGGATTTCACACATGCATTGGCACTGCAATTTGTTGTGGACCTCTTTGTCAAATTCTATTCTCTACTGAATCCCTTACTTGGAAACATACTAAAGCTCCTGACTGATATTATAATACAACCCATTCAAATTTTGGTTGGCATTGGTGTATCTACTTTTAATTGTTTGATAAATAATGTTGGATCCTAGTACCCTTTTCTCAAATGATGAATAAAACAGGTGTTATTATCTTTAAAAACAGCCAATGCATAAACAATGTTGGAATTTGTTCAGATTGTTTACAGCATGGCTAACATTGAGACATCAGACAAAGACAGTGTGTGAGATGATCCTACAAAGTCTAATAATGAAGTCTCGGTCAATGGTACAATCTCCACTCAAGATAGGGGTGAAGACGTATTAAGATTCATAATCTCTGATGCAAAATGGCATACATCGGTATAACCGTATAAGTTTGTATAAATTTCAATTTCTTTTACTAATATTGTTTACATTAATGATAAATTGCAACTCCCTTTATTATTTTTTGTAATTGATTTTTCAAATATTAAGTTTAATTGCAGTCCAGAGTCCCAAAATTTTGGGAGAAAATTTGCCATCCCTCCATCCTCAAGACTCCTTAGTACACTGACATGTGTAGAGTGTTAAAACCCATGCATGGGGATTGGGCCCCTGTTTGTGTCCCAAAGGTTGTGGTATCTGTGGAAAGGCCTCTACCAATAAACTGTAAGATCCCCTTCCCAGTTGTATGATATTTTTGTGTTTGTTTCAGTTTGATTGATGTCCCATTTTACCACACTGACTAAAGTTCTTTGCATAGATAAAGTTCAGATTTCATTGGTAATATAAAGACAGATCCAATTACCAGATTACACATGCACTTTTCATAATTTCTGACTGAGATACAATAATATAATGGAGAATACAAACAGCAGTCATAAATAATACCGAGTATGAACTAATCTCAGTCACATATATAATCAATTCTCAGATTGAACAATAGCGTATAATGATGTGCAGGTTTATATTTAATAGTCCTGAGCAACAAATAAAGACATTACATGAGCATATGCTTCTCTGGCCTGGAGATATACGTCTCATACTCCAGTGTATTCTTTGGGCTCTCAGCTAAAGAATAACAGCAGAAATAATAGAATAAACTCCAGCAAAGATAATCGCACCCTTCAATGGCATCGATCAGCTCTTGAATATAATCGGCCTCCTTGGAAATTATATGTAGCAGGCACGACCTCTATACAGAGCGCTATTACTCCTATGTATCCATGCAGCTTCAAACCTTACTACAGAACTAACTCCTTATATTTTGCATAGCTGGCAATCTCCATATTTTTCTGTTAGTGCTAGCTATTTGGTGTGTCGGTTCATTCCTCCATTATGAATCTCCACAATTTGATTTGTCTTTTGCTGAAGTGTGGTGGCCAACCAAGGGGGTTCCACGAACCTTTGTTTATCCATGTCAACCCTTCAGAGGAGAATAAAACATAATTCGCTGACCTTAGAACTATTATTATCACCTGTAACAAACCTTCGATGCCTTCCAATCCTCATACATCCACAATTAGATATTCTGAATCCTTCATTCGCCACATCACTCCAAAGTTTGCCCTTTTTGGCTTGTAACACCAAAGACTCTTTTGTCTCTAGTGATGACTATCAAATTCGCTAAGACTCCTCAAGACCACGCCTCCCTCAATATGCACGACTAAGGGAGAAATAAATAGCGGCTAAATATAGGCTTGGCACTAAACTCAGATATTTTATTCTTGTAAATATTTAAGCAGATATTCCGCAATTCAACTGTTATGCCTTTGCAAACCAAAAGTTTCTTCAAACCCTAACATCAATCAAATTACTGCAATCACCAGATATAAACCAAATTCTCTTAAATCTTTCAAACCCTGATATTCGAAATTTTTCCTTCGAAGAAGACTTGCAAAATTCCCATAGACGATCTTTGAAGCCCAAATGTGAATTCCGAATGAATTCGCCAATTGCCAGCTAGAGAGGAATCTTTCACCACCAAAATTGGAACCTATAGGAATTCCCACCTAGGGTTTCGGACTCAAGAGAGCTCCACCAAGAATACCAAGCCAATAAAATAATAATCCAGCATAATAAGAAAATGAGCTCTTGAGTCTTTTTATAACACCTTTTATGGCTTTCCCGCCAAAATCACTTAACACTTTATTATAAAGTGACTTTATTAGTTTAACTTTTAAATATTCCCCAATGTCACTTAATAACCCCATATTATTTAATCATTTAATATCACCTTTATAATTGTATTTTTGCTAGGCAACATTAAATAATTAAAATAATTAAATACATTATTATGATTATGGCGAGCTAGAAAATGGGGACATTAGAGTCCTCCCTTCCCAGAGATTCCTTGTCCCCAAGCAATCCACACTTGCATACCATGGCCATATACCAGGATCCTAGATGATTTTGTAGAATGCTCCATCACAATCATGTTGTGCCAACATAAAACCACTATGTACAACAACTCTATCAAACACGGCAACTCCGTCAAACCCTATAATCATAAGAAGCAATCTACCAATCATAAAGATTCCTAGATTCCATAGCCAAATCGGAAGTCCATCACTCCCCACACCTATTGACTTCCGTTGTGCCACTCTGATAACCTCTGGAATCCAAATGAACCAAGTCTCAGAGTCCGGTTTCTATAAGCAACCATCTAGAGAGAGCAAAGTAGGAGACTCGCAAAGTTTGGATTCATCACCTGAAGTCAGAAACATACCATACCAAAGTGAACTAGATAATCCCTTATCTAACCCACCTTTTTGTGCTATCAAAGATATGGTCAAATCTTGCATATGTGGGCTGAAAGAAAACTAATAAACACACCTCATTATGCAATCGAGGTGAAATTCACCTGTCTGAGTCAATGTAATCCTAGAATAGTCACGTGGATTCCCTACTTCACTGCCATCCCCAAAAGACGACTCATGACTCAAAACATGCTGGACAGATCTTGCAACAGCACCGTCATCCTTCTCTGCAACCCTGATGGCAAGGTCTCTATCTGAAAGCAACTGCAAGTAACCCGATTTAATGTCTTCAAGGGCGTGCTTGATTGTCTGCAAACTTGTGGCCTTAACCCCTTCCCGTGGACCTTCTTGTCCCTCTTCAAAATTAACTTTCCAAATGAGATATTCAATGAACTTGTCTATCATATCAAAGCAAGCCAAGGTTTGTTCAACCTTATCATCAGTGACCTACAACTAATTCTTCCATTCATGTGTCTCATTAGGCCATAAAGGTCATGATTAGCTGCATAAAATGAATTCTCATATTTGCTTTCAGGAGTAAGAAATATACCATTATGATTGCCATTTTCCTCACTAGATGATGCCCTTCAATTCTCCTGAAAAGAAGATGGAACAGCCGTATGATCCAACATACCAGTCTCAAAAGAAAACATCTTCTCCTTACAAGGCTGTCCAATAACAATCTCTACATTACCGATGTAGAGCCTTGTGCTTATCTCAATCGTGGGTGCACTCACTCCAATGGAGATGCCTAAACCTATAGCCAAGATCGATGTGTCCGCGTCATCAACAATCCATCCCACTCTAAGTGGTCTCTTATGGATGTGAAAGATGCCCAACATAGGTGCATAGAAACACATACCAGCCCCTATCAACCTATTAGTATAAATCAAAACAGCACCATGCAAATTGGAAATCATGTCTATGATGGAGCAATAGGTATCTTCAATGTCATATGATGATAAAGACTCATCATCAAACTAACCTCCAACACCAAAGTGGTGACTCCAGTCTCTCCTATCCCTCTAAACAGCTATTGTCCTCAAAGTGTACCCTAAAAACTCTCTGACCAGCAAAGTAGGACAGCCATCAACCAACAATGTAAGAGGTAGAAACCAATGGGTTAGAGCTGGAAAACTTTTGGCCTCATGCATAACTCCATACCATAGGCCGAAATCTATTGGAAACTTGAGCATGTATCTCTCGAAATCAAGTGCACTACATCCTCCATCAAATGACTCCATGACATGAGTCACCTGTTCTAAGATCAAGGAAGCCCCATACTGCTTATAGAAATTTTTAACAAGAGAATACTCCACGTGCTTGGTCAACACAAGAGGTACCTCATTCACATCCTAAGTGTGAACAATAGAAGACTTCACACTACTATCTTCATCATGTACTATGGCTGCCATAGATGTCTGAACTATTGTTGTGGATGATGAAGATTGAGCCAAGCTTATCTCCAAGCAAAGCTCATCAACCTGGATCTCAAATTCTTGAAGGGCCATCTGAGCGCTCTTCAAGGAATCCATGGTAACCTTAAGCTCATAAGAGAGCTTATCAACTTCCTCTTCTTTCCCTCTCAATGGATCTGAATATATTTCAGCAAGGTTGAGGAGATGATCACGCTATGAAAGAAATGTAAGTAGTCTAATTTCATTGCCACCAAACCTTCTTTGATTACTTGTAAACTAGCTTGAGAAGATTCTTCTTCAATTCCTTTTTGTCTTCTTTCAAATTGAACCTTCCAAAGGTGACCCTCAATTAGTTTGTGCATTCTATCATTATGAGATAACGCTGCAACAATCTTATCTTCACTCACCTTCAATTGGTTCTCCAAATTATGTGGACTATTGGATTTATGAACAACTTTTGCTTCACATGAAGAAGCATCAGATTGTTCTTGAAGTGCTTGAGTCACACAATTGTTTTCTTCTTCGTTATCATCCATACATACATTCTGATTTGGAACTAGGACTGCACTAGTTCCACATGTAGAATCATCATCAATACCCTCATTAGGTGTTACAACACAAGAGAGCTCAGTTTGCTCTTGGTATTCATCATCCAACTCAGCTGATTCATTGGATGATGGCCTGCATTCTTCATGTAGAGAGAGAGGAACTTGCATACCAAATGACATTAGTTCTTCTTTAGTCAACTATTCCTTGAACCTCTCAATTTTCTGCTCGACCAATCTTTCTATGAAATCATAAGCTACGGTTGAGACATGTTGCTCCTTTCTCCAAATGACCAATAACTCTAATTGCAACAGGGACAAAATAGTTAGCATGCTTGTTTTGACATTATCTGGATGTCATTTTCTGATTCTAGTGATGAAGCAGTGGAACATCTGAAGAATTAAATCATCACACCTAAGATCAATCATAAAGAGGCATAACCTAACCTTGGCGATAATTACCAAGATTTTAACTCGTTGTCCAAAGGTAGGGCTTTTGACATCATGCAACCCATGAAAACTCTCCACAATTTGTTGAAGTATTTCCCTCATCATGTCATCATCATAGGGTGCATTAGAAGCCACAATTCTTGCAACTTCACTAATGCAAGTGACAACTGCAAGTCTTACCTCTTCATCCTGATGTCTCATAAGCACTGGCTTAACCAAAGAGTGCACCAATGGAGTCATAGCTTTACGCATCGACTGGGAAGGTAATTGATCAACCTTGCGTAGACAACTTTCTGCTTCCTCCAATATGCTAAGAAGAACTATTTTGATTGAGGTAAGTGTTTTAGCTTCTTACCTATAAATTTCAGGTTCTCTTAAAAGGCTTTGGTAGCCCCCTATTCTTTCCTCCATGTATTCCATTTCCACTCAAAATCAGCCTGACTCTGCTTCATAGATTCAAGCAAAGAGTTAATTGGATCACTAACAATAGCCATGATGCCCCACTGAATTACTGATCTGAATTTTCTGTTGTGCAAATTTGGTTTGAAAACCCTCAAGCTGGCAAGATTTTGGTCTTTGATACCACTATTAGATCCCCTTCCCGGTTGTATGATATTTTTGCATTTGTTTTAGTTTGATAGCTGTCCCATTTTATCAAACTGACTAAAGTTCTTTGCATAGATAAAGTTCAGATTTCATTAGTAATATGAAGACAAATCCAATTACCAGATTACACATGCACTTTTCATAATTTCTAACTAAGATACAATAATATAATGGAGAATACAAACAGCAGTCATAAATAATACCGAGTATGAACTAATCTCAGTCACATATATAATTGATTCTCAGATTGAACAATAGAAAATAATGATGTGCAGGTTTATATTTAATAGTCTTGAGCAACAAATAAAGACATTACATGAGCATATGCTTCTCTGAACTGGAGATACACGTCTCATACTCCAATGTATTCTTTGGGCTCTCAGCTAAAGAATAACAGCAGAAATAATAGAATAAACTCCAGCAAAGATAATGACACCCTTCAATGGCATCGATCAGCTCTTGAATATAATCGGCCTCCTTGGAAATTATATGTAGCAGGCACAACCTCTATATAGAGCAATAATACTCCTATGTATCCATGCAGCTTCAAACCTTACTACAGAACTAACTCCTTATATTTTGCATAGCTGGTAATCTCCATATTTGTCTGTTAGCGCTAGCTATTTGGGAGTGTCGGGTTCATTCCTCCATTATGAATTTCCACGATTTGATTTGTCTTTTGCTGAAGTGTGGCGGCCAACCAAGGGGGTTCCACAAACCTTTGCTTATCCAAGTCAACCCTTTAGAAGAGAATAAAACATAATTCGCTAACCATAGAACTATTATTATCACCTGTAACAAACCTTCGATGCATACATCTGCAATTAGATATTCTAAATCCTTCATTCGCCACGTCACTCCAAAGTTTGTCCTTTTTGGCTTGTCACACCAAAGACTCCCTTTTGTCTCTAGCAATGACTATCAAATTCGCTAAGACTCCTCAAGACCACGCCTCCCTTAATATGTACGACTAAGGGAGAAATAAATAGCGGCTGAATATAGGCCTGGCACTAAACTCATATTTTGTTCCTGTAAATATTTAAGCAGATATTCTGCAATTCAATTGTTATGCCTTTGCAAACCAAAAGTTTCTTCAAACCCTAATATCAATCAAATTACTGCAATCACCAGATATAAACTAGATTCTATGAACTCTTTCAAACCCTAATATTCAGAATTTTGCCTTCGACGAAGACCTGCAAAATTCCCACAAACGATCTTTGAAGCCCAAATGTGAATTCTAAATGAATCTGCCAATCACTAGCTAGGGAGGAATCTTTCACCATCGAAACTGGAACCCGTAGGAATTCCCACCTAGGGTTTCGGACTCAAGAGAGCTCCACCAAGAATACCAAGCCAATAAAATAATAATCCAACATAATAAGAAAATGAGCTCTTGAGTCCTTTTATAACACCTTTTAGGGTTTTCCCACCAAAATCACTTAACACTTTATTATAAAGTGACTTTATTAATTTAACTTTTAAATATTCCCCAATGTCACCTTATAACCCCATATTATTTGATCATTTAATATCACCTTTATAATTGTATTTTTGCCAGGTGACATTAAATAATTAGAATAATTAAATACATTAATATTATTTTGGCAAGCTAGAAAATGGGGACATTACATAAACCGAAAAAAAAAATAGTACTAAAACACCTAATTGCCTTGTCCATCAAGGAATTGGAGATTAGATCCTTCTTGGCATCATGGGGGACCACAAATCAAGTAGCGGGAAAGATGACCTAATATAGCCCTACCTAGAGCTATTGTGAACCTTGTCCAAAATAACTTTGACCAGCTTAGGCTCTAGACTGTCATCTTAGACACAATTGATATTTATCTCACTGATAAGCACAATGGCTAAGGGTAGGTCGGAAGCCTCCAAGGGGGTATCTTGACCACATAGTTGGCACTTAGAATTCTCTACCTTAACGTTGTGGCAAGAACAAAGAATCTAGGGGAATATTGACCCAAATCAGTATCAGAAGAACCAGTCTTAATTAGGAAGCAACTTTGTCATAAAGTTCAGCACCCATGGTGGTTGGGACAACTATGACAATTGTGGTCCTGTAGACTGATGGGTCGCATGGATGTGTAATCAAATCATTCAATTCCTGAAATGCACAAGATCCAGCTCTTTTTCTGAAACAATTCTAAAACCCTGTGCAACTGAACTTTGAATCGAGAAGAATATATTTAAAATTTGCATTTTTTTAATTTTAACACCTGGCAAAGTTGTTCAAGTTCCAACTATGTTGATAGTTGACAGGTAATTCCGACTCGTTAACAAATGACAAGGGATTGTTCTAAGTTCCTGGTTACAAGCTTGTTTGAAGCTTAAAATTTTACTTCATGCTTACAGTAAATCAAGGTATGAATTATTTGTTTCAAAAGAATGTTGTTAACTTTCCATGTCATTAAAAATCATAATGTAGAAACAGACTCATGTACATAGTCAGATGAAATTCTAATAGAAAACCAAAGCATTACATCCAAATTCATATCATAAAATACTATTACTTAGAAACTTAGACGAATAGACACCATGGACCATGTTTAAATTTAAAACAACGTCAAAGAAACTAGGTGGTGTTATCAAATATTATTTCTCACTGACAATTCTTGAGCTCGTGAGTGGAACATCCTATCCCTACCTTGGCATCCGCTAATGCCACTGACTCCATCTCTAAGTTCCTACTCTAAATTGTTCCCCAATTCCCCAATTAAGGTTGTTATTTTTTTATATTGCCCCCCTTGTGTCAACAAACCAATCTGGTGAGCAATCAACCTCATCCACCTCAATGGCTCTAACATTCCAAGTTTACCCTAGCCACTTGTGATAATGTTAAACATCATAGCGCACAAATAATAAACCATTCATTTCAGTTTCTGTCAGCCAACATCACTTAAAGTGTGTGTATATAGGCATTCTTTGATAAAATTCCACATCCAAAAGCACTGATAGTATGGTACAACATTTGAATAACATGCATCTTCCTTTATCGGTGGTATTCATTTATATGTTAAGAAAATTGTTGAGAGACTACAGGCACTAATACTTATGACATTACAAAAGCATTTGCTTAGTGGCAAGCATGTTAAACATACACCACACATACCTTCTGTACGATCAACATTCTTCCAGGCATCCTCTCCACCAAGCACATCATCCACCTCTTTTTTGGACAGAGGAGTTTTTTTGGTAATCTGCAATGCTAACATAAGCACATTAGCTTCATCTTCTTGATATAAATAATAGAACAACAAATAATGCATTGAAAAGGATTAGACTGTTTGAATAAGCCACTACCTTGCGCCGGATTGGAAAGATATATGGGCAAGTGGGGCAGAAAAAGCGCAATTCTTGCCTCATATATGGAAGCTCAACTTGAAGCATATTGCCACATGTGGGGCAGAATTCCATAGTTATACTGCATTCAACGGCTGAATAACATAACACTTCAAAACAGAGCAAAATTATGCATGCTAAGCATGCAAAATATTTTCATAACAGCTAAACAACATCTTAAGGTAAGATGTGAAAGACTAACAGGTTAAAATACACTTTGATGCTAGTTTGGTCAAGTTTTAAATCAGAACACATCCACCTTATGGAGTAATTGCTAATTCTAGTTTATAATAAATCATGTTAACTATTTACCGCCAATTGGCATATGTGAATAGGATTTTAATCTGCAGCAGAATGAAGGGTTCAACATCTTCACTTATAGCTGTTTTGGAAGTCATTCTCTGCTTTTTTGTGGAGGTTTTCAGGTTAGGCTTCCTTAGGAGATAGAGATGCAGCCATGTGGAAGTGTTGTGCAAGAAACTCTGAATGGAGGAGCTGTACCAGATGGGTGGCTAAAGAATCGATTCTCGTCTACATAAAATTATAGACCAGTACTCTAATAAACATTTCTAAGCATAAATTATAGACAAACACAGGCTAAGCTTAAGACCTATGCATAAGATTATAGACAAAATTGTCCTTAAATTCCAGGCAAGGAGATGAGGACAAAATTTCCAATATTGATACAAAAGTTCACAAAGAAGAAAGTAAAATAAGTACCAACAAATTCCTGAAAGGAGCTGCTGGACTTTCGGCCTTTCAATGATCTCACCAGAAGTACAAAGATGACCCCAGCATGAAGGTTTTAGCCTCCACTAAAACCTGCACCAGTTCACCAACAATCAAGCTGCCTTAAGAAAAAACAAAGTCCTGTTGAAAAAGAAAAGAAATCAATAGCTCAAGCCTAAAATAGAACAATTATAAATGAACTTTATAATTTATTCTAATAGCCTGTTTGCTCCTTCAAATATAAAAAACTGGTAGATATATAGAAAGAAAGAAATAGCTTAAGCCTAAAAGGAAATAACAAAAATAACACACTTTATAATTAATTTTGATAGCTTCTCTACCCCTTCAAATTTAAATACACCAGTAGATAAAATACTTCATGCTTCATCTGTTTTGTTAGCTTTTATTATGATTTTTACTTATCAAGGTAAATAATTTTTTAAAATATATTGGGTTTTGTTAGCTTTTATCATGATCTTTTCATGAAATGGTGAATGTTGAGGTGTTTGTTTTAAGTTGTTCGAATATGGTAAATGACTGGTGCATGTTGGATAGGAGTTTGTTAGTGTGCCAGATAGATCAAATTACATGTCACGACTATGCCCTTATGACATGTACAAAGTGGCATAAAACAAAGTTTCAAAAGTGCAGTGTATGCACCTCAATCCCTTGGAGAACCTACAGAAGACACAAATAACATTGATAAAAAAAATTGACACTATTCCTGTATTGATTTTGATGATGAATAAAAAAGATGCTACATATCAAATACATATAGACCTTTACTCAAAATCCCTTTCTAGACTGAAATCGTTTTTGGTGCATGTAGGGTCTTAGAATTTAATCTTGTATCATCATTATTATCAATGTAGAATAATCACACATTTAATGTATTTTTTTAACAAGTGCCATGTAGTGGCTAGAACCTGCCTCTAAACTACTGTTGTGATTTGTTTAATTTGTGCATACAAATTTATTTATAAATAGCATTGCAATAAGATGATGTGGACAACATTTTGTGGTGCATTTCTATATTCAAGTATGTGTATGTGTACACCTGAAAATGATCAAAAATGCTTTCAAAAAAAACTACGGTCTAAAATACTGTTCTCCTGAGCATAAATTTGAATAGGATGCTTAAAAATTCCCATCATACAGCAATAACATCAGGAAATAAATTAATGTACATTCCATGGATTGGATTTGATTTCTGGCACATCAAACCTCAGCTGAACTTGGAACAAATTTTGAGTATGCTATTACATATGATTTGTAATAGATGTACTCACGGATGTTAAATAGCTGTGGCTGATAAACTGCATCAAAATAGATGAAATTTGGAAATAATTATTATAAAAACATGTGTCCGTGGTTCACATCCTGGAAATGGGCCTAAAAAGGACATTAGTCATAGTAGCACCAGCCTTCAGAGTCCTTATATATTTGACAGTCATATTATCAGTGACATATATGTTTTAGTTATTTTAAAGGATTGATGGAAGAATAAAAAAAATGTTAACGAACCTTGTGCAACCTACAAAATGAATAGAATGAAACCCATAATTTAAAATTTTGTCATTTCTGCAAACTTATGGACACATAATTTTATTAAAATTGTTGTCAACTGTCTATTAGATATTTACCTGCAGCTGCAACATCAAAAAATCTATGCCATGAAATTAGAGTTGCTAATACTCATTGTCTTCTCTTACCTGGTAGCCACTCAATACAAAAATATTTATAAAACTTTGAATACAATGTAGGTAGCATGGTCTGTAGATGCACAAAATGATATTATTGAGGGAGTGGAGTACAGATTGAAGCAATGCCATAGACATCGCCCATTGAACAAACCATAGATAGTGAAAAACAATAACTTACCAGTGCCTGTATTGTAATATCTTCATTGTAATACTCATTGTAGTTCCGAGTTCGTATACTTAGTTTGGGTCTCATGCTTACAACTGCACTGAGTTCACTGGGTTCAAAATTGGTTTACAGGAAACCTGTGCACAGTTCATTCATTCTATAGCAAATTATGCCATATGTGCATCCAAGCACATATTATACAACTGTTTTGTTATTTAGGCGCCAGACTTCTGATTGTACTCCTCTTGATGTAGGTAGGAGACTCAATGAATCAAAACCAGTTTGAATTCATACTTTGCCTTCTTCGTGAAGGACTTTTCTAATAAGAGCAGAAAGTTTGAGACCCATGACTATTGCATCACAAAGGAAAAGAATATACATTTTCAAAATTATGGTAAATGTTGTATCTGTGCCTCCTTCCCTGCCTGAGTTGTATTTTCTGTTGAAAGCATTTTTCTGATGCTAATAGTCTGGACTGTTAGAAAATGTAGCATACCTCAGTCAGTCTCATTAGAGCGCAGTAGTTAGTCTTCTTCAACCTCAGTTAGTCTTCTTAGAGCACAGCAGTCAGTCTTCTTCACCAGCTACAGTTAACTAAAACTGGAATTCAAGTCCTGAAAGCCAGCTTTAGGTAGCTGTTAAATAAGACTGGAGACCAAGTCCTGAGAGCCAGCTCTAGATAGTTAGGTTAAAATAAGGTTATCTCTCATACACTGAGTTTAAGCAAAGTGTATATTCAGTTTAGTTTTGTCTTGTTTAAGTTTAATTGAGACAGGGCGCAGATTCCAAGAGACAATTAACTGTCTCTTGGAGTTCACTATCTTATACCTCCATGCAGATCATGCAAATCTTAACTTTGACTTATGATAACTCTTTTGCATGCCCCTTTCCAGATCTATAAATTAAAAGGACAGAGATACGGTTTATGAATGAGAAGATTTAATATTTTTTTGTAGCAGATTTATGTTCAAACTTAATGAAAACTGTGATCCTGGTCCAGAAGAGATGGCCAGGTCCTAGTCAATTGTTGGCCAGAGTTGTTCAAGAGGGTGGTCTATATAGGTTGCAAGGAGATCCTATGAGAGCACAAAAGACTAGGTCACTTGCACTATGGAGTATTACCAATCTTGATTGGCATGGTTAAAGGAATGCCTAACTTCAAGGTTGAGAAGAAAGGAGTATGCAAGGGCTGTGCACTCTGCAAGCATGTGAAGGTTGCTTTTCCTAGCAGCGAGCATAGACCAAGAGAAATTCTTGATTTAAGTCACTCAGATGTCTGTGGACCCATGTCTTCAGCTTCCTTATTAGGTAACATATACTACATATCTTTTATTGATGATTCCTCAAGGAAGTCCTAGATTTACTTCATGAAGACCAAGGATGAGGTCTTTCGAAAGTTTCTCGAGTTTAGGCTCTTGTAGAAAATCAAACAAGAAAGAAGATTAAGGTATTAAGGTCTGACAATGGAGGGGAGTATACCTCCAAGGAGTTTGATACTTATTGCAGGGAAGCAGGAATCAAGAAGGGGCCAACAGTGTCCTACAACCCTCAATGAAATAGGATTGCAGAGAGGAAGAACAGGTCCATCATAGAGACAACCAAATCTATGATCCATGATTTAGATCTACCCATGCACCTTTGAGCAGAAGCATGTCTTAAAATTGTCTATATTCTTAACAAGTGTCTTCACAGAGTGTTGAAGAACAAGACACCAGAGGAGGCATTCACTGGTGAGAAGCCTCAAGTAGCACATCTTTGTGTTTTTGGTTATCCAATTTACATTCATATCCCTGATAAGAAAAGGACTAAGTTGGAATCTTCTAGTTTGGAGAGTATCTTTCTAAGTTAAAGTGAGACCTTGAAAGCTTATAGAATCTACATTCCATCTCAGTGAAAGGTAGTTGTGAGCAGAGATGTCAAGTTTAACAAGGATGCATGGTACTCCAAATCTTAGGAACCTGAGGCAGAAGAACTTGAAACCTAAAAAACTGATCTGTAGAAATCAGATAAATAAGATTCGGATCAGCAAACTTCCAGTGACGTTGCGGGTGTTTCTCTTCTATCCAATAACAAGAAAGCCAAGTGATTCACTCAGACACTACAAGAGGAGCAGGAGCAAGCTGAAATTCCTATGAATTCAACTCGAGTAAGTCATCCTCCCAAGAAATTTCCAAATTATGTGGGACTAATGTTTTCCATCATTATTGCAAACTTCTAGTTTTAAGGAGGTAGCAGGTCAACAAGTTTGGCAAGATGACACGATGGAGTACAACTCCATAATGAAGAATGATGTGTGGAAGATAGTACCTCGACCAAAAGGGAAGTCAGTGATTGACTCTAAGTGGTTATACAAGATCAAGCATGCAGTAGATGGCAGAATAGAAAAATTTAAAGCTCAGTTTGTGGCTAGATGCCAAGTATACCAAGTATACCTCTATTAGATTTATTATATTTTAGCAGCAATCTTTTATTGGCATTTATATCAAACGGATGTAAAGAAAGCATTTCTTAATGGGTTGATTGAGGAGGAAGTGTACATAAATCAACCAAGGGACTTTTAAGTGCATAAGCGTGAGACTCGTGTTTGCAGATTGAAGAAGGGCCTTTATGGTCTGACACATGCACCTCATGCATGGTACTCCAAGATCAAAGAATATTTTTCAGGTTCAGGTTTCACAAAGACAGATGCAGATTCCAATCTTTACTATTTGATTGATAATTCTAAACTGCTTGTTTTAGTCCTGTATGTAGATGATTTAATACTTACAGGAAGTTCAAAGAAACTCATAGAATGGTACAAGACAAAGTTGGCAAAATAATTTGATATGAAGGACATTGGCTTGATGAACTACTTCCAAAAACTAGAAGTATGGCAAAATTAAAGTGAAATTTTCCTTGGACAAGTAAAGTATGCAATTGAAATTCTGAAGAGATTACAGATGATTGATTGCAAGCCTGTGACTACTGGTATGGTAGGAGATTTGAAGTCATTTGCTGAATCTAATTCAAATTTGATAGATCCATCTGTGATTCTGTGTGCAAACAATTGATAGGTTCCCTCATGTACCTGGTAAAACCAGGCTTGACATCTGTTTTGCAGGCCACAACTTGAATCAGTATATGGTGCAGCCTAGGCAGGTTCATAAGGTTGTTGCAAAACCCATCCTTCGGTATTTGAAGGGTATAGTCACACTATAGTGCATTTTGGACTAAGATATGTTGGTCATGAAGACTTGGTGCTGTATGGTTTTTCCGATTCTAATTGAGCAATTAGTGCCAAAGTTGCATGGACACGGATACGGATACAAATACGGATACGGTATCAGACATGGATACGACCATTTTTTAAGACCCCCAATATGGATACGACATTCATAAAAAACACATACACGTATATTTTCTAAGTTATTAGAGGAGATTTTCATTACTTTAAAAGAAAATAAGTAAATATAAATTATATAATATTAAAATTTAAACATTAACAATTTAGTAAAGAATAAATAATTAAATTTATATTAATAAATTCTATTTATATTTAAAGAATAAATTTTAATTTTTTCAAAATTTCTAATGTTTAAACAACATAATATAAATATAAAACTATAAACAATTAACTTTTTTAAATCTATAAAAATTAAAATGCCAAACAAATAGTAGAGTTGCATTGGAAGAAGACCTAGAAAAATGGGTCTCTGAAATTGAAAAACATTTCAGTTGTCTTCCTCATTTGGTGTAGGTTTTGTTTATGCAAAACAAAAAGAAAATGGCACGATTGAAGTTTTTTAAGATTAAGTTTAGGAAGATTTGTGTCAAGTATTTTGAAAATCAAATCATAAAGTATCCGGCATGGTTCGAAAATCAAGATTTTTTTGGGCACGTGTGGGTACGGTATCCAACGTGTATCTGCAGTGTATCGTACCCGTATCCATATTGGATACAGGAATATGTGCGCCTGGGGAGGGGCAGAGGCATATCCGGCTACTCTGATTAGTGCTAGTGATAGAAAGAGCACTTTAGGGTGTTGCTATGTTTAGGTTCAGTTATGGTTTCCTGGTATGGCAGGAAACAAACTTCTATAGCACTCAATTCAATAGAAGCAAATATATGTCAACCAATTCTGCTAGTTGTGAAGCCATCTGGCTTTGCAGGTTACTAGCAAAAATGATAGATAAGACTTTGGATGCTACAGTGATTTATTGCAACAATTAGAGTTGTATCAAACTCTCTGAAAATCCAATAGTTCATGATCAATCCAAGCATATTAAGATTAGGTACCACTTCATCAGAGAGAAGATTTAGAAAGGAGTTATGGTTATGCAGTATATTCCAACAGATCAACAAGTAATTGATATCTTGACTAAGCCCCTTTCAAAAGGAAAATTCACAATGTTCAGAGAACTTGGCATGATGGAGAATACTTTCCTCAGTAAGGGAGAGTGTTAGAATATGTAGTGTACCTCAATCAGTCTTCTTAGAGTGTTGTAGTTAGTCTTCTTGAACCTCGATCTGTTTTCTTAGAGCGCAGAAGTCAATCTTCTTCAATAGCTGTAGTTAACTAAAACTGGAATTCAAACCCTGAGGGATAGCTTTAGATAGTTGTTAAATAAGAGTGTAGATCAAGTCCTAATCACTTGCTTTAGCTAGTTAAGTTAAAATAAAGTTATCTCTCATGCACTAAGTTTAAGCGAAGTGTACCTTCAGTTTAGCTAGTTAAGTTAAAATAAAGTTACCTCTCGTGTACTAAGTTTAAGTGAATTGTAACTTCAGTTTAGTTTTGTCTTGTTTAAATTTAACTGGGTATAGATTCCAAGACACAATTAACTATCAATTAGAGTGCACTAGCTTATCCCTCCATGCGAATCATGCAGATCTTAAGTTTGACTCATGATAACTCATTTTTATGCCCCTTTCCAGATATATAAATTGAAAGGGCAGAGGTACAATTTAGTAATGAGAAGTTTTATTATTTTTCTGTAGCAGAATTATGTTCAGACTCAATGAAAATTGTGATAATGCTTTGGCAGTCATTCATTGTAATTTGTTTGTTGTTTTCTATAGAATGTGTTAAATATATTCTTGAATAGCAGATAAAGTTTTGTTTTGATAGGTTTTAGTTTCAGTTTTATTCCTGTAGGAATTAGATATCAAGTGCAGAATTTGTTTACCATGTTTTAGAAAATTTGGCATGGACATAGTGCAAGACTATAATTGCACTATGGGATTTTTGTCAGTCACATTTGCTAGTTAGGGATGGATATACATTTAGACAAGGCCTACTTTGCTGTTTGAATGAATAGATAAAATTGCTCCTAGGAGGAAGAGAACTTACATTCTTATTTCAACAGAGGGCATTGGTGGACACATAGAAAGACAGAAATGAACAGAAGGGTATTGTGCTTTGATCAGTAGCAGTCTTAGTTATTTTTTGTCACAGAGAATTATATGTTTAATGAGATCTTGTTTGCGTATCAAGGTCTCCAGTTAAACCTTCATTGGTGGTAATTGTTTTACATGGTCTAAAATTCTAATAGGGAAGACTACTACCAAGAGGGAGATGAACTGTATGGACACTTAGATGTACAGTTGGCAACATTCAGGCAGTCACTGATAACATGGGGAAGATGAATTAATGAAAATTTGGATCCTGCAAAAACACATGTTTTCTACTGTGGTTACTCCCCTGTCCATTTTAGTTGAGTACTGCATTTCCATTTTGTCCATGTTTTCGAATTAAGCATATATATTTGCTCTCTACATAATTTTTTAAAGAAGCATAAATTGCCAAAAAAATGTGACTAATCAGAAAATATTTGCAAATCACTGTTCCTACCGACTTTGACCTGCAAATTCACGTTTTTTTAATTAAATCATGGTCAGTGTTTGTTGACTAGTTTTTTCACAACTAAACATGTTTAAATTGCATTTAAATTGTACAGTTCATTTTCCTGCAATTTTCAACAATTCTCAATGTCATTGTTCTGCGAGTTTTTGGGGATCAGGATTTCCAATACCTAGTATTATTTGGTGGGACATCTTTTATTGGCATATTCATATTTGGAAGGTGTTTTGAGTGTTGCAACATGGGTTAGTGCAGATATTGGCACCGACAGGAATAACCTTCATTTCTCTGGGACTTAGATTGCAACCATTGTCTCTCCACAACTTCAATAGAGGCACACAGTTAGTAGAGTTGTATAATAGTATAACTGTGAATGTTTGAAATTGTTTCATTTTATAATCATTTTTCTTGAAAATTATACAAATGATTTTATAATTTGTTTGAAACTGTCAAAAACTTTGGAGATTCCTTATGCACACCCTTAATGACTTCTAAATGATGCACGTAAAAAGTATTAGTCCAATATCCTGATATTGCATTATTCACACACACTGAAATACCTGTTTTTCTTGTCAAGGTAGGTTAAACTATCAGCCATTGAGTTCCAAATTTTAAGGACATTTTCAATATAGATTTTACTAATTTATCAAAATCTAGAATAATAGTGTCACTAAGATTATCAATGCAGTAATTCAACCAAAATGTAATGTTTTTTGTAATACGAACAAAATAATGCTTTTTCTTCATTTACAACTTCTCTTTTCCGTTCAATATATCTTGGTGATGCATCCCCTATGTTACATCATTAAATTAAAATCAATAAAATTAGGAAAAAATGGCATATGCCTTGAAGGTTTGTGTAGCGTCAAAGGCTTTAAGTTGGGCTTGGTGGCCAGGCTCTGCCCCTAGACCCTACCCTGTATCATGATTAGGAGCATGCCAGAGGCACTACCCCCAAACCTTGCAAGGGTTGTTGCCCCTTGACCTCATTGTGGGCATTGCCCCAAATCCCAATGCCCCTCGACCCTACTTACACCTTCATATAGTCAATCAAGAAGAATAGGCTTAGACTTCAATTTTGATGCAAAGCACAGATGTTGATTAGGGACAATGACATATTTTCTATGTTTTTGTCATTTGTTAATTTAATTGTCAACTCATGAAATCTCAACTCAACTCTAATGTTATCTATTAAGGTTCTATAATGTATATGATGAATGTCTTATCAATGTTATCATATGAATATTTGAAATTTCCTATAGTTTTTAACTTTCTCAATTTTAAATAGTCATTCTCAATTTTAAATAGTCATCCCTTGCCATCCCCTAAAAAGTGGCCTCCCAAAAACTTCATCCGAAAAATGTGCCACCTTGTCCCTTGCCATCCCCATCTTGGAAACTTAGTGTTAGATTAGTATCAAGTTATCATTGATGTGCCATGCAGTATCCACCATGTAATGCAATGTAATCAGCAATATGAACATCAATGAAAAAATCTATATTCCACATATCATGAACTAAACTTTCATTTTATTTCCTCTCTATATTTCCAAGCTATTGAAACGCATTAAATTTTAAAAATAGTAGGTTTTTCTCTCTTTTTTGCATTTTTCTACTTTTTAAAATCCAAGTTTTTCAAAAAAATTCCAATTTTTTGAAAAAGTCTTATACTTTTGCTTTGCTGATTTTTCCCCAAAAGATTTTTGGGGATATGAATGTGGACACTGACCAACTGGAACTTGGGTGACAAGTGCACTGGTGAAACCCAACCCATTTTTGATGAAACGTTTCTTGATAACTATCCAGTCAAAATGTAAATTGTGGAAAATGCCATCCATCAAATGCATACTCATATTCCAAATATTAAAAGCTTGTCAGAATTTTGAAAGGATGGACACCCTTTTGTTTATAGCAAGCATTTTACAGGTGTAGGTGAAAAAAGACCAAGGTATTAGGATTGCAATCACTGGTGTCCGTCAGGGGTTCCAGATGCATCGAAAGTAGATCTCTTGGCCATCTATATATATTATAAACAATGCATAATGTGCGAAGGCTAACGGATATCAAAAGATTCATAACAAATACTGTTAGATGAGTTCCATAGTCCTTATCTTTGTGATGGGAGGTTCCAGGACTTGTATGTTAAGAGTATTGAGCTATAGTTTTATTTAACCCATTACTTACGTAGTTGCTCTATTATACTCAAAAGCAAATATTAAATTGGCCAGTTGAGAACTTGCATGGCTGTTTTGTGTTGAGTTCTAGAATGCATTATTAAATAATACAGACAATGACTTGGAGAAACATTGCTGCCATTCCTTTTCAATTGCACCCAGTTAGTTATGTCTACTCGCATTTGCACGTTGCTACCCATGTCAATGCAAGTTTAATGAGTTTGTCCGGCAACAGGGCATCTGCCATCAGTGACAAATAGACTTAATCTAATTCTCTTCTAACCTTCCCCTAATATATAGCCCAACTACCTCTAAACCCTAAATAGTTTATATTTTTATATTTATATGTGCATGCTTACAAGCTGTACCATACCCAAGTTCCCATAAAAATCAGCTTCTCCCATACCCGTTTTATAGGGGTAGGTTTTGCATCATTCTTAACTTTCTGAATATCTAATGAAGTTGGATTTCACTGTAATTCATATCCCCAAGATATAAGTGTATGTAAATCGCAAGAAATCGTCTATAACTGTAATATAAAAAGTGAGTTGCTCAAAGATTAAACAAACAATTTAATGGATTCACAAACCAGAGATAAGTCCCACGACGAAGTTCGCTTGCTGCGGTTTTTTAGGTTCGTCGACTATCCAGAATGCTGTTCAGACAGTACGCTCTCTCCGCAGGCAGAATTTTTAAGGTTTGACTCAAAGAAAAGGATGATTGACATGAGATTTTCCAATCGAGCGGCTCATACACTTAAAATCGAATATCTGACACTACGTATGTGAAAAAACATAAACTTTTCTTAAGCTTAATCTAGGCTAATCTAATAAGATGCAGATACATAAGCTGAAATGAACTTCTATGGTGTATACACTAGGGAGTCTCGATATTGTGAAATTGGAATAATAAATGTTAAGATTGTAGAAATTAAATGTAAAGGAAAAAATATTTAGTTTGCCGAAAGATGAAATTATTATGATATTAAAATTTGTTATTTTTAAGAAATGTATATTTTTTATTTGTATTTTAATTTGGATTATATATAAGATTTATATCTATTCAAGTCAAGTTTGTGTCTATAGATCATTTATACATTCATAGATTTGTCTTCTATCATGTAAATTTGATACTAATAGTTATGCTCTTCTTCTCTCTAGTTTACCTAATTCATTGTTGTCTACACTCTTTTGAATATTGGGAATATTTAAAAATACTTTTAGAAGGTTGCTACATTAGTAAGGTACATGTTTTCCTAGGTCAACCTCCAAAAAAGATTAAATTTACAATCATGCAAATAATTGAGGAAAACAATCTTCAAACATGCAGATGCTTCTAGGATGATTATGTGAAATTTGGTATGTTTTAGTGCACCAATGGAAGTGCTCCTAGCATCCTCTTTTCAAGAATGCAAATTGTGTTTCCTTGGTGTTTCATGATGATAAAATGAATACAATTCAATGTCTTTATACACAAGGATATAGAAATAAACTATGCAAATGTGTGCTTAGTCATATCTAGGCAATAGTCAATCAAAAAATTAAATTTGAATTTTAGAAGTTAAAGGTTAGATTTGTAGGTTCAAGATCAATCATGCGTCCACCAGATTGATTTGGGATAAAAGGCTACTAGAATCAAGGTGGATAGTGAATGTATAGAAATATGTGCATATATAGATAGGATATGGATAAGGGATGTGGTAATACATGTTGTGAGCTAACCCAACACATGTTTTCATTCAACATGTTGCTATATCATGATATTTGAAGGAATTCATTGTGAACTTAATTTGATAAAGAGGAATCAAGGAGGATAAAAGAACAATTAAAGCACAATGTAATCCTAAACGGACAAAAAAATCAAATTTGTATATTGATCATCTGCATGATTGTGAATGTCGTCTTTAATCTTTATCATCCTCATTAATCTAACCACCAAGAGGTTTGGCTTGAGAGAGCATGTAGTACCCCTAATAGACTCCATTTAAATAATTAAATGTTTGCTTGTGGTAATTTTATTGAAAACTATGGGCAACTATTAATTAATAATATTAGAAATTTTGTTTATACTTCAACATTTAGTATGAAATATTACAACTTAAGCTAGTTGGCTTTGTTGACATTTGCAAGTTATATTCTAGATAATGTATAATATATTATGTGGATTGATACGTTATGACTCTTGATTTTGTGAGGTTGTGCCCTAATAAGGGTGAGAGTCATACAGGGGGACATTGCCACATCAACATAGTGATGTGGAAAAAAAATTTAAAAATGAAGTAGGGTTGGTAGTATTGTTATTAGCTAAGGTCATTTGTGTGAATCAATGGTTGATGGTTGTTACGTGTTGGACAACATATCTTTGTTTAGTAATTTATTACTAATAGCTAGCCAAGTTGTCACTTTGGCCATTTTAATTCATATCATTGATGTCATTTTTTATCATTATGATCAGTATCGTTTGTTATCATTTTATTCATTTCTATCATTATAATTTTTTGTTATGATAATTGTTGAGTTGCTTGAGATTTTGTTGATTTCAAGGTACTAGGTTTGTATGTGGGTCATTTTTTCTTGTTTACTATATTATAATCTCACCCCATATGTTTTTGAATTGTTAATTTGTTGTACCCAAACTGAATTTTTTGCTTCATTAAGGCATTTTGCTTAAAAGAGTATAAACATTGTTAAAATGATGCCAGAAGTTAGTTTTTGGGAAAATCAAGAATGGACTTTGTGTCAGTTTGATGTCAGGAGGATATTGGTGAAATTTGAAAAAAAATGAAAATTGGGGTTTTCAAGCACCCCTGTTTTAGGTTGTGAAACCCTAAAATTTGAAACTTTTCAGAATTGACCAAAAAATGTTTTGATTGGATTATTTTGCTTCACGATCACAATGGTGAAGTTAGTTTCAGTTAAAACTCAGTTTAAGTTTAGTGGGTAGTTTTCACTTTTTTAGATGGAGAACTGGGATTTCTGAAGTCATCAATGGCATATGGCTAGAGACTAGGTGTTGAAATCTAAGCCTAAAATGCTCAAATGAAGAATTTATGGCGAAATAAGTGCAAAATAATGCTTCATCTCAAAGGATATTTTTTGTTGGGATGAAAATCATCAAAAAATTCTTTGGAACAGCAAAGCCCCTGGAGGCCAGGGGCGCCCTAAATTTCAGAGGCTCAGATTTCAGTTTTGAGGTTTGTCACTTCCAAGAAGACTTCTTAGGAATAATGTCAACTTCGCGATGAGCTATCCAGTCAACCTAAATTAAGATATGTCTAGCACCTAATATGGGAGATTCAACAAGAAATGAGGGGAATGAAAAAATGATTAACACTGGAAGGAAAAGCTCAACTTTTGCAAAAGGCACCCATCTTTTTGAGGGATCAAATGAAGGATTCTGACCAAACGACACCTAGGATGTTTGTCTCACATTTGATCAAGCTTCGCAACACATTTGTCAACGGGTGAATCTGAGTTGTTGAATTGTCAGAATCAAAGATCAAAAACGAGGTTAAATCTTAGTCAAAATGATAAGGAAAAAGCAAAAACGCCCCTGTAGGCCAGGGGTTCCCAAGGTTTTGGAGCCTTGAATGTCTTTTTTTTGGTGATCTCAGGTGTTCATCCTATCCATGTTACATCCATCTTTCTGTTGCATATCTCTGTTAGATCAGAAGACAAGTCAGTAGCCTGCAGCTGGAGATTAAGTAGATTTTTAGCCAGTTTGAAAAATGGCTATCTCTAAGAACAAAAGCGCCCATGGAGGCCAAGGGTGCCCTTGATTTTGAGCTATCAGATGATGAAGTTTGATGAAGTGTTCTCTTGAAGTTGTTATGCGAAATGGAGCTAGCTCTATAGTGAGCCAGTTATTCAGTCTTGAAGTTTTGCCAAACACGAGATGCGAGGAGGTCAAGATCACCTTCTAAGTGATGAAAATGATGAAAATTTGTCTAAGTCTGGAGTCAAAAGTGCAGCTTTTGCTAAGGGTGCTTTGAATTTTCAAGCCTCGGACTTCAGTTTTCTGGATTGCAGTTTCAAGGAGTGTTTTTGTTAGATTTGATCCTACTCTTCAATGCAACTGTCAGCCAGTTGATTGGGCATGTCAATCAATCAAAATCAGTGATTGAACAAAGGCTCCGACAAGGGTTGAAAATCCAAATTTTCATTAAAATGGTTAAGTCTGGAGAGTAATGCCTTAAGTCAAAGATTTGACTTTTTTGAACTAAAGATGACTAAGCACCCATGAAAAGTGGATTTAAATATTATTTAATATTTAAATAATTCGACTTTAAGGGAGATTTTTTAATTGCAAAAAAGGATGATTTTAGCTTGCATGTTCAGTTAACTAATTTGCATGCTAAGTTGAACTGAATTAATTAAAGGTGGGGCCCTTTTTAGGGTTATTTAACATTCAATTACCTTTTTTCAAGTCCCAATCAAATGAGGTCAAATTATTTTGAGATCCAATCATAATTAAATTGAATATTTGTAAAGGTGACACCTAATTGCATGAAGATAAATGATTTTTTTCTTGAATTTATTTATTTAAGTCATATAATTTTCCATTATTCTCATACCAAGTTCAAAGCAAAGGCGATTTTCTTAAACAATTGAAGATTTGAATGTGCTTTGAGTTTAATTTTTTAATGTCAGGTCCAGATTATTCAAAAGATTAATTTTCCAAAGTTCAATTTTTTAGTGCATGTAGACATCATCAAATCTCAGTCAAGCATAGGTGATTTTCTTCAAAAGCAGAAAATAAACAAACTTCTATCTTTTGTCTAATTTCTTCTATTCTCGTCTTAGGTATTCTTCGCATGTCAAAGAAAATGGCAGAATATTCAGAATCAAATTACTTGGGTTCACATACTTCAGTGACAACAACAAAACCCATGTCTTAGATTTTTTCGAGAAAACTGCCCCATAGCTTGTATTCTAAAGATGTGTGTTTTTTTCTGAGAATTCCTTTGCATGTGGGTCAAAAACACATCTTTTTCAAAATCAAGTTATTTGAGTTGCCTTAGAATTTCATTGCCTACAAAACCCATGTTCCAGATTTTCTCGGGAAAATTTTCCCCAAGTGAGCTCTAGAACCCCTGCTTTTTCTTGACTGAAAAGCTTTTGCATGCCTAGCTAAAATTCACTTTTTCAAATTTTTGTTGATCTGGGTTTGCTTAGAATTCAATTCTCTACAAAGCCTATGCTTCAGAAAAATTCTAAATTTTTTTCCCACAACTAGTTATTTTTAGCCTCATCTAGAGCTTTTTTAGCCTTTTTTGAAAGTTGTCCAAACACACCCAACTTCACAATCAAAAGTCCTCTTTTTTCAAAATGCAGTTCAATCCCATAGATTATAAGACCAAATTGGTCCTGATGCATGACTTTTTGAAAACTTCAGATACAGACTTATGTCGTGTCTATCTAGTGGTAAATCTAAGCACTTTGGAAGGCATTAGCAATAATGTTTTGAAGAATCTTGAGCGTTTTGGGTTGGCAATGATGTCTATTCCTATCACAGCTTTCGATCTTGAGTTTGTTCTTGCTTGCATCAAACATTATGACTCATCTACATGAAAAATCAAATTAGTTGATGGGAGAGTCATATGTAGCCTTAAGTCGAGGGACATGGAAAAATGCTTCACTATTCCTCCTCGTTCAAACAATTTCACTATATTCATTGGGGCTTGTGATAAGATATGGTATGAAGACCAAGAACATTCATAGAGGAAATTTTCTCAAAGATGGTTGAAAATACAAAAGACTAACATGCCTAAAAAGGTTGGTCGTGACGAGTCCAAGGATGAAGTTGTCATTTTGATAACTCTACTCAATTGGGTTATAGGTTAGGAGGAGGCTAATATTTTTTGACCATGGATGTTTTACATCATTTCTAGGATCCTATATGGTATAGAGCACTTTGATTGGGCCATGTTGATCAGCGAGTGCCTTCACTAGCAGATTACTAGATTCCTCAAAATCCATGAGTTTCACATGGTGTCTTATTTGGTCTACTTGGTTGCATCTCAAGGCAGTTTTAGACACCTAAAGACTAACAGGACTCTTGGTGTTCAGCATATTCACACATATTACTCTCAGTTGGAGTTTTCTAAAGCTAAACAGGATTTCAGGGCAGTGAACGATCACTTATTCATGAAGACAGTCAAGGATCTCGACAATGAAATGCACATCTGAATTTCACCAGAGGCAAAATCAACAATGGAGAGTTGGGAAAATTGGTTCATTCAATTCCCCACTATCACATATATCTGAGTCTATGGTTAATTCAGAGAGCCTCTAATGTTACCAAGGTAACCATCAGATAAAGTCATTTTCATGGAGTTTCTCAGACAACCTCAACATGTTCACTCTTTTCTTCGCAGTCACCATAAGTCAACAGTTTCCTTTCCTTTCAGATGGGATATTTTCACATGCAAGATTGTCGCATATTGCAAGTTTATGATGACCAAGCTTGAGAAATTCAACCTCAAGTACCATATTGAGAGGCGTTCTTATGATCCTTTGGGTCATTATGCAGCCAGGTTGGAGCGTAGTATGGCACACAAGCCAACACTTGAGGATTTTTGGGCTAATTGCAAGGATGAATTTGAAGTTCATCGACGTCATTACTATAGACTTACTATTGTTTAGATTGTCGATTACCTATCAGAGGATGTTGAGGGTCTATCATATGATGAAAGAGAGGTTCTACTTAGTTCATATGTCAAAGATCAAATTGCTCACCAACCAAATTAGTATGCCAAGGAGAGTACTTCCATTAAGGGTGTATCTAAATCAGTTATCAAGACTAGCAAGCAGTTCTTGGAGAGTAAGAGAAGGTGCAAGACAGTTCCAATCACGAAGCCGCCATTAGGGTTTTCTACACTACCTTCTACTTTGAGGTCAAGGCCTTGAGTTAAGGTTATCTTGAAGCCGCCTAAAGGGGTTAGACTCAACAGAAACACAAAGGGGAGAAGTACTGGCAAACGGAAATAGAAATAGGTAAAAAGGGTGCCTAAAGTTCCAATAAAGACAATCATACAGATTGAACCACATCTTTCACCTCCTAGTTTTACTATTTCACCACAATCACCTCCTATTGATATAGACTCAGATCCGGAACCACTAGTTTGAGGAGCATCAAAGACAATTGATCCACCACCTGAGGTTGATACAACAAAAATAGTCTCTCCTCAAGTTGATAATATTACTCATTCGTGTTGGCTCAAGAGATGTTTAGGAAGATAGAGGTGAGAGCCTTCATATCACCTTGATTTTTCTAAGTTTGGCAACCCTTATCAAGGGAGGTTGAACAAGAAAATCAAGAATCAAGTGCACATTGAAAAGACTCCAGAATCAGAGATTGCCATAGAAGTTGTTATGCCACCAGAGGGGAAAAGCCTAGATGAAGTTGAGGTTGGTGATTTCACCTTCGTCAAAGTGAATCTTGGCAAGACCACTTGAGAGATAGATGTGAGCCTTCTCAAGATTGTCACAAATAATCTTGAAGAGCATGTCATGAAGGACAGAGAAGATAAAATGCTTCTTAAGGCTGAAATTAGGCAACTTCGACAGTATATCTCTGATCTTGTTCATGGGAATCTGAGTAGAGCGCCTGTTCTTCCACAAACCACACCTGCAAAACAACAAAAGTTGGATCAGTTCGTCAATCATGGTAAACTTCTAGACAATTGGGTTGAAAACTTCATTGTTGCAGGTCGGCATCTTCTCACAAAGTTATATTAGTTGAGGAGTGATGTGCATAGACTTCGTCAAGGGATCCAACAACTCGAGATTGCAGTAGTAGAAGGCATGGCGAAAGATCATGTTCTCATATCCTAGTTGGTGATTGCATATGATGTAATGGAGGTAGAAGAAGAGAAAAAGATCTTCGCTTGGAGAGAACAACACATTTTTAGGATGGAGACATGCGAGGGGATCTCTGCTAGGTTGAATACACTCAAGGAGAGTGTTACTGGAGCTCTCAAACACATCAACAGCTTTGTCACTCAGATCTCATGCCATTATCATCTTGAGGATGGTACATATGTTGAACTTGATGTAGTACAAGCTGAGTTTGAGGGGCTGGTTCGTGATGGTCTCAAAGGAGATCCTATGGTGTCTAAGTTGGATCACATCTCAGTGATGAAAACTAGTTTTAGAAAGGAAACTGAAGAGGTCAGAATATGCATGGGAGCAATCAAAGATGGTGACAAAGAGTTGAGCAGGAAGATTATCATCATGGATAGCGTTAAGGTACCAAAGGATGAGGCAATCAGCCACTTCCTGGATGAGATGTTAGACCATGATGATCTAGAGTAATCTACCAATTGGGACCTACAACTATTTTCAAGGATAGAGTCAAGGGCAATGGTTAAATCGACATTAATTCCTTAGTTCATATTGTTGATTCCATGCACACACATCTCTTCCTTGGAATTATCTTCACAGGAGTTTAGACTTTCAATTAGGAGTAGTTAACTAGTGTTAGTTATCAGTTATTTTTATTTCAATAAGGACTTGCATGTTGCACATGTCTAGTTCAGTTGAGTCCTATTTCGGTTAACTAATGGTAGCTTTCCAATTCACTGTATAGTTTCCTTTATTAGGGTTTAGCAATAAAATCTTGCATGCTTGTAGGACTGGAGTGGACTCAAGGTGATTTTAGGGTTCCCTACACCTTTTGATGTCTATAAATAAGAGCTTTCTACTCATTTGTAATTAACTTTTGCACAAGATAGTAATATATGTTGTCCCTACCTTGCCTTCATGTTATTGTTATGGTATTTTTTTTATCTTAGTTAAATATAGTGGCTAGTTTGATCGTTTATTGTATGCATGTTTCACCAATGCAATTTGTCCTAATTGGCTATTCTCTATTTTGTTTCTAATAAGCCTATTTAGATGAGAAAATTGCTGAGCCACCTTACCCTCATGTTGCAAATTAGTACCTAAATCTTATCGTTTGATGTGTGTGTCAATAAACCTCTTCAGCCAAGCAAATTTATGTGCCACCTTGCCCTCATGTTGTGAAGTTGTACTCAGTTTATCGTATATTTGTTTGTTTCTAATAAACTTCTTCCCAGTCGAGCAAATAGTTGTGCCACCTTTCTTTCACATTGTGAATTTGTACCTAAATTTTATTGTATAAGAACATTCTTGATTCGTTTCCTCATGCTTTGTTTTCTTGAAGAGATTGGATAGATTAAAGCTTTAGTTTAGTTGTAGTTAGAGATCTGTGAAAGCAAAAAATCCTTAGCTGCAACACTTGTGGTTTTTCTTAAACCTTGTGCCTCTTCCAACTGAGACAAAAAGATAGGAGTTAGATTACTTTACTTTTTTCATGCATTTCAACATATGAGGGAGCTTCCCCTCCTAATTTGAAGAACACTCATTATGCAATTTGCATATTTGTACGTACCAACTCGCACTCCAGAGGTGCTAATTGCTACGCCAACATAATTAATAAAAATCAAGCCATAGTTCAGAGATACAATGATCATAATTTAAATTATTTAAATTGGCATGTTAAAATAATAGTAAATTTTGTAGGCTTTGATACTGAACACCCCCAATATACATTAATAAGCATTTGCTAACTTCTTGACTCCTTTGGAGTATTGCAAAGAGGAAAGGATGAAATATATTTTTGAAAAACCTTAAAATCTTGGCGTTATGGTGGTATTAGTGAGGGAAAATCCCTATTGGTATCTAATCCACCATGAGAGGTCATAACACACCACTTTATTGAGTTCAGATTGGTGAGAGATTATGGAAGGAGGTAGTGGGCTTTGGTAGCCATTATTGAAATTTTTAGGCAATAAATTGATGAATAAAGAAGAGATAATTTAGATATTTTAATTTTGAATTAGTTTGGGGTTGAGTTAATGAAGATAGATAGTTGGTTGAAGATATTGTGTGGTTATCAAGGTTATTGATGTGTGTGTGTGTTCTCAAGATTCTAGTATGTAATAAATATTTTTGTACTCTTTTTGAATGATTGTTATACATTGTGTTTAGTATATTATGTATGTTGGGTCTCATATTATATTTATATTTAATCAATGATTAAAAGGGTTGTGATATTAATTATTATATGTGTGTGTGTCATTGCTTTTTTTTGGTATTTAGTTTTTAAAAGATTAAACTTACATACCAAAAGTATTATGTTTGTTTGGGAAAAATGAGTAGGAGTGATTTGGAATTTAACAATCTACCTAATCCTTTACTATTGACTTAAATGAGTAAATATTGCATTCCCTATTAAATACTAGTGCCTTCAAGTAGACCATACTATCATGTAAGCTTGAAGTCATAGAATATAGGGAGATTGAAAATGTGTTGGATCATTCAATTATTGATATATTTTTTGTACACCATGTTACCTAAGGGGTAATACTCAAGTTATTCTTAGTATGAGATTTATGTTGATATTTTGAAATAAGACACTCTTATATGACTTTGTTTTGGATATGAACTATTGTTGTTTGAACTACCAAATATACTAGACTTGATAAATTTATTAAGTCTTGAAACCCTTAGCATTGAGAATATATTTATGTGGCAAAAGAAAGCTAGGGTAAATTATTCTTGAGCTGAGAATGGATATTGCTTCAAATTATCAGCATTATTTATTATGTAAGGCCAAGCTACCTTCCTAATTGAGTTGTTGGTCTCTATTCAAATATTAATTGGATCACCTTTAATCTTAAAGTTGTATACAAAATCAATGATGTGCATATTTCCCTACAACCAGTGCAAATAGGATTTTTATATTCAGCAATCCCATTATTTAATAGCCCCTTTTTAAGGCATGTTTATACTTGATCTCATGGAACCTATGTCAGTGCATGAATGTAGTCTATATTATGACTATTTAAATATACATACATGTATCCAATTTTGTTGAATTATTTAAAATCATGTTATTTCTTTATGATCAATCACTTGAGCAGCTAGATGAAATGGTGGGACCTTTATGGGGACCTCATGTCCAATTCACTCGAGTTCATCAAATGACTATGCTTATAGATAGGATAAATATTTGTTACAATCTTCATCCTTCTTAGCCTCCAAAACAACTAAAAATAATGGTGAGGCTTATAGGATCCTCCTAAAATCCTTTTTGCTTTATTGGATGATTATGTCTAGTCAAGGTTGTAATCCACGAGCATATTGCATAAGAAAGATTATGAACAAGATTAGGATCGTGTGATCTTTGGAAAGATTTGGATAAAGACAAAGAGGTCCTATCTTATTGTACTTTCTTGATTTTAATTAATGACAATTCATGATTAGCACCTTTGAATATGTAGAATTATTAACAAGTTCTTGATTCATGTGCATGACTAATCAATGTCTAAAAGTGCTTATGTTATTTTTAAACCTTGGCCAAGGAGATATTTTATGTGATATATTTTTATATGTTCAAAGTCATGGCAGTCATTATACATGGTTTGAGTTTCTTCCTATGTGGTATGCTTTAGTGACCTTATCTACAAAGAGTAAGATTCCAATTATTTGAGTTGACATACAAGGGACCCACACAGCTTCATAGCTGGTGAAAAACTCTCTCCCTCCTTCCCACTCTCTCTCTCTCCCCTTCCCCCCTCTCTCTCTCTCTTCCAATTTAGTTTTTCATTTATGTATGATGTAGTTCCAAGGTTGAGGTAATTAGTTAGTACAATTTTTAATTTTCACTTTCATAATTTATTATGTCTAGCTTGAGTTTTCTTGTAGGAATACTCTATATATTTTAACCTATTAGTTTACCACTCTTTAGGATCTTAGTTTTATCTATAATTTTTATATTGAAAGAAAAAAATGAATTGTGTAGAAATTTATAAATGAGGAAAAGGCCCACTTAGTTTAGCTATATAATTGTTGACATGTGCTTAGCATTGTCCACTTTTAGTATAAATCATGATGTCTCAAATGTCAAAATTCAAGAATGTGTGATTTCGAAGTCAAATAATTCAAGATTAACTAACGAAGATCTATATTGGGGTTTTATATTTATGGTATGTTTAGCATATAGAGTTCCTCATATTGAGTATGTAATAGAATGTACTATAATGAATTAGAGTGTTCTCTGAAGTTCTTACGAGAATACATTATTTTTATATTTATATGACCAATTGAATATTGGTAATAGTGGATTGATTTGTTAGTTATCTCTATAAGCCTTTGATTTTGTATGTTTAAATTGTTGATTTAGTTAATTATATGGATTTTCAAATTTATAAGAATAATAATTTAGCAATTATTAGAAAGAATGTAGTTCGATAAGAATGAAATTACATATTGAATTGAAAATATCAAATATTTATGCATATAAGAATGTATTAATCTTGTGTATCAACTATTACTCATAGGAAACAAAAACTAAAATATATTGAAAACAAACTATTCATAAAAATCCTTAAAACAAAAATAAACAAACAAAAAATCCATGTGAAGACAATGATGGACTATTCCAACATCACCCACACATTACATCATTATTTTAAATTAATAAGGAGAGAATCATAAAATATTTCAAAATTCACATATCCAAGTGGCTTGGTGAAGATGTTAGCACATTGTTCTTGAGTAGAGTTTTGAGTAGCATATTGTTGTGCTAAACATGTTCTCATATAAAGTGGTTCTCAAATTCAATTTTCTTGGTTCATTCATGAAACACTAGATTATGAACAAGATGAATAACACTATGATTATCATAATGGAGGAGTGTGTGTTGCTTCTAAGGTATTCTTAGTGCTTCTAGTATGCAACATAGCCAAATTGCTTCATAAACCACTACACTTATTGCACAATATTCTACTTCAATTGAGGAATGAGAAATTTTTTCTTGCTTCTTACTTCCCCAAGATATAAGATTTGATCCTAGGAAAAACACAAATCTTGATGTGGATTTCCTATCATTAATAGTTCCTACATAGTCTACATCTATGTATCTTGTGAAGAAGAGTTGATCATTATTCTTCCATTCCAAACCATGATCCATTGTACCATATATATACCTTAGTAATTGCTTTGCTACTTTCTAATGACACATATTTGGTTCTTCCATGAATCATGAAAGATAATTGATAGCAATATTGATATTTGGAACATATGGCATGTAGGTTGGGTAATTAAAACCTCTGATAAACTATTAATAAAGAGTTGAATTTACCTAAGGAGATGGATAAAAAAATAGATAACTACAATCTCAATTCTATGGGTGTAGACATGGGTTTGTAATCCATCATTCTAAAATTCTTGAGCAATGTCTTAGAATATTTTATTTGAGAAATGTCTAGATATGGTGATTTTTCTACCATATCTCTAAGCTAAGATAATAGTGTAATAGCCTAGGATATATCATATAAAATTCCTTGTTCAGATCATTCTTGGTTATCTCAACCATCTTTTCTAAGCTACTATTAATGACCGAGTCATCAACATATACATTGAGAATCATAATCTCCCCCTATCCTTGAAGTAGATATTTGGATCATATGGATGCAAACTAAATCCATGTTGTAGTGGATGCACATCAATTCTGATATACCAAGCTCTACAATCCTATTTGAAATCGTATAGAGACTTAACAAGTTTGCATACATTTTCTTCTTTACCAAGTGAAATTTATCCCTATAATTGAGTCATATAAAACTCTTCCTTAAGGTATAAATTAATAAAAGAATTCTTCACATTCATTTGATGTGCCTTTCATCCAAACTATATAGCTAGAGAAAAATCATTTAGATGGTTTTAATCTTTTATGTGGGATCAAAGGTTTCTTTATAATCAATCCCTTGTTTTTAGGCATAACCTTTTCCCACAATTTTAGCCTTATAATTATCTATAACTTACTACCATCTACCTTATACTTGATCTTGAAGATCCATTTACATCCAATGGCTTTATTCCCTTGTGGAAGATCGACAAGATCTAAAATCTTTTTTTTTCATTAGGACTTGATATTCTACATTTGTATCCTCCTTCCAAGGCTTTGATTCTAGTGATTCCTAAGTAGTAGAAGGTTCAAAATCAAATACTAAAATAATTAATGCTAGATTTACTTCATTGGGAATCATGTGATGAGCCCCTGATCTTGAATTTGAAGAGTCTAGGAAACCATATAACTTTGCATCGTGAATGGTACTAGTATACCACTTGTGTCTTGTGATATTTATAGGTGTATTAACATTCCTATTTGAATCATTAGTTTTTTCGTCTAAGATGAATATAGGAGTACAAACTAGAGGAGGTAATGATGTGGAAGGTGAGATTAACTCACTATTCTCATAAAAAGTAATAGGTATGTTGATGTATATCTTCTTTGCCGTAGGATCTATAAGTTGATAAGTCTTTGACTTATTGTTATACCCAAGAAGAATACATTTCATGGATTTATCTTCAAGCTTCTTTCTCTTTTTTTAGGAATTTACATGTATGGTGTACAACTAAAAACACAAAGATGATAGATAGATGGATTTTAACTCATGTTCATGCTTCCTCTAGTGTGATGCAGTGAAGTGCTTTAGTCAGTGCATGATTCAACAAATAAACCATTTTTTATGTAAAATTTGGCCCAATAAGTATGTCCCAAATGAGAATCCTTCAACATACTGCATACCATCTCCATAATGATCTAGGAACACCATTTTGTAACTCCACTTTTTGTGAGGTGTGTAAGCTAAAATTGTTTTATGAAATTTTCATTTTCCTTCAAGTAGCTAGAGAATTCTATGTTGGAAACTTATGCCCTTGATATGATGGATCACACAAATATGATGATTTTTTTCTTTTTCCACAAGAGTTTAAAACTCTTTATGGTAGGAAAAAGCTTCACCTTTGGTTTACAATAAATAGACCCACATTCTTCTCCTGTGGTCATCAACAAAAATTTAAAAGTATTTAAAACCGTTGAGACTAGTATTGAAGGGCGCTCAATGTTGTTTTCCAGCAAGAAAACACTAGTAAATAACACTTGTCTTCTCAAGTGAAGGAAGTCTTTCCACCATGCCATTCTTACTGAGAGTAAGCAAATAGCTAGTGCTCAAGTGATCAAATCAACAATACCATAACATAACAAGATCAATATTATTTATCAATAAGGCTTGATTATTGTTGTTGGTATTAAGCCTAATTATTTTACCAATTTTATAATCAATCTCAACAATCCTTGAGCTTCTAGATTTATTATGGATGATGCATATCTTTTTATCATCATTTTTATCAAACTCAATCCTCAAGTTATGGTTAAGAAATTAATTGACATATAGGATATTTTTGGTAAGCTTTGGCACATATAAGACTTCAATGAGTCTACAATTATGTATGTAAAATGCAAGGAGATTTTACCAATACCTTGAATGTTATAGGTGGTGTTGGCAAGAGGAAATGGGAAATTATAGTTTGGAGATATGTTCCCTAATATCCCTTATGTAGTATCTTTATACCCTAGAGGATACAGTGAGATAAAAGAGTAATCACCGAAGGGAAAACTATATCTCAATGCATTGCATATGTAACTTAATTAAGAATCATATTCATGAACATAACACCTATGTTGATCAAATCCTTATAACTCCATATATATATTATCATATGTCAGATACAATGGAAAGTCTTAGTCTCTTCTTTGCATTATATTCTATTCTAATTCAGATTCTCATATGATATGATATTTCCTACATCTATTGTAGAGTCCATTCTAATGCCTAATAAACTTGGTGGCAATCAATCAATTCAGGGGAAAACCTAGTTGAACAGTCCACTTGACATTGAAAATACTTTCATTAGATTATCGACAAGGGCTAGTAGGCTTGTGATGGTACTAGTACTATATGTGCTTTCAAAGACTTGAGGTTACCTAAATTATCCTAGTGAAGGTGTTATACTTGTTGGAAAATCATAAAAATGCATAATAGTGAAAGAAGTAAAGTTGGTGCTTTGGCTATGAGTATATACAACATAGTCTGTGACTGAACTGTTGTTAACAAATTAATTGCCGAAACTAACTGGAAACTAATAAATGAACATGTTCTACACTCCAAAGTACTACAAGTTGAATGAATGCAATAATGAACATGAACAACATTTTTTGATAACTTGATGTGAGAATCTATCTTAACTAATAATGCAATTATGAAGTAACTACTAACAAAAATAAAGAAACTGTAAATATAGTGAAAAGTAGTACCTAAGTGACCCTTGCTCAGGTGGTTGTCTCCACTAAACTAAACCAAATCTAAATCCTTAGATTCAGCTCAACCATATTAACTCAAGATCATTCATTACACATTCCAAAATAACATGAAATATTGCTCAAAGATTGTATTCAAAAAAACCATATTTGAATAATCAACATGTCTATTTAATAACAACTGAAAAGTGAAAAGTGTTTGATAACTAATCAACAACTCAAAGATTAATCCATTCTAAAGACTCAACCACCAGCTATATACATGCATAGGGGAATTTATTCAGAACACAACTCTAAACAGAAATCATTAATCAAAACTCTCCTAGATATCAAAGTGTAATTAAGATTTAGCTATCCTAACTGCAATTGAAAAGAAATAAGAATCTAAATAGGATTAGAACTCTACAATAAAAGAACTAGAACGTGGAACATAAGAACGATTACACCATAATCCTAATGATAATAGGGTTCTCCTTCTTCAATGACTTTACTAATTTTCATAATGATGCATGATTGTCTCCATTAGGTGTCTCCATATTGTAGTTATTGTGTTCAATGTATTCAAGAACATCCTTTGTTTCACTATCTAGGAATTCCTTCTATCGTGGATTGCATTTTGTAGTTGTTGTGAGCTACAGTGTCTTCTCAGGCTGCAAGGGGTTAGTTCATAAAACAAATACACAATACAAACTACCATGATTAAACATAGATATCAATTATAATTCATACATGTTCATATATAAATCATGCAACATCATCATATCATAACTCCATTTCCATATACTTTAACCAAGTTCAAAGTCTATATAATAGACATAAAAGATGGCATACTATAGGAATAATTGTCTTAGGAATGTCTTATAATCAACATAAAGATAACATAAAACTAGCTAATAAATGGGCTCATTACTCCCCCCAACTATCCTTTTGCTCCCCCTCAAGCAAATGAACTAGGACATATTATAGTGTACTTTATTCTCCCTAAGGTTCATGACAGTATTTAATCCCTTGATCTACTTTAGGTAGAATCCTCTATAACATGAAAGCCTCATCATCTTGGAAAGTTCAATCTACTCACATTCCTCCATCTTATCCCTTGTCCAATGTGGTACTGGGTAAAGAAGGATAGGTGGTTGGAATGTTAATGGTGTGTGTGTGTCGAATGTGGAGGGTTATTCTAATGTCAACACAAACCTTAATCAGATAGTTTACATTCAAAGTTTGAAGCAAGTAAAACTAATATATTCGTAATACAATCAAATCTTTCAAATACGTATCATTGTCCTCTATTTCTAGGGATTTATTAAACCATTTGGCCCTCAGATTTCTATGGGCACAAAGGTTGTTAAAAAGACTACCTAGAAAATGAGATTTGATGCTTAATATGCAAGCTAAGATGATTTCTATGTGCAAATGTGTGGTGGAAGGATTAGTGGCATGCAAATGTGTGTTGGAATGATTAGTGGTATGCTCCTAAATGAAACAAAATGATGGAAAGGATAATGGATGCAACAATAAATGAAGGATGATGTTGATGATAGATGAACAAGTGGAGATGAGTTGAGTTGATATACAACTATAGTGAACTATCCATGATTATGTATATGCTCAAATGCAAACATAAAACAAACTAACCTAAAATGTAGCTATGAAGCAATTAATTAATCTAAGATGAGAATGAAAAGTAACACATGATATGAAAACTAAGTATAAGACTCCATGAAAGCTCCAAGCTCCTACGAAAAACCTGCATGGTAACAATACTTAAAGTGTGGATGAAAAATGGCATTATAACACTATTCCAATTTGTATCTCAAAATAGCATTATAACATTACTCAAAAGGTGGATGATAAATGCTAAGGCAAGAGGGTGTATTTATAGGGTTTCTCAAGCATTTTGTGAGGTGGCGCCCATCAACGGTCTAGATTCAAAGGAGAAAAGATATACAGTGGAGATGAAAGGAATCAGGATGTTGTGCCCTTGACCAAGGACAACATGCCATGTGTGTGAAGAGAATCCTTTGACCAATTGGAAGCATGCCAAATGTATGGGATTCCAAGTGTGTGAAACAAAGACCCATGTGCTCCAAATTTGTTTGAAGTGTGGGGGAATAAATCCATGTGCCTTTTCTCATTGGTGGAAGTGTGTGAGGATAATTCTAATTAATAATTAGGCTTATTTATTTTCATGTGACCTTTATGAGGTGGCACACAAAAAGTTATAGAAATGTGCTCTAATTCTTAATCAAGATTAAGGAAGGTTAATTAAATAAACACATTTTGGGTATTTTGTTTATTTAATTATTTAGAAGAATGTGATTTAGGAGAATTAAAAGGAAAGTGAACATTATAAATAAAGTAAGACCTTATTTACATGTAGTTGAAGTATTAATCAAATAGGTTGTATTTAATTAATTGAATATGATGACTGTTTTCAGGTGTATACATTTTGCCTCTCTTTGAAGTGATGTGTTTACACGTTACTTCAAAGAAGATTTTGATGTTGATGCTCAGATGATGCGAGATTTCGATGCCCCAGACGATGCAAGATTTTGATGCCCCAAGCTTTGAATTTTAGGTATTGATGGATATTATGCCCCCTCGAGAGATAAGTCGGTGAATATAAGGATGTGAAAATGAAGTGTTGAATGATGTGATAAGTGTTGTGATGATGCAATGATGACCCAATGCCGATTCGGTGAAGGTTTGATGTCAAAGACGATTTATCTCTCGAAATTGAGTTGCAAGCTCTTTCTTTGAATAGTGTTGATTAATTACCCCTCCTTTTTCGTAAAAATGGGAAATAAATCCCACCATAATTCCCTCCATTTTACCCCTAAAAGGTGAAAATGGTAAAAATGCGATTCATTTTTACATTTTGAGTTTGGAGAAGTTGAAGATGGAGAGCTTAGAGAAAGATGGTGATCCCATACCACAAGCATTGTTTCAAGCGTTTTCGCTAACCTGATCAGCCTGCTGTCACTGGACCTATCGTATGCTTTACGAGAAACCTCTTTGTTAATCATTTTCTTTCCATTTAGAAGCATTTTGAATGTCATAGATAGATGTTGTAGCTTATGGGATGTCATTTATGCACTTTCGGGTGATGTTTTTGCCATTTTTTAGTGCTTTTGAGCATGTTTGAGAGTTTTGGCACCTTTGGGGTCCCAAATGGCACCTCTTGCAAGGTTGAAATTGGTGTTTTTGAGTCTTTTGAGAGTTTTGGCGCCTTTTGGGTCCCAAATGGTGCCTCTTGCAAGGTTGAAATTGATGTTTTTGGGTGGTTTTAGAGTTTTGGCGCCTTTGAGGTCCCAAGTGGTGCCTCTTGCAAGCTTCGAATTCAAGTTTTTGGCCTCCAACACTATTTTGGAGCCTTTGGTGTCCCAAGTGGCACCTCTTGCAAGCTTGAAAATGGAAGTTTTTGAAGTTGAACTTTGTTTTGGCGCCTTTGGGGTCCCAAGTGGCACCTCTTGTTGCCTTGGAAATTTTTCATCTTTGTTGATTTGAGGTGGTTTAGCTTGTCATTTGACCCATTTTGTGGGGTGTGATTGCGGAAAGCCCTTGGGGTGATGTTTGCAAGATGTCCTTGAAGTCTAAGAGTCATCGATTTCTCACGTTTTGGATTGATTTCAGTCATATTGTGGTATTTCCAATGTTCAATTGATGTTTTGCATGATGATTTGATCTCATGATAGGCGAGAATCAAATGATAGAACTAGTGTTGTATCATCCTCATGATAGGTGAGGAACGATAATAGGATTGATAGCATATCATCCTCATGATAGGCAAGGAATGATGATAGAATTGATAGCAGATCATCCTCATGATAGGCGAGGAACGATGGGTTGATTGATAGTAGATTGTCCTCATGATAGGTGAGAAACGATGGTAGGATTGATAGCAGATTGTCCTCATGATAGGCGAGGAATGATGGGTTGATTGATAGCAGATCATCCTCATGATAGGCGAGGACCGATGGTAGGATTGATAGCAAATCGTCCTCATGATAGGCAAGGAACGATGGTAGGATTGATTGAGATGTTGATTGTTCAGATTGATTTGATTGTCTTGATTGAACTTGATTTGATTAACTGCACATTACCTTGAATAACTAATAGTTTTGTTTGAACATGACATTGATTGACTAATAATCTTGATTGAACATGACATTGATCGACTAATTTGTGTTCATGATTAGGGAGATGGAGATGTACTCCAGTTGTAGGAGAGATTCCCAAAGACCTGGAACATGGTTCGCTGGTTATCCTCGGCCGAATTAGAGATTATCTCCCATTGTGGGTTGACTCCCCTATTAGATATTCCATAATATAGAATTAATAGAGGGTTACTAACAGCATTGGCGAAGAGATGGCATAGTGATCATAATACGTTTCATTTACTGACTAGAGAGATGACCGTGACTCCTAAGGATGTCTATCATATTCTACGGAGCCCAGTGATGGGAGAGATAGTAGTGTACGATAAGATAGAGTGGGGTGGGACAGCTGCATTGCGGAGATTATGTCAAGATGATTATGTTATGGGCCGATGGATCCCTTAGACAGAGATTATTAGCAGATATGATCCTTTACCATGTGTACTTTATGGATTCATTGGTGGATTCCTTTGTCCTGATCATAGGTCAAAGGGATTTTCAGCAGGCTGGGGTCGTGTGCTATCACAGATGACACTTGATGGTACGAGGTATGCCTAGGGCTCATGTATGTTAGCCCACTTATATCAAGATTTGCACGAGGTTGTCTATTATAGGGTGACGAGTCTGTCATGTGGCGTCACATTACTATAGACCTGGGCATGGGAGCATATAGCCATCACTCGACCCATGGGAGAGAGACATCAACCACCAAGGAGACCCTATGTTTTCATTTATAGTGGTCCACATGTCCATCATAAGCTGGTCAACGTTTCCTATTGGAGGCATGTGTTGGATGTGTAGACATCCAAATTTGGACACTTAATTTATCCAAATTTATCACTTTTTGTCTAAATATCCTCTTACCTGAGTTAATTAAATAATATTACTATTATTTAATTAATATCTTTAATTCTGCTAAATCCCTAAGGTATTTAATTAATAATTAAATACCTTACCCTCCTTAATCCTCTTTTTATCAAATAAATTAAATAAATATTACATTTATTTAATTCCTCACATGTCATTTTCATCTAATCCTAATCCATCTCTTAATTTCTTCATTAGGGATGTGCACATGCCTAATCCTTGACAGGATGTGTCACATCCTCCAACTTTTGCAAGTTGGCTTCTAATCCTCATTTATCTTCTAATTACTGATTAATTAAGCCTAATCATTCTCCAAGGAATTTTTAATTCATTTTTATTCTTCCTAGATTCCCTCTTTTATATGTGAATTTTTAATTCACATTCCATCTTTCCAAGGCTTCTAGAACCTTGGACTTGTCACAATCTCCACATGTGACCCACCTTGGACTTGTCACAATCTCCACATGTGACCAAGTCCCACCTTTTTGGAGCCCACCTTTTATCCTCTAGATCATCCTATGAATGTGAATTTTTAATTCACATTTATATCCCCAACCACTTTTCCTTTTCCCATGTAGATTTTTGAGGAATTCCAAAATTCCTCAAATGTCCCTTTCACTCCCACTTGGGGACAAGAAATCCCTTTTTGTGGAAATCTCCTCACTCCCCAAGGTGCATGTCCTTTTTCCACCTCATGTACCTTCTTGACATCTCATCTACATCTCATATCCCCTTGGCCACTTCACCCTTCACATGTCAATATGTGAGGGCTTGTGGGTTCTCAACCCACCATAGCCCTTCATCTTGACCTTGTTGGAGCAATCTTGACCGTTGAATTCTCTAGAGAATTTAAATTCTCTTATAAATACCCCCTCCTCAAGGGCATTTTCAACACTTATTCATTTGAGCAACCTTATGCTGCTAATTTTCCTTCTCAACACTTTGCATTTTGATAACTACATGCTGTCCATTTGAACTCTCAATCCTTTTGCCATCATTTAGCCATCTCTGTTAATCATTTGCACCCACAATCTTGCATATAGTCATTCAAGCAATCATCTAAGGAGCACACAACCAATCCAAGCAAGAGCCAATCAAAGAGGTATCAACAACAAGAGAGGTAAAAGTGTTTGTGTTTCATTTTATTTGCATTCCTCTTCGTTGTATCAATTTTTTGGCTAATCTTGAGGTGTCTTTGGTATTTTATCACTTGCATTTTAAGTTATTTTGCACATTTAGAGTAGGATAAATATCAAGGTATACATTTCTGGCACGTCCGGTGGGACCCACATACGGGTCTTGCATTTAACGTCTCTTCGAGTTAAGAATTTTGCAGGAAAAACTCGCAGAAAGGCGGTAGTGCCCCAAGTTTACTGGAGAATGTTGGCAGCACCCTCTTGGCCACTACAAAAAGGCGGTAGTGCCCCATATCTAAAAGTTTTATTTCCTTCCAACACAATTGCTGTGATTAGGGACATATTTAGAGGGCTTTGCTAACACTTTTTTTTGCAGTGGGAGGGGCATAACTTTCCTTTTTTCTTTAAAATCTGACAAAGTTTACCGTAGAATGTTGGCAGCGCCCTCTTGGCCACTACAAAAAGGCGGTAGCACCCCATATCTAAAAGTTTTATTCCTTCCAACACATTTGTTGTGATTAGGGACATATTTAGAGGGCTTTGCTAACACTTTTTTTGCAGTGGGAGGGGCATAACTTTCCTTTTTTCTTTAAAATCTGACAAAGTTTACTGCAAAATGTCGGCAGTGCCCTCTTGGCCACTACAAAAAGGCGGTAGCGCCCCATATCTAAAAGTTTTATTCTTTCCAACACATTTGTTGTGATTAGGGACATATTTAGAGGGCTTTGCTAACACTTTTTTTGCAGTGGGAGGGGCATAACTTTCCTTTTTTCTTTAAAATCTAACAAAATTTATCGCAAAATGTCGGCAGCACCCTCTTGGCCACTACAAAAAGGCGGTAGCACCCCACATATGAAAGTTTTATTCCTTCTAACATGTTTGCTGTGATTGGGGATATATTTAGAAGGTTTTTCTAACACTTTTCTGGCAGTGGGAGGGGCACAACTTCCCTTTTTTCTTAAAAATCTAACAAAGATTACTACAGAACCGTGGCAGTGCCCTTCACAGAACTGCGGCAGCGCCCTTCACAGAATTGCGGCAGCGCCCTCCACAGAAGTGCGGCAGTGCCCTCCACAGAAGTGCGGCAGCGCCCTTCACAGAACCGCGACAGCGCCCTCCACAGAAGCGCGACAGCGCCCTTCACAGAACTGCGGCAGCGCCCTTCACAGAAGCGCGGTAGTGCCCCAAAACACACAGTTTGGAAGGTAAAATAGGTGTTTTGGCTTCGTTTTTACTCTAATTTTTTTATAGTTTTCATGTGATAACTCTCTAACATTGTGGTGGCAAGGATATTGCTATTTTTCGCTAACGTTTGGCAACATATTATGGCAGAATTTGACCAAAGATGAAAAAGAGGACAGCTAATATTTGTTTGCAGGGTCATCTACATAATCAGACTTTCAAAAATCATATTTGATGTTTTCAAACATAGTCTAATTAGGGGGATTAAACCTCACTGTTTGCTGTGGTTGCTTATTTTTGTGTTACTCAATGGGGCATTGATTTGTTTTCACTTTCCCCTTGCATTTCATGTGAGCCTGGGGAGTAGTTGGAAACAGTTAGTGTCTTCCTTTTAGTAGGACCTGCTTGGGGATTTCATCACCCCAAGGGACGATTCCAACCACGTGTACCGACGGGGTATATAAAGGGGAGAGAACGAAAGTTGTACCCCAATCCAGTTGCATCGTAATTGGCGGAGCGTCGAAGCTAGGGTGATACCTAGATAGACGTGAAGAGTTGGTTCGAGCCTTTCAGTATCTCGCTGGGGTTCCCGACTCACGCTTGTGACAGACTGGTGTTCACGGTTGTGCCTCACGTACCAAGAGTATATCGAGGACTCCCTAGAAGCCTTGTGCATCCTAGATTAAGACTTTGTCTTGCCATACCCGTAATATTAATCATAGGATTGTGCTTGCTTGAGGTGTTTTCTTGTGAAAAATCTATCAAATTTTTGATACTTTGGACTTGTTTTATCATTTTGTGTCCTTGCCATAGCCTTTCCCATAAAAAACCAAGCTTTGTCCCCGCAAAAACGCGGTGGCGCCCTGCGCAGAAACACGGTAGCGCCCTACGTAGAAACACGGTGGCGCCCTGCGCAAAAACACAGTAGCGCCCCTGATTTACTGCAGAAAGCTGTCTACGCCCCTAATTTTGCTGGAAACGCCCCTAATTTTGCTGAAAATGCCCCTGATTTTGCTGTAAACGACCTGATTTTGCTGAAAACTCCCTGATTTTGTTGAAAACGCCCCTGATTTTACTATAAACGCCCTGATTTTGCTAAAAACACCCTGATTTTGCTAAAAATGCCCCTGATTTTGCTGTAAATGCCCTGATTTTGCTGAAAACGCCCCTGTTTTTGCTGCAGAAAGGTAGAAACGCCCTGATTTTGCTGAAAACGCCCCTGATTTTTCTAAAAACACCCCTAATTTTGTTGTAAACGCCCTAATTTTGTTGAAAACGCCCCAAAAAGCTGTTTACGCCCCTGATTTTACTGCAGAATGTTGACTACGCCCCCTTAACTTCCCGGGGCTGCCATTTACAAACCGTGCATCGAATTGACTTCGTTCAAAAACCAAAGTTGATTAATTTTTTGAGCTCTATACAGTGGTACCTTCCATTTTATCTTATCAAGAATTTGACCATCCCAGGGCGGCCACGCCCCGCATTGCAGCGTGGACACGCCCCCTTAACTTCCTGGGGCTGCCATTTACAAACTGTACGTCGAATGAACTTCGTTCAAAAACTAAAGTTGCTTAATTTTTCAAGCTCTATCTAGTGGTACCTTCTATTTCCTCTTATCAAGAATTTGACCATTCCAGGGCAGCCACGCCCTGCATTGCAGCGTGGACACGCCCCTAACTTCCCGGGGCTGTCATTTACAAACCGTACGTTGAATCAACTTCGTTCAAAAATCAAAGTTGCTTAATTTTTCAAGCTCTATCTAGTGGTACCTTCCATTTTCTCTTATCAAGAAATTGACCATCCCAGGGCAGCCACGCCCCGCATTGCAGCGTAGACACGCCCCTAACTTCCCGGGGCTGTTATTTACAAACCGTACGTCGAATCAACTTCACTCAAAAACCAAAGTTGCTTAGTTTTTCAAGCTTTATCCAGTGGTACCTTCCATTTCCTCTTATCAAAAATTTGACCATCCCAGGGCGGCCACGCCCCGCATTGTAACGTGGACACGCCCCTAACTTCCCGGGGTTGTCATTTACAAACCGTGCATCAGATCAACTTCATTCAAAAACCAAAATTGCTCAATTTTTTTGAGCTCTATCTAGTGGTACCTTTTATTTCTTCTTATCTAATCAAACCAATCCATTCCTCTAATCAAATAATCAATCCAAGCACCCCAATCTGATCAAGTTCATCCAATCACAATTATCCAATCAACATCATCTAATCATTTGATCCCATCCAATCAAACTGATCTAGTACTTTAATCAAATTCATCAAATTATCTACCCGATCCAATCATCTGTCTACCGAATCCTATCAAAATCAAAAGCAATCCCATCCAATCATCCTAATCTGAGCTTTAATCTTATCCCAATCTGAGCTTAACCAAACCCCTAATCTGAGCTTTCGTCCATCTGCAGTCCAAATCTTTGGATATCAAACCAAATCTTACGATCCTTCTCTCCATCTCACATATCAATCTTCTCCTCATCTGTTCAATCTCGCACAAATCATCTAATCATATCCTTGGTCTTGTTCTCAGTCTTGTTACCAGCCTTGACCTATCATCATCATCATCCATTAGTATCCTTTCCTATCCCTTTAGTGTTGTTTTGGGATGTATCCTTCCCTCATCAACACTTTCATCATCATCATCGGGAGGTACTCTTCCCTATCCCTTTGGTGTTGTTTTGGGATGTATCCTTCCCTCATCAACAACACTTTCATCATCATCATCGGGAGGTATTCTTCCCTATCCTTTAGTGGTGTTTTGGGATGTATCCTTCCCTCATCAATACCACTCAGTGGGATGTATCCTTCCATATCCTCATGTTGTTTTGGGATCTTTCATTCCTTCATTGACAACACTCCATCCATCCTCAACCCATTTTGGCTTGTACCTTGACTGGGGCAACATCACCTTTTGAAATCTATTTGTGCTTCATCCATCTCCATATCACTTACTCTCTTCCCCATCACCTTGCATCATCTTCCTCATCTCCCCTTGCACCACATCATCTATTTCGAGAGCACACACATGTTCTCTTCAACCCGCATGTCCTCTCGAGGGGGCATCCTTCATCCCTAATTTTCATCATTTTCTTTTTCCCTTCCTAGTCACTCTTTTAGATGACTGGGGCATCTTTTTCAATCTAACCATCTTCTTCTAGGTTCTATATTTTAATATTCTTTGAAATGATGCTACTTCGTAACACCATCTCAAAGAGGGGCAAAATGTAGACATCCAAATTTGGACACTTAATTTATCCAAATTTATCACTTTTCATCTAAATATCCTCTTAGAGGTTAATTAAATAATATTACTATTATTTAATTAATATCTTTAATTCTGCTAAATCCCTAAGGTATTTAATTAATAATTAAATACCTTACCCTCCTTAATCCTCTTTTCATCAAATAAATTAAATAAATATTACATTTATTTAATTCCTCACATGTCATTTTCATCTAATCTAATCCATCTCTTAATTTCTTCATTAGGGATGTGCACATGCCTAATCCTTGATTAGGATGTGTCACATCCTCCAACTTTTGCAAGTTGGCTTCTAATCCTCATTTATCTTCTAATTCTTGATTAATTAAGCCTAATCATTCTCCAAGGAATTTTTAATTCCTTTTTATTCTTCCTAGATTCCCCTCTTTTATATGTGAATTTTTAATTCACATTCCATCTTTCCAAGGCTTCTAGAACCTTGGACTTGTCACAATCTCCACATGTGACCAACCTTGGACTTGTCACAATCTCCACATGTGACCAAGTCCCACCTTTTTGGAGCCCACCTTTTATCCTCTAGATCATCCTAGAATGTGAATTTTTAATTCACATTTATATCCCCAACCACCTTTCCTTTTCCCATGTAGATTTTTGAGGAATTCCAAAATTCCTCAAATGTCTCTTTCACTCCCACTTGGGGACAAGAAATCCCTTTTGTGGAAATCTCCTCACTCCCCAAGGTGCATGTCCTTTTTCCACCTCATGTACCTTCTTGACATCTCATCTCCATCTCATATCCCCTTGGCCACTTCACCCTCCACATGTCAAGATGTGAGGGCTTGTGGGTTCTCAACCCACCATAGCCCTTCATCTTGGCCTTGTTGGAGCAATCTTGACCGTTGAATTCTCTAGAGAATTCAAATTCTCCTATAAATACCCCCTCCTCAAGGGCATTTTCAACACTTATTCATTTGAGCAACCTTATGCTGCTAATTTTCCTTCTCAACACTTTGCATTTTGATAACTACATGCTGTCCATTTGAACTCTCAATCCTTTTGCCATCATTTAGCCATCTCTGTTAATCATTTGCACCCATAATCTTGCATATAGTCATTCAAGCAATCATCTAAGGAGCACACAACCAATCCAAGCAAGGGCCAATCAAAGAGGTATCAACAACAAGGGAGGTAAAAGTGTTTGTGTTTCATTTTATTTGCATTCCTCTTCGTTGTATCAATCTTTTGGCTAATCTTGAGGTGTCTTTGGTATTTTATCACTTGCATTTTAAGTTATTTTGCACATTTAGAGTAGGATAGATATCAAGGTATACAGGATGATTTGGAGACTGTCACATGGTGGTCGTACTTGGATTGTGAGCAGTGGCTAGAGGATCAGCTGGAGATGCCATATATGTTATTATCCTTCTATCTAATTAGGCAACAACATGTTGTACTTGAGTGCTACTTGTATATGTGAGTATGTTGACAGTTTGGATGGGTTCAGGGGATACCCCTAGGAGTTGCCCATTATGCATGGCGATGAAAAGATGTTTTAGAGTGGGGCCCCTATGTATCATATGAGGCAACTTGTATAGAGTACTATACCTTGACCCCAAGTTTATGGGATTATGTTCCATATATTATAGATGTCGGGGTGACTGAGGATTATTCAGAGGTCTTCCACACACATCCCTTTCCTAGGTTTACTCATCCAAAGGAGCCAGTACCACCAGTTGATGGAGAGGGAGGAGATGGTGAGGGTGGTGATGATGTTGGGGAGGGGGCTTGCAGAGGTGATGAGTGTGGTACAGAGGGTGGTTGCAGAGGTGATGGTGGTGCAGAGGTTGGTGGGGAGAGTGATGGTGGTGCAGTGGGTGGTGGGGAGAGTGATGATGGTGCAGATGATAATCATCCATTGGATTTTGTAGTTTTGAGGCGTAGGAGTGTTACTGTAGCTTAGGCGGTGCTTCCTCAAATTCAAATTGGGATACCCTTGCATCAACAATCATCACAAATAGCATCTTTGAAGGTAGAGGTTCAGTCATTTTAGAGTGAGATAGCGCAAGATCAAGCACAGATTGAGTCCCTTCAGGATGAGTTAGGACAGTGTCAGGCACAGATTGATATTTTGAGGATTGATAGAGGGATAGATAGGTAGCAGATACAGTAGTTGTAGGCACAGATGATCATACTTACTTTAGAGAGGGATGCCTTCAAACACCGGATAGAGTAGGCTGAGGCCATTGTCAAGAGGATATAGCAGACAACACCGTTTGCAGGTACAACAGATTTATTTAGAGAGATCAAACACATTTCTCAGGAGTTGCAGTTTTACAGAGGTAAATATCATGAGTTGGTTCCTCCTGAGTGACGAGAGAGTTTTGTACAGTCTCATTTTGGTAGATCTCATTCTCAGACTGTTAGCATGGGTGTCACGCAGCCATTGCCTGGAGATAGGAGAGATCCAGGTGCAGGTTCGTTGGGTAGAGGGGGTACCAATTCCATGAGAGCAACAACATCTAGTGGGAGCTTGACATAGCATTTTGTGATGTTCCTTGGACATTGTGTATACACCTTTTGTGATATTGAGGATGTGTTTCTCATGATATAGTGCCCTTTTGGTTTTTGATGTATCTCATCCTATTTTTTGGATATCCCTGTACACGTGGACATTATGACATTTTTGATGATATATGATATGCAGTGGCGATTATGATGCATTTGATTTCCCTATTATTATATGCAATGTTGTGACTTTATTTAATTTCTATGTGATGATAATGATTAGGCAATGAATGTATTTGTGATCATGATTATGCCATGTGATGAGATGATTATGATTATGCAATGTGATGTGATTTATGATGTGTAATGAAACGTGATTTGATTTATTATGATTATGCAATGTGATGTGATTTATGATGTGTAATGCAACGTGATTTGATTTATTATGATTATGCAATGTGATTTGATTTATGATGTGTAATGCAACTTGATTTGATTTATTATGATTATGCAATGTGATGTGATTTGTAATGCAATGTGATTTGATTTATTATGATTATGCAATGTGATGTGATTTGTAATGAAAATGATGGAATGTGCATGACTTCAAATGTTCAAAGCCTTAAGCTTGAATAAGTGAGTCTGTCCAACTTCCAAAAGTTGTGGGAAAACTACAGTAGATTGATCTTTTAAGCTTCATAACTCTGACACATTTCCCAACCTTTTTGGAAATCTAAAGAGACTCACTTATTTAAGCATAGTGGATGACATGATTTTGATGTTGAAAATGATATGCAATGTATGTCCTTTATTATTTTCTTTTGTATTTTCTAATGCAAATATCATGATGGAATGTATGAATGTAAATGAAATGAGAATGTTTTCTAACATATGTCGATGATAATGTAATGGATGTGCAACTAAATGAGAATGATGTTTTTTTTGGTTAATGTCCAGTGTACTCAATCCATTAATAAGAGATGACACCATTGTGAAATTGTTTCAGCATTGAAAAACCCCATAAATACACATGCAATACTAACATGAATGCAATCTAACTTAACTATGTAAATCTCATTTTCAAAAGTTGTCATTTATATTAACCAATTTGTTGTGCTTTTTATCATCATTGGGCCTTTAAAATGTTGAAAGTGAGTACAAGCATCGATGGCATATTTTAGACCAAGATGACCTAAGCTACAGTAACACTCCTCCTACGCCTCAGGGGCTAATCAACAAATTAGCCTTGCCTACATTATACATAACAGAAAACTAAAAAAATCATACTCCTTCCTTGCTCCTATAGTTCGATACATAATCGAGGACTCGTGAGATATGATATCAAAAATCAAAGTAGAACAATTTGAAATTTCGTGTTTAACGTGATAAACCCTTGATTCAGAAAGATCATCATTTATTTGAAGTTTGTGTTTGTAACTTTGGTCTAACAACTATTTTCATGTTGGTTCAAGCTCAAAGTTTATATTCCCCTAGTGAGTGCAAGATTTTTCCCCCAGTCCAGGGTGAGACACGACCACGATGACCAAGACCTAACCTAAATACCTATCCTAGGGGCCTCAGGGGCTAATCAACAAATTAGCCTTGCCTACATTATACATGCAGATACCATGTAGCTCGACTAACAACACAACCAAGATTTACAAGATGAAAATATGAACATAATGGACACCTAAAAGACTCACCTAAATGTCTTGGGGGACAATCAAAGATCATCCTTTCCTACGTTCAAAGCTTAGAGACGACATAGTTCGAATGAAGACTATGTTTTTGACTTTTTGACTTTTTTGACATATTTTTGGATTTTGACATGTTTTGAATGTTTTTGGGATTTTGACATGTTTTGAATGTTTTTGGGATTTTTGATTTTTTGACCTTGAGAATGTACAAGAATCTGATCCAATGTAGAACATGTCCCCAGTGTGATATGATAGGACAAACTAATTTTTAGAATGGGTTGAGTAATGCCAAGTGATACCATAATACAAATAGTGGATCAAGCTATGATACGAACATGGAAGTGTGACAAATGCAGAGATGGAAGCATGATGGATGAACATTGCAGAGCAAGTCACATAACCCAAGATAGATGGAGAGTGCTTATTTTATGCAAGGCGCCTGTTTGCCAAGTTTTCACCAAGGTACTTTCCCAAAGCACCACTGAAGTGGTTTTCACTAGAGGACAATTCTCTGCAAGCATGATGGATGAACATTGTAGAGCAAGTCACGTAACCCAAGATAGATGGAGAGTGCTTATTTTATGCAAGGTGCCTGTTTGCCAAGTTTTCACCAAGGTACTTTCCCAAAGCACCACTGAAATGGTTTTCACTAGAGGACAATTCTTTTTCTTTATTGTTTTTTAATCCTTTTTTTGGTTTTTTTTGGACTTTTGAATTTTTTGATTTTTTTGGTATTTTTCCAGGACCTTTGCCAATGCACTGGATGAGCTAGGTATAAAACCTTTTGAGATGCAAGCTATTGAGGGGTTCGTCAAATAGATCCCCTTCTGGTGTGGATAATTGGTATGCTCTTGATCCAGAGACTGATACTATAAGAAAGGGACCCAGCTAATTAGGTTCAAATTTCCCCTTCTTCTCTTGATCTTATTGATTACGGGGATTTTCTTTTAAGACTAAGTCACCCACCTAAAATTCTCTAGGTATTACTCTGTGATTGTAGCTCCTAGGTATCCTTTGTTGGTAATATTTTAGGTGATCAACTACATGTTGTCGATGTTCATCCAATAATTTTAATTCTTGTAGCCTAGATACTCTATAATCCTCGTCTGAAATCATCCCTTTAAGTGACACATGTAGGGATGGTATCTCAACCTCAATAGGTAGAATAGCTTCTAACCCATAGACAAGAGAATAGGGTGTTTTTCTTATCGGGGTACAGATACTATTTCTGTAAGCCCACAATGCCGAGTTTAGTTGAACATGCCAATCACGTCCAACTTCATTGATGGTTTTCTTCAAAATCTTCAAGATAGTCTTATTTGAGGCCTCTACTTGGTCATTGCCTTGGGGATAGTAAGGTGTAGAAAACCGATGTTAGATATGGAATCTTTCACAAAGCTCTTGAACATTTTGATTCTTAAAGAGCCGGCCATTGTCCGTAATGATAGATTGAGGAACACCATACCGACATATGAGATAATTAAGGATGAATGATGAGATTTGTTTCCCGGTTATGGTGATTAGAGGAACAACTACAATCCACTTGGTGAAGCATTATGTGGTTGTGATTATAAACTTATGTCCATTGGAGGAAGAGGGGTGAATCTTACCTACAAGGTCCAATCCCCACTAGCAAAAAGTCCATGTAGCTATGAAGGGATGCAAATCTTGTGCAGGTGCATGTATCAAGTTTCTGTGAATTTGACATTTGGAACACCTTTTGACATATTGAAATGACTCTTTCTCCATGTTCGGCCAGTAATACCCCAATCGTAATAATTTTTTAGCTAAGGTTAAGCCACTTGAATGTGTGCCACAGATACCTTTGTGAACTTCTTGTAAAGCGGTTTTAGCTTCATTACATTCTAGACACCGAAGAAGAGTACCATCCAAACCTCGTCTATAAAGAACATCAGCTATTAGGGTGTGGCGAGCCACTTGTCGAATGAAGTTTTGTTTTTGGTTTCGAGATAAGTTAATTGGAAGGGTATTGTCTTGTAGGTAGGTATGGATCTCTTCATAGAGGGAAATTTGAGGGTCGACAATATGGCATATCACTTGGGATTCTGGATCTTCATAGGCTGGGGGGGATACTTGTTCTACCATGAATTCATAACATCTTCGTTGTTCAGGTATCTGTAAGAGAGAAGCAATGGTGGCCATTGCATCTACAACTTTGTTTTCTATTTTGGGAACCTGTGCAAACTTGATCTCAACAAAGTACTTTTTGAAATCATTCAACATCCTCTTGTAAGGTAACAACTTTTTATCCTTTGTTTGATAATCATCATTGACTTGGTTGATGACCAATTGTGAGTCACCATAAACTAGCAATTTCATGATTTTTCATTCAACAACTATCTTGATTCCAATGATCAATGCTTCATATTCAGTTGTGTTGTTGGTACAGGGGAACATTAATTTGTATGATTTTGGAATTGTGTATCCTTGCGGTGAAACAAACAAGATTCTTGCACCTGATCCATGTTGTGTATAAGAGCCATCAAAGTATAGCAGCCACTGTTGTGTAGATATGGTTAGGACATCATTATTAGGGAATTCAATGTTCATTGGATTGTTATCTGGCAATGGTGCTTTAGCTAGTTGATCTGCTATGGATTGACCTTTAATTGCTTTCTTATCCACATACTGGATGTCGAACTCACTCAATATCATGACCCACTTGGCTAACCTCCCTGTTAAAGTAGCTTTGCTAAGTAAGTACTTTAATGGGTCAATTTTAGCAATGAGTTTGATGGTGTGAGTCAACATGTAGTGCCTTAATTGTTGTGTAGAAAATACAACCGCTAAGCAAGCTTTCTCAATAAAGGTGTAATTGATCTCATAACCATTTAAGGTCCTGCTGATATAATAGATGGTTCTTTCTTTTCCTGTAGAATATTCTTGTGCTATTAAAGCTCCCAAAGATATCTCGGTTGTTGCAATGTATAGTAATAATGGTTTTCCCTTAACTAGTGGTTTCAACACAGACGGTGTCATCAAGTACTATTTTAGTTGACTGAAGGCAACTTCGCATTTGTCATCCCACTTGAAAGAGACATTTTTGTGTATTAAGTGATTGAAAGGATGAGTTTTATCAGCTAGTTGTGCAATAAATCTCCTGATGGACTGGAACCTTGTAATGATCTAAGTTGGCTAATGGTTTTAGGAGGCATTTCCATGATGGCTTTGAACTTTGCAAGATCCACCTCAATGCCTTTAGCTAAGACAATGTATCCCAAAATTTTAGTTGATGTTACACCGAACACACATTTCTTGGGATTTAACCTCACCTTTAATTTCTCCAATCTTGTGAATATTTTGTCTAGAATCTCTAAGTGTCCTTCTCTAGTGTAGGATTTTTCCAACAGATCATCTACATATTATTCCATAAAAGTATGCATCATGTCATGGAAGATGGTAGTCATAGTTCTCTTATATGTAGCTCTAGCATTTTTCAACCCAAAAGGCATCACATTCCAGCAAAAGGTGCCCCAAGGACATGTGAAGGTTGTTTTATATTGATCTTCAGGTGCTATCTTTATTTGGTTGTATCCTGAAAATCCATCCATAGGTGATAACATTTTGTGCCCAACAGTCGAGTCTACAATCAAATCAATGTTTGGTAGAGGAAATTCATCTTTATGACAGGATTTGTTAAGGTCCCTAAAGTCCATGCATATCTTGATGCTCTTATCTGGTTTGGATATCGAAACAATGTTTGATATCCATTTGACATAGTCAATAGATCTTATGAATCCTACATCTAATACCTTTTTCAACTCAGCTTTCACTAGAAGGGTGATATGGGGATGCATCTTTCTCAGTTTTTGCTTTACTAGTTTTGTGTCGAGTGGTAAGGATAGATGATGCATAATGAGTTCTAGATCTATGCTTGGCATATCAGCATATGACCAAGCAAAGTTGATTTTCCTCTCCTTAAATAATTCGGTGAAATGAGGTTTCTCCTCTTCTGTCATGGATTCCACTAAATGCATGGTCTTCACCATCTCAACTATACCAACATTGATGGATTGTGTAGGTTCTATTAGCACTGAAGACATTTCTTGATAGTGTTCTGGGAGAATGTCAAACCTTCCATCTCTTGGCGCCTCAAATAGGTTTTCACCTTGAGATATGCTCGTTGTTTTTACTTTTTCCTAATTTAATAGTGCCACTAGATAATTTTCAGTATTAGACCCATTTCTTATATTTTTCATTTTGTAGCTGAAAGGTTTGACACTCCCTTCGTCAGGAGCTTCATTCTGAGATTCATTGGTAGAACATGTGTCAAGATTATCAAAACATAGGAAGTTCACAAGGGAATCATTATTTGAAAAGGTGGGTATGTCAAGCGGCTCATTTTGATCCCAATCAATTAGTTTAGGATGCATTAAGGACAAGGAATCATTAGTTTGGCCAAGATCATAAGATGTAAGCATCAGGATAGCCATGTTGTCAAATTGTCCAATGAGGTCTAAGATGTTACTTTCTTCTTACGTGTCTATCTTGCTCGAAGAATGATCGTCTTCACTTGAGTCAACAACATATTGTGATCCATATTCAAGGGGTCTAGAACTAGAACTTTGTCCTTTCATACATATTGGGGTATAGTTTTGGATTACATCAATCTCTTTGTCATGGCAAGATTCCTCACAGAGAGAGTCCCATTCATATTCATTGGAATATGTTTCATGATCCTCGCTAGCCTATAGCTATAAGATTCTTTCGAAAGCTCTTTGAGTAGCTTCCTCTTTTAAGTCTTCCCTATAGCCTAGTCATGTTTTGTCTTTGGGATTCATTGTGACAAGTTGTATTGTTTCACTAATTCCTTCTTTTCTTTTACCCAAAGGACCATTTCCCTCATATCCCATTTTTGTCAAGATTGTCTGACCTTTGCCATACTTATCTGTGCATATATTAGACATTGATACCTGTGAAGGTTCTTCATCTTTGTATAACCAGTTTAGGACATCCCTATCTTCTTATTCCTTTGCTTGGGTGCTTGCTTTTATAAAATTCCCATCAAAGAGCATGATGGGTTGTAAAGATTGTTGTCTTGAGGTAGATGGTTGTCCATGTGACTTAGGAGAAGATGAAAGTTGCAATAAGTATGAAGATTGCTCAAATGAGTATTCCCCCATACCCTTGTCTTTTATTTGGATCTTTTTGAACTATTTTGATAAGGCATCAATTGACTTCAATTGTTGCGTGAAATAGAGTCAACGACCCCTTTGTCTTTTGATTGAGCCCTTTCCTCGTATTATCTTGATGAAGAACCCACTGGACTTTCTTTGTTTGATGGATCAGAGTTGATGACTTCTCTATTATGTGGTACAAAGGTATCTTGACTTGTTCTGAGTACATTGCAATATTGGGGATTGTTAGAATCAGCAGAAATGGTGATCTCCTATCCATTGAAAGGAAATTTCAAGCACTAATGATAGGTTGATGGTACCACTTGCATTTCATGAATCCACGGTCATCCCAAGAGTATGTTATATGTCAATTCCTTGTCTAAAACCTGACACACTATTTCTTTGACGATTGGTCCCACTTGAATGAGTAAAATGATCAATCCTTGAGAGGATCTTTCTTCATCATCATATGCTTTTCTGGTGATTTTCCTTCTAGGATCAATAGCATTTTCATAATATCCTAATGCACAAACAAGATTGAGAGTACAGATATTTAGGCCTACTCCTCCATCTATAAGGACATGTTTGACGTGGTGTTTATGGATTAGGACTTCGATGTGGAGAGTAGCGTTATACAAATAGGTGGCGGATGCATCATCATGTTCAAAGAATGATAAGAAATGAGGTGTAGTCAAATGTCCCACCATAGCTTGAAATGTACAGACTTCCAGATTTTTTGGTACTATGGTGGCAACTAAAGCTTGTTCCAACATTTCTTTGTGTGCTAGTGAAATCTTGAGAAGTTCCAATATGGATATTTGAGCAGGTATCTTCTGTAACTGATCAACGATGTTATATTGAGTTATAGGAAAAACATTCATTTTGGACGTGGAAGGGGTAGCTCCTTTCAATGTTACCTTGGCTTGTCCTCTTGTAATCACATTGATAGGTGTATTGTCTTGATCATTTGTGATTTTTATGATGTTAATTCGATTGTCATTCCTGTCAACGTTAGTGCTCAGATTTCTAGGTACAAGGTCATTGATTTGATGTGAGATAGTCTCATCATTGTGTTGGATTTCAGTAGTGGCATCCTGCCCTTGGCTTCCAATTTCAATGTCTTGGATGGACTTCCCAACCATCTCAATACAATGAATGGTAGAATCATAAACATAGTTTATATTCTTTCCTTTGGTATTTGATGTAGAGGACTCTCCATTTTCATAATTGGGTAAAGGGTTCTTGAACACTCCCTGATCACTGTTTGTTTGGGGTCCTTCAATGTGTACCTTTTTGTTATCAATGAGATCTTGGATTGCGTGTTTTAATTGCCAACAATCTTTCATCATATAACCCTTGTTTTGATGATAATCACAGTAATGAGCATCGTTCCACCAAAAGGGATTGACTTGTGCATCCCAGTTTCATGCTTCTAGCACTGTGATAAGCTTAGCCTTAGTAAGTTCCTTTAAGGAAAAATCTAAGGATTGTCCCAATGGTGTGAATTTTCATTGATTGGAAGGTTTTGGAAATGGTATTGCTTTAGTCCTTGGATTAGTCTGATTGTTGTTTTGGCTAACATTTGGAGTGTTGGGAGGATTTTTGGTCTGATTGGTCTTGGTGGCAGTTGCTGTTAGGTTGAATATGGGTTCGGTATTTTGATTTTCAGCTATGACCTCATCATTACCCACATTCTTGTTTTGTTGCCAAAATTTAGGTTTGTCCCCACTATTGTAGTTGTTAGAGGAAGTGGATGAGTTATCTTCATTGTATACCTTAATGACCCCTCTTTTGACTAAGGCTTCTTCAATTTTAATTCCATTTTCAATCAATTTTTTGAAGGTAGAGGGACATTGTAATTCCAACCTATAACTCATCTCATCATTTAGGTTATCAATGAAAATCTCTATCTTTTCCTTTTTGGACACGGGACGAGAATACCTTGCAAACAATCTCCTCCATTTTTGCAAGAAAATGAGGAAGGACTCACCCTTTTTCTGTTTCAAGTTGCAAAGGTCTTTCATGGTGATATCATGTTGGATATTGTAAGAGTATTGAGTGATAAATCTATTGACCAACTCTTCAAATGTGTTGATGGGGGTATAATCTTTGAAAACCATTCAAGGCAAGTCCCTCCTAGACTTCATGGAAATAGTCTCATCAAATAAGTTTCCTCATGTGCAAATTCTAGACTCGTAGTTCAGAATTCCCTTATGTGATCTAATGGATCAGTTGTACCATTGTATTTATCATACTTTGGAAATTCACTACGTTTATGGAAAGGAATCATGTTGATAGATTGATTAAATGTATAAGGACAAATGTCCTCGATCAAGTATTGTTTTGAAGTTCCCCTTTGCATGTCTAGAACTTGTTGTTGAAGGGTTTTCATTTGGTGAGTTAAAGTAACCATTTGTTATATTTCTTTTCATTCTTTTGGAGAGGTACTTTTAAGATGTTGATATCAAAATCAGGGGAAATTTTAACTCCTTGATTGGCTAACATCAATAGGTATTTTTCCCCATCTCTTTCAAAAATATTTTCCAAAAACTTATGGAAGTTGGGGTCTTGTTCCGCTTGTTGGATATCCTCATCGTTTATTTCTTCCCCTTGAGTGTTGTTGAGTCCAGGCATAGGGATTTCTTCTACATCAGCCATGTTGCTAGGGATCTCACTATTTTGAGGTTCAATGTTGGGAGTTTTGATATCGAAAGCTTCACTACTCAAACTTCCTATGTTTTCTATTTCAAAGTTGGGTGTTCCAAGTTTCTTGTCCTTGAGTCTCCTCTTTTGTGATCTTGTTTGGATGGGCATACAAGTGTTATGATTTAGACTAAGCTTTGATCTAAGTTTGAAATAGTGCCAAGGATTACAACAGAGTCAAATAGAATGACAAATTCTATTGATTAGACCAAGTTTGATTTGATTGCATGACATAGTTTCGTGATTAAAGGATGACAAATCCCGAAGATGAAACTAAGTTGTACACACAAAGATGTGATGGATATTGATGATTTAGGCACCTTGAAATGTTTAGATCTAGGTTTAATTTGAAAATTTCCACTTGTAGAGGTCTGTTTCGATAATTTTTAGACTTCTAAGGTATCTAAGGGATGATCTTGGACTCAAAGTTTTGACTCAAGAAACGTAATTAAGGTACTCAAAATGTTGGAAAAGTCTTGGATTTTGACAATAGTACATCATGTATAACTCTAGATTGTTTTTGCAAGCTTTCTTGTAAAAATTGAAGGTTAACCTTTCTCTAAAATCGTAAAGCATAGAAAAACATCATTGTTGTTGTTTTGGACTAAGAGGTTTGATCTTTGGTTTTCTAATCTTGACCTTTCATGAAATCATCATAAACCGCATATTTTGACTCTGTTTTTCCTAAGGAAAGGTTGAACACTGCTGGAAGGACTGATTTTCTGAAGATGGATGGACCTAAGTTACTGACTTGTCTACCTTAATGAATGTAGTTCTGAATCAAGGTTTTCACTTTCAAAATGTAACGTTTTTTATGGTGTTTTGTTTGAGTTTCATTTTGAAGACACATCAAGCAAAATATACACTCTAAAGGTTTTGTAAGACTGTAGTCTTTTAGATTCCATGCGGGTTTTACCCCAACCGCACTATCTTTAGCAGATGAATTCAGAAGCTTGGTTGCATGGGCTCCCCCTTATAGTGCACTCTCTTCTCAGGCCAACCAAGCTTCCAGTCCCCATGAAACTCCCATGGAAAACTGATCACCTCTACTAAAAACTGCGAGAATGTGGATGCCTTGGCAACGACCGTTGCTCCACCAAAGAATAGATAAAGGATTTTGGAAAATCTACAACAAGGGTTTTAATGCGGGCATTCTATTCGTGGGGGATAATCCATATGACAAGAGTCCCTTTCAATCCATCTTGTCTGAATTATCCTTGTGATACTTCAACTTTCCTCAAGTATCCACATTTATATCTCAGTTGGAAGTCGCTTGGCTTTAGCATGTTACCGGTTGGGTCGTTCCCTTGGGTGATTACTTTTTCCCACAAGGCAGGCCCTCTAGGATAAACAAAAGCAAGCAAGTATACCCATAGTTTGATTGTAAGGAAATCTAAGTGTGGAAACAACTCTCCTAATGTCAAAACCTTAGGGAAGAATGCAGAGATACTTTTAAATTTTCAATTACAGTCCAATTAAGATACACTTGAAAGCAATAACAGAAACAAAGAAATAATCATACAAAGATGAACACCAGATTTATGTGGGAAAACCCTTACGGGAGAAAAACCTACCACACTAAGAAAAACACCTTTGTATTACAGTAACAAAAATTACATATAGAGTACGGGCTTCACTCTCTTTGATGTCAATTTACAACAGCATTCACAATGATCAACCTTGCTACAGAACATTCAAGTTACAATACACTCAAAATTACATTCATTGATCACTTATCGAACTGATCATGCAACTGTTCATGCAACCATCAAACTGATCACAATCTTCAATTTCTGAGTATAACCATGATACCCCTGTCTATCGATCTTCCTCTTAGTAACGACTGCAACAGTCCAACTACTAGCGGTTCCCATTTGACTTCTCTGATTGGTCGAAGACACACCATGTAGGATGGTCTCCCAATTGGTCAAAAGCATTCGCAATGTATTCACATGTCAGTGAGACACTAACCGTGTCTCCCTAATGCCACAAAGCCAGATCGTCATTATCGCCAAGAGTCCTGACCATCGGCAAGACATTATACCGAGTTCACAAGTCGGAACGACTTTAGCATTCTCATTAGTGAGACTATCGATATTCACCAAGAGATAATAACAAATTCCTCAAGTCATATCGATGTGAACACAGTCGACAAGACTTAGGCTATCGCTGAGAGGTAATACCGAGCCCTCAAGTCATACCGACAACTGACTACACCATCAGTGAGACAAACACCCATTGCTAAGACTTCATACTGAAGCCTTCAAGTTACACCGCAATGTTCCACTATCGGCGAGACTTTGTTCATCGCTAAGACTTCATATCGAAGCCTCCATGTTACCCCGAGACCACCTTTCGCCAGGAGTCATACCAAAAACATATGTAGCAATGTCGGCAAGACTTACTGCTATCAATGAAACATCATATTGAAGCAAGCCTTTCGGCCAAGGGTCTCCCCGATGTCTTTGAGTGTAACATTGTTGGAAAAACAAGATTCCATCGCTAAGAGATCTTACCGAGTGTTCAAGTCACCTCGATGACTCCAGTCGCCATGAGCCTCCTCGATACTGCTTGTCGCCCAGAGTCTCCTCGACATCTGATAAGAATGGCTTGTTGTCCAGAGATCTCCCTGAGCGGTGTGAGATAGAAATTGTCACAACAATCATCATGTCACAGCGATAGGTCCATTCGGCAAGACAGTGACAAGGTCTCAGCGACCAAAACTTTTCACAAGGTTCTAAAGCTGCTAGTCGGCCAGACAGAATGAGTGTCACACCAACTTGGCTCTTTCAGAGGTTTTAGCCTATGAGATTGAGACACATATTTCCAACATTGATCAATCTTTATTTCAAATGAATAAAGAGAGAAATCATGCCATATACTCCACTTACACTCGCACATAAACAAGAATGGGTCTAGCTTTTTGGATCACCCAGTTAAGGGGAGAGCATATGCCTACCATTCATCACATACAAAAGACATGGTGTTCATTTTCCTTTAATTAAGCTATGTTCCTAACTTAACCAAAAGGAAACATGATGTTCATTATCCCTTTAGTTAAGCTACGTTCCTATCTTAACCAAAGGAAACAAGTAAATAACATCCAACCCCTGCAATATGTTAGTAGTTTATGGTTTGAGTCTTTGACAACGAATCTAGGAAAACCTGCAAATGCACAACACATAATGTGAGTTTTTTTATTTTGGTGAAAAACTACAAGAGGCACCAAAATAGAGACAAGCGGTGCCAGAACGGAGACAAGAAGCGCCAAAACTCTAAAAATAGTGTAGAATGAACTCAAAACAGGTGAAAAGGGTCCTGGAACAAGATGCAAGAGGTGTCAAAACTCTGACAAGAGGTGCCAAAATAGGTGAAAGAGGCACCAAAATTCTAAAAGTGTCCCAGAATGGTCCCAGAACAAGTGAAAATAGTCTCAGAACAACTTGCAAGAGGCGCCAAAACTCTAAAAGTTGCCCAGAATGGTCCCAAAACAGGTGAAAACAGTCTCAGGACAACTTGCAAGAGGCGCTAAAACTCTCAGAACAAGCCAAAATGGTTTCAAAATAGCTGAAAATGGTCTTTGCACTACTTGCAAGAGGTGCCAAAACAGATACAAGAGGCACCAAAACTCTAGCTCAGAATTGCCTCCAAACTAGTGCAAAATGTTCCTAAGTCATAAACCTTGAACCTACAATCATGAAATCATAAAAAAAGTTAGCAATAAGTGAGGCAAAGGCCCCATGGTGGGCATCATTTTGTGTGTGTGTCGAATGTGGAGGGTTATTCTAATGTCAACGCAAAGCTTAATGAGACGCTTTACATTCAAAGTTTGAAGCAAGTAAAACTAATCTATTCATAATACAATCAAATCTTTCAAATACATATCATTGTCCTCTATTCTAGGGATTCATTAAACCGTTTGGCCCTCATATTTCTATGGGCACAAAGGTTGTTAAAATGACTACCTATAAAATGAGATTTGATGCTTAATATGCAAGCTAAGATGATTTATATGTGCAAATGTGTGGTGGAAGGATTAGTGGTATGCAAATGTGTGCTGGAATGATTAGTGGTATGCTCCTAAATGAAACAAAATGGTGGAAAGGATAATGGATGCAACAATAAATGAAGGATGATGTTGATGATAGATGAACAAGTGGAGATGAGTGAGATGATATACAACTATAGTGAAATATCCATGATTATGCATATGCTCAAATGCAAACATAAAACAAACTAACCTAAAATGTAACTATGAAGCAATTAATTAATCTAAGATGAGAATGCAAAGTAACACATGATATAAAAACTAAGTATAAGACTCCATGAAAGCTCCAAGCTCCTACAAAAAACCTACATGGTAACAATACTTAAAGTGTGGATGAAAAATGGCATTATAACACTATTCCAATTTGTATCTCAAAATAGCATTATAACATTACTCAAAAGGTGGATGATAAATGCTAAGGCAAGAGGGTGTATTTATAGGGTTTCTCAAGCATTTTGTGAGGTGGTACCCATCAACGGTCTAGATTCGAAGGAGAAAAGATAGACGGTGGAGATGAGAGGAATCAGGATGTTGTGCCCTTGACCAAGGACAACATGCCATGTGTGTGAAGAGAATCCTTTGACCAATTGGAAGCATGCCAAATGTATGGGATTCCAAGTGTGTGAAACAAAGACCCATGTGCTCCAAATTTGTTTGAAGTGTGGGGAAATAAAGCCATGTGCCTTTTCTTATTGCTGGAAGTGTGTGAGGATAATTCTAATTAATAATTAGGCTTATTTATTTTCATGTGACCTTTATGAGGTGGCACACAAAAGTTGTAGAAATGTGCTCTAATTCTTAATCAGGATTAAGGAAGGTTAATTAAATAAACACGTTTAGGGTATTTTGTTTATTTAATTATTTAGAAGAATATGATTTAGGAGAATTAAAAGGAAAGTGAACATTGTAAATAAAGTAAGACCTTATTTATATGTAGTTGAAGTATTAATCAAATAGGTTGTATTTAATTAATTGAATATGATAACCATTTTCAGGTGTATACAAATGACAATCATTTAAGTGCAAGGTTACCAACAATATCCATATACTTATGTGGCTCTTTCCTTTGTAGTTCCAGAGTCAAGCTATCCCATCTCTATTGCACATACTTATAACTTTGATGAACCAATCCAACTACCAGTGTCTACATCCTGTTATAGTCCTACATCCTCAATCTCATGATCTTTCCTTCTAGTCCTTTGTACTTGAGAAGTTGTAACAATTCATTTATGATGGCATCAGGGTCATTTGATTTCTTCCTTACTAGGAGAGAAATAGATCTCTCTCTCTTCTCATATTCCTCCATAAGTTCACCCCTCAAACCTTCATTCCTAAAGTAAGATGCTAGTGCTCTAACCTGTAAATCCCCCACAAACATCAAGGGGTTCCACTATGTTTCCTCAAGTACTACATAGTTGTGCAGATAGTACTCACAAAGTTGATCATGTTCATATGGTGTAGAGTCAGCAAAAACATTAAGAAAATCATATTTCTTGCTCATTCCAACTGATTGATTACTTATTAGCTTTCTAAACTAAAAACTTAGAAAAATTTATTGCAAAAACAAAGCATAAGTTCTTGTCGGGGATCTGCATCTAATAATTTGAGCAACTTTATTTGCTACTTCCTCCACTATGACTATTGACCTCTTCAGCTCAATGTCCTTCCCCTCTAGGACTTTGGTATGCTTTGTAATTAGGGTTTCTTTTTCTTTTCTCCATTTTTCCTTTTCTTGTGAAAATTAATTAACAACTTTCCATAATTGATACCCAAGGGATATAGTTGTATGATGAGTTGGAGTATTGATAGGAGGGGGTATGCTATTCTTTGTTGCAAGCTGTGTATCCCTTGTTTTAACCATGGAAAGTTATGCCAACAGGTCTAGCTTTGTCCCATGTCCATATGTCTGTAATTTCTCATCCATCTCTTGAATCTTCATCTCCCTCTCTTTCTCCCTTTGTTCATAATTTTTCACTTGTTCTTCTAACTTCTTAATTCTTTCTAATGCTTCTTCTAACTCCTTCCTAACATTCCTTTCTTCTAAAAATATTTCTTCATCCTTTGAATTCTGATCATCACAACCCCATGTGTTTTCAAAACATTCATTGTTAGGGTTGTATGGGGCTCTTCTCTTGTTTTTATAAGCAACAAATACATCCTCTGAGTCTAAGTCTGAGGTGGACACATACCATTTTATTTTGGTAGGAACATGCACCTTCTTAGGAGAATTTTCCTTTATTTTTTAGTCAGTTTCAACCATCATAATGTTTTCCTCTTCTATCTCCTTACCCCTCAATTCCTCTTCAGGTTTTCCTATGCTCCCCCTCAACACTTTTTTGTTTCAACTGGACTGAACGCCTAGGTGTAGCAAATGTCTCTTTCTATGTTTCATTTTTCTTCTGCACCTTTGACGGTGTAGAAGGGCTACCTCCCTTTTTCTTAGCTTTAGGTGTCTTAGAGGTGGATGTGATATTTTTTGTTGTTAGTTGCCTATATGCTACAAGTGATGATTCTTGCACATTATGCTCCTCAGGTTTACCTTGGTTGCAGGTAGTGAAGCAACTGGTGAACCAAGAGGGGTTTCTCTTATAGGCTCAACTGATGGTTCTAGGGTTTTAGGAATTGTAGGTTGCTCTACTATACTATTAATGTCTTGACATTTCATAAACTATTCCCAAGATACCTATGGGTATTGAATTCTAAGACTCTTTTTTGTTAACTGGGCTATTAAACAATGATGGGAAAGATTTGAATCATTCTATTTCCTTTGGTATTCGAATCCCATCCTCTTTAACAAGTTGTAGAGATAATTTGGCACATTAACAAGCCTATTATGATGAAGATGGTGTAATAATTTGAAATGCACAATGTAAAGAAGTGATAACCTACCATCACATGTGAGGTACCTAATGATATATGAGGTACAAGAAGCCCAAACCCACAGAAGTGAAAGTCTTTTAGTACCCTGGGATGATGAATCCAAGTTTTCTCCTCACTCACATAATTTTTCTCTTGCTACCACTACATCTACTTAGCATGGAAATTCAACTCCAATCCTAGGAAAACTAGATACTTGTTCAATTGCTCCTTCTGAAGCATCTACTAACAATCCTTTTACAACAGCTTCATCATGCTCCAATGTAGTTGTAAACCTTCTGGTTATATCATCAGCAAATTTTGTCAACTTTAGAAAATAATTTAGCCATCCCACCCTTGTGAAAATGGGTAACACTAATGCATCTTCTAGTATATGTTTATGTGTAGCCAGTTCCCTTCTAACGATGTCACCTCCCATGGTGATGTATTCTACTTCTGATAAAAAAAACTCTTCAATAACTCTAAAAATTCAACCCAAGTTTTAATCTCAACAATCCACCAACCCAAGTTATCTATTACTCTTGCATGCACCTTTCCTTCAACAATTTCAATCACTTTGGTCTTTTCTCCTCTATTCAACTTCTATAAACTTGAAATGTTCTAAATTAGCTTGAATTTAGGCAAATGTCAACTAGAATCGATAGGAAAAAGGTTATAAGTGCAAAGCAGGGTATGGAAAAAAGGTTTGTACATTTTCTCTTTGGTTCTAAATTTAGCTTTTTGGTGGTGGTGGAAACTAAAATTTGGCTTATATATTACCCTTCCTCCCAGCTTAAACTCTTGAAGTATCCTCACTTCAAGTTTGAAAAAAAGAGGCAAAGGTAATCATTGTAAGGTATAGAAATAGAAGTAATGAGTAAAATGTATGTTAGATTTAATTTAAGTACATATTGAATCATAATAAAAATCCATGTTAATTATAGTTATGTAGTATGTGTACCTGTCAAATATTATGAACCAAAATTTTGTGTGTGTGAAACTTATTTGAAGATTATTCACTACATGATGTTGAATTGACATGATTTAATTGCTATGAATGAATAGATTAAGTGTGAAATTAATGATAGTCTAGTGCATGGTTTGAAATGAGGTGAATTGTATGGATGAGAGAAGTTTATGTGATATTCTAAATCCTTGAAATTCAAAATAGACATCATGAAATGAAATAAGCATGCTGCAAGTATCGATGTGATAGGTTTATTTGCTACATGTGTGAGGAAAAATTGGAGTGAAAAGTGATGATCTACAATTAATGTGGTGCCAAATTTTGAAATTTTCTAACAAAAAGTGCTACGGGTTCCTTCGGCAATAGGTCCCAACTGAAGTTTGACAATTCATGTGTAATGTGCTACAAGTCCCTACCACAATATGGAGAATACTAAAAAAATGTGTATCATTGTAGCTATGTTGTGTTTGCATGTGAGGTGGATTAGTAAATTAAACTTGTGTGACATCAGGGGTGAGTTGTGTAGCTCAACCACTAAGTCACTTGAATAAATTGGTGCATCTATTGACAAGTCATCATTATGTGTTTTTGAACTTGTATTTGGATCGCTGAGAGGACCATACTATTGAATGAGAGAAAGAATAAAATTTTCCTTTTATACTGGTTTTTTATAAAGTTTCAACCTATGGCCATTAACCAACAATGAAAACATTAATGCATCTATGGTCTCCAACTTTATTGCCCCATTAGGAAAAACTTTTCTTATCTCATATCATCCCAACCATCTAGACTAGAGTTTTCCCTTAAAATATTTATATCTTGAATCATACAATAATGTTGAATCTCCTACATTGAATTCCTTTGTCTTTATATATTGGTCATGTTATTTTGTCCTTTGTTTATGTACTATCTTTGTATGATGCATTACTCCCATCCTGATTTCATCTAAGCCCATTTAAGTTATGCAATCTCACATTTTATGCTATTGTGAGGTCCATGTCCAATTGCACTATTGATTTGAGTGTTTTATACTCAAATTCTATTGGAAGAACTGTTATTTTGCCATATACTAGTTCATAGGGGGTGAAACCAGTTGTTGTTTTCCATGTAGTTATATATGCCCATACTTCCTCTGGTAATCTAGTAGCCCAATATTTCCTATGTAACTACAATGTCTTGGTTAGAATGCTCTCAATTTCCCTATTTGTAACCTCTACTTGGCCATTGGCCTGTGGGTGATATGGTGTTGAATTTTTGTGCCTTTTTTCATCTTCTTCGATCAATTTTGTAATGAGCTATGAAGTAAATTGTGGACCCTGATCATTTACTATCTCCCTAGGTACTCCCTACCTATAAAAATTTATTCATACTAGAATTTAGCAACATTTCCATCTCTAGAAAACTACAATTCCTTCACTTCCACCTTCTTGGTCAGATAATTAGTGCAAACCAAAATGTACTCCTTGGTGTTAGATGTAGGTGAAATTGGCCCAATGAAATATAGACCCCATTTGTCAAAGGGTGCTAATGTCAATTGTGACTACAATGACATTTCATAAGTTTTGGTTAGCTTACCCTTTCTTTGATGTTTGTTACAACTTCTTATGTACTTGATAGAATCCTTGTGTAAAGTTGGCCAGTAGTAACTTGTTGTGAGGATTTTGAATATTTTCCTTTTGGTTGCAAAGTGACCCCCACACGGCTCATCATAGAAATCCTTGATTATATCAAAGACTTCATTTTCTCTTATACACCTTCTCATGATGTTGTTTGGGCCTGTGTAGAAGAGATAACCAGATACCCAAGAATATGGAAAACACTTGTGCACTAGTTGTCTCTTTTCCCTTTGAGAAAAGTGTGATGGTATATGCCCTGTCACTAAATAATTTGCAATATCAGCATACCGGGGTGTATGCACATTAAGAGCAAACAAATGTTCATATGGAAATGAGTCATCCACTACCCATTTTGTTGATTGTGTTGGTAACTTTGATAGAAAATTTGCTACTACATTAGCCTTCCTAGGCTTGTTCACTATTGTGATATCAAATTCTTGGAGGAGTGGCCATGTAACTAGCCTAACCCCGACCATTGGGTTGTTCATCAAATATCTTATAGGTGTATGATCTATGTGGACAAAAATTGCATATCCAGTTATGTAATGTCTGAATTTGTTGATGGCATATACTACTACTAGCATTTCCTTCTCTCTAATCATGTAATTTAGCTTTTCTCCTTGAAAGTTCTTACTAATGTAGTAAATAGCATATTATTTAGTACCTTCTTTCTAACCCAAAATTGCTCCAATAGAAAAATTTGAAGCATCAGTGTGTATATGGAAGAGAAATGTCCAATTTGGCCCCCTCAAAATAGGTGCTCTGGTTAAGGCTTCTTTAAGTTCCTCAAAAGAATGTTGGCACTCTAATGTCCAATCAAATTCTACATCTTTACTCAACAAAAAAAATAATGGTGTTGCAATCTTACTAAAGTATTTAATGAATATCCTATAATAGCCTGCATGGCCTAGGAAGCTTCTAACAACTCTTTGCCTCTGTGGAATAGGTAAGCTATAAATAATCTCTATCTTATGTGGGTCAACTTGAATCCCTTCACTGGAAATGAAATTCCCTAGACCAATTCCCTAAGTCATCATCATAAAGCATTTTCCATTACTTAGGGACAAGTTGTGTTCTTTACATCTTTTCAAAATATTTTCCAGATTGGCAAGGGCTTCTTCATAAGTTTCCCCATGTGGTGAAGTCATCCATATATATATATATATCCATAGAGTCATGAGCATAATCAAAGAAGATGTTGAGCACTTCCCTCTAAAAAGTAGTGGCATTGCATAATCCAAAAGGTAGGACAAAACAAGCATAAGTACTCCAAGGGCATGTGAATAATGTTTTGTCCTAATCCTCTAGAGCAATCTTTATTTGATTATAGCCACTAAAACCATCTAGGAATGAAAATTACTTCTTCCCTACTAAAGAGTCAAGCACTTGATCAATAAAAGGTAATGGGAAGTGGTATTTCCTAGTGCCTATGTTCATCTCCCTATAATTTACATATATTCTTCATTTTCCACCTTTCTTAGGGAAAATAAATAAGGGTGACACTCATTCACTATTAGATATGGGATAAATGAAGGCTACATCAAGTAGTTTATGGAGTTCAACTTTAACTATTTCTCTCAAAGCATGGTTCATCTTTCATTGAGGCTATCTAATGGGTCTAAAACCATCATTTATGTAGATCCTATGCATACACAAGTCAGAATCTATTCCCTTCATTTCATGGTAGTCCCATGCAAATGTTGTTGCATGTGCCTCCAACACTGTATTTAGGGAATTTTACTACTCTTTAGTTAATGCATTGTTTATGTTCAGTATTTTTCCTGGTATAATTTCTATTGTTTTGGATGAGGCTTGGATAGATGAGAGGTCAAGTCCAAGAGTGTTTGGTATACACTGTTGTGGTAGTAAGCAATGGAAAATTTGAGATATTTCCTTCGATGAATTAGAAATGATAATTTTCTACAAAGGATCTTATAGGCATGAAAGACAATCTTGTTGTTGCAGATTCCTACCACAATCATTTTGTATTATGTTAGCAATTAGATCATCTTCATCCTAATCATCTAATAAAGGGCTATGTTCTATTGTCATTAAATTCTGCAGGGAATAGTGGTCATCCTCATCCAAGGTGGACCATATGGTTTGCTCAAGATCAACATAAGGTTGGGATGGAGGGTAGAGAACCAATTTCTTGGTCACAATCCCATTTGATATTATCATATTTTCAAACCTGCAACATATCAATGCATCAATTGTAGCTAACCATGGTCTACCTAAAATGAGTGGATATCCTGCAAGGTTGATCTTTGGCTGCAAGACTATGAAATCAATAGGATATTCCCAGGAATCTAATGTTATAACTAAATCCTCAATGATTCCCTCAAGCTTTATTGTTGACCTATTCTCCAATTATAGAACAGTAGGTGTAGGTCTAAGGTTGGCCAATTGAAGGTGTTGCATTGTTTCCTTAATCATGACATTAATTGCTACCCCTAAATCAATCAAGGTATTCTTGATAAGGGTCCCATTAATCTTAACATCCACTATTGGACTACTAGGATATGTGTATTTAGGGACAATTATGTTCCCTAGCATAATATCAACAAGGTTTCCTAGGACATGAACTATTTGGGGATCCTTCCTTTTTCTTCCTAGTTTCTTAAGATATAGGTCCCTCATAGTTTTGGTATAAATTGATATATCCTTGATTGCTTGGATGAGAGGAATTTTGATACTTACATTATTTAGTTGACCCAATAAGTTAGTCTCAGCTTGACTTTGATGTCTTGGTATGGCTAAGCATTTAGGAAATGGAGGCTCTAGACTTGAGATAGTTTGGTTTACCTAATTTGACTCAGGTGCCAAGGTTGGATTGTCTAGAGCTTTAATTGTAGGTTCATCATCTTCCATTTCAATAATTTGTGGGGATGAAGGACCAAATAGTGTTTTTACTAACCTAAGGTGGACATCACTCACCTCTACCCATAGGTGGGGTACTACATAGCCTTGTTAGTATAAGCCTATTAGATAGGCTTGTTGTTAGGTTTAGGTGTAGGTTGGGCAGGAAACTATGGTGCTCTTGGTGGTTGAGATGTTGGATTGGGTGGATTAGACATAATGTCTTGTTATTGTGGTTGAGGAGGGAGCAAAGGCTGCTGGTAATTCATATTTTTTGTTTCCATTGTTGGCCTTTCTGCCATTATGGTTGCCACTGGTTTTGCTATGCTAGCCATTGAGGATTATAACTGGAACCTTGAAAAAAAAATTGTGGCCATGCATTTGGTTGTTTCCATTGTTGAGGGTTTTTCCATTGATTTTGTTTATTTGGCCAAGGTTGGGAATTCCAAGCAAAAAAATTATGATTTCCAATTTGAAAAGATTAATTGAAATTCAAAGGGTCTTGTGGCATACCTTGTCTTTGGTGTCATTTCCTTTTTTAAGCTATATAAAATAGTTGTTCATCCTCTCCTTCAAGTGGTTGAAAATCATGTTTCTCTATTTTGTCTTCTTTAATACTAGCCATCCTCTTGCATTTGCAATTTGCTTTCCTTTGTCAGCAATTGGGGCAGTATTTAGTGAGCATTGCTTCAGCCTCCCCTTGCTTCTTCTTTATATGGATAGTGTACAAATGAGTTGCTAGGTGACTAATAATTTCCTTCTTCATGTTGGACAACAAATTATTTAACTCTATCTTTGAAACCCCAGTAGATGATTTTCCAATGGTGGATGTCCTCTCTCCCCTTGGCTTCTTAGTGAAGGTCCTAGAGTAATTTCTACAAACCTTGCTAATTTCTTCAAATGGTAGTTGAGAAATATCACCTTGCTCAGTAAGATTGAGGGAATCCATGCAGTCCTCATTGACTCCACTCAAAAATACTAACTTGATGGATTCTTCAGATAGCTTGTTTTATGGGTTTTTATTCAAGGAGAATTAGAATCTCTCCACACAGTCCTCAAATGGCTTATCCTCCTTTTGTGACATTCTGAAAATGTCATCTCTCCTCCTATCAAGTACTCTACAATAGTCTTGGTATTTTTCCAAGAATAGTGTTTTCATGGTATCCCAATCTAGAATAACATCCTTGCCTAACCCCATAAACCATCTTAGGGTAGCATCTTTTAGAGTGGCAGGGAAGAGCTTAAGCCTATGAGCATCAAAGCTATAGTCATATCTCCTCGATAGGACATCAAACTCAAACATAAATGTGTATGGATCTTTAGTCACCAAACCATAAAAGACTAGTAATGTTGAAGGAGGGATATTCTTCAACACAATAGCCCTTTCTTGGTTGGTGATTGGGAACTCAAAGGTCACATGTTCAGGTGGATCATCCACTACCTCACCCATGGTTTGGTATGTCCCCTCTATAGGTGTAGTAGATATTGGTGAAAGGGAAGATCCTTCTTCAGTAGTACCCTCATCTAATTACTAGAGTCACTACTATCTTCTCTAGCTTGTTTGCTTGTAGAGGGGAGGAACCTTCCCAATGTGTCTCTCTGCCTCGCATACAATAGGTAAAAATTTGTATAGAAATGACTCTTACACAATGTTAGTAGAATTTTCTAGTAATTTGATAAGATTAAACCTAACAATCCTAATACTAAAAGCAAAGTGTAAACTATAAAATCTTGGAAAAGTAATTATATGAAGGTAGCACCATCCCCGACAACGACGCCAAAAAAGTAGAGTCCATTCTAATTCCTAATAAACTTGGTAGGAATCACTCAATTTAGGGGAAAACCTAGCTAAAATGTCCACTTGACATTGAAAATACTTTCATTAGATTATATAACAGGGCTAGTAGGCTTATGATGGTACTGGCACTGCATGTGCTTTCAAAGACCTGAGGCCACCTAAATTATCCTAGTGAAGGTGTTATACTTGCTAGAAAATCATACAAACACATAATAGTGAAAGAAGTAAAGTTGGTGCTTTGGCTATAGGTACCTACAACATAGTTTGTGACTGAACTATTGTTAACAAATTAATTGTTGAAACTAACTAGAAACTAATAATTGAACCTGTTCTACACTCTGGAGTACTACAAGTTGAATGAATGCAATAATGAACATGAACAACATTTTTTGATAACTTGATGTGAGAATCTATCTTAACTAATTATTCAATTATGAAGTAACTACTAACAAAAATAAAGAAAATGTAAATATAGTGAAGGGAAGTACCTGAGTGACCCTTGCTCAGGTGGTTGTCTCTACGAAACTAAAATAAATCTAAATCCTTAGATTTAGCTCAACCATATTAACTCAAGATCATTCATTACACATTCCAAAATAACATGAAATCTTTCTCAAATATTGTATTAAAAAAAACCATATTTGAATAATCAACATGTTTATGTAATAACAACTGAAAAGTGAAAAGTGTTTGATAACTAATCCACAACTCAAAGATTAATCAATTTCCCCTTCTAAAGAATCAACCACCGACTATATACATGCATGGGGAATTTATTCAAAACACAACTCTAAACATAAATCATTAATCACAACTCTCCTAGATATCAAAGTGTGATTAAGATTTAGCTATCCTAACTACAACTAAAAAGAAATAAGAATCCAAATAGGGTTAGAAATCTGGAATAATAGAACTAGAACGTAGAACATAAGACCAGTTATGCTAGAATCCTAATGATAAGAGGGTTCTCCTTCTTCAATGCCTTTATTATTTGTCATAATGATGCATGATTGTCTCCATCAGGTGTCTTTATGTTGTAGTTATTACATTCAATGTATTCAGGAATATCCCCTATTTCGCTATCTAGGAATTCCTTTAGCTATGGGTTGCATTATGTAGTTGTTGTGAGCTATAGTGTCTTCTCAGGATGTAAGGGGTTAGTTCATAAAACACATACACAATACTAACTACCATGATTAAACACATATATCAATTATAATTAATACATATTCATATATAAATCCTGCAACATCATCATATCATAATTGGATTTCCATATACTTTAACCAAGTTCAAGGTCTACATAATAGACATAAAATATGGCATAGTATAGGAATAATTATCTGAGGAATGTCTTATAAGCAGCATAAAGATAACAAAAAACTAGCTAATAAATGGTCTCATCGTCTATTACATACATATATGTGTCCTTTATCTCTTAGAGAGATGTGACCCTTATAAGATACCTTTTACTTAATCTTCCCTATCAACCTTAGGTTCTACAAGTCCTATACAACAACTTGTGGTATCCTTTGGCTCTTCCCTATAACCTACTAACATCATCTTCCATTTTAAAATGATGTCTTGTTCTCAATACATGATGTTCAATTTTTGGGGAGAATGTGTCTGTAGACGATTTTTAGTTGTGTTAGTGTGGTGTCCCATTGTTGTTTTGCTTGCTATAGGACTTTGATTTTCCCTTTAGTGTTTATATTTGTTGCCTCAAATTCCATAAGAGTAGGGGGTATTTTTATTTTTTGGGTTGAATTCCTTACCTCCCCCAAGACTCTAGATAAATTTGTTAGTTTGATGTTGATTGTTTCCCTAAGCTATTTGATCTATATTTTTATTTTTTCCCTCTTTTCTTGGATTTTTCTTTGTTGTGTGTACAGGTTCTCTATTTGTGCTCTTACAACAACATCCATATATTTTAGTGGATCGTAGGAGGATACAATCTATACTGTTTGGGCCTCTAGTTGTGTGATCTGATCCTTGTGGTTTTTGGTGAGGTTAGGCTACTAGAGACAAAATTAATAAAGCACGTTTGCTTCTACTATGCTCCCTTCTACGTTCCTTATTTGTACATCCAATTGCGAGTGTGCTAATTCACACCTCTTTGTGGACTCCTTTGTTTTCTTTTTCAAGATTTCCTCTTCAGCCTCCTACCTTATTTTGTCTTTATGTGCCAATAGATCTGCTTTTAGGCTATCCACCAATTGTTTGAGAACTATTGTGGTAGTAGAAGGGATGTATCTCTTTGTATTTGTGGTATTATTTTTTACAATATACTCACTGCTTCTTGTAATTGCTCCATCTTTCAACATGTAATATATCATCTCTTGTAGTGGAATGGAATATATCCCCTAACTAATTTTTTTGTAATGGAGAGATACTAGAGAGGTTCATCTAGGACCCAAGTACTAGCAACTATAGTAGTTGTAGTGTGGGTGCTAGCCGCATTTTCTATTGTTGCGCTAGAAAATATTTAGTGCATTGGGGAGGGGATTGAGAAGTAGAGGCTTCTATAGTGTTTAGTTCTTTTTCCTAGTCATCACCCTCTCTTGGTTGGATACTTTTCAAAGGAGGTGTTGTCTGCGTCCTTACTTTCTCTTTTTCTAAGAGATAATCATGGAGATTTTTAGTCAACTTTGTTGTCTCCTTATGTGCCTTCTTTATTTTTGTTTGTTCCTCTTCTATTAGGGTATCCACCCTTTTCTTTTTCTAGAGATCCTTAGCTTGTTCTTGTGCTAGATGCTCCTTTTCCTCTATTTTGAGGTTTGTCTCTACCTCTTGTATCACCTTATCTCTTATTTCTTCTTTTGTTTTCAAGGATTTTTCTCTCCTTTCTTAGAGTGTGGTAATTATTGGCTCCAAGAAGCCTTTAATTACTTACTCTAACATTTATTGAATTTTTTGATATATTTTACCATGCATTGTACTATCCTTTCCTTATTCTCCACATCTACTTCTTCATACATAGTTAAGATCTACGATAACATATTGTGATACATAATGAATTTTTTTGTGGCCATGACATCGATTTCTTGTTGTGGTTATTTTGGGGCCTCTTATTATTGTATTTCCATAATGCACTCCTTTTGTATAGGATTTTGTACTTCCTCAACTTCTTCTTCCCCCTCTTCTATGAAAATTTGGATTATATTCCTTTTTACTAGTTTTTTAGGCCTTGCCTTTCAATTTTTCTTCCCTGCACTCATTTGCAGTAGGGTTTCCTAGACTTCTTGAACATTTGGGGTGGTTACTATCTATGAGGATGAAGTGGGTCCCTTAGATTATGCACTGGCTGTTCCATGTAGCCTTTTGGTCTTTCTTGTTAATGGTGTGATGGTTTTTCAAAACTAGTGAGTAGGAGGAAGCTTGTGTTGGCCCTTTTGGTGGGATTCCCCATTGCTTATGACATTGTTCCTTATTATTTTTCTAACTCACCTACATTATTTTTATGTATTTGGTTCATAATCTCTTTGTATGTCTCAAATCTCTTCGTATATAAGCAATGTACCATATTAGAAGTTGTATTGGGAGGTTTTTATTTTTTGGATATTTTCCATTAGTTTCTCTCTCATTACCTCATAGAGGTCAAAGTCCTCATCTACCACCATTTGATATGCATTATGGATTGCATTTTTTGTCTCAGAGTCCTCTCTGTTGGCATAATATATTTTATATGTGATACCCATTGTGGCATACCGCACATCAAAGTCCGTAATTTCCTAGATTCTCAAGCTTCATCTATCTTGTGTGGCTCCAATAAGACATGTTACCTTGTCATTATTTACAGATTTCCTAGCTTAAATTTATACTACCATACTTAGCCTAGTTACTATGTAAACTACCTCTTTTATAATTTAGTAGGGTTTTTCAAGGTAGATGGATTTATCATGTACTCTACTTAGGATTACCTTTACCTAGTTGTGTTCATTACAAAAGTCTAGGTAGTATTTCCATATATCCAGATGCTTCCATCTTGCCTCCTGGTATTGTGGTTGATATTTGCTTTGATCCAAGGTTAATAGTGTTTGTTAGAGCTCCTCAAACTTTGTGTGGTCGATTTCTACTATGGGCTTGTGGATATATTTCCTTATGTCCTTGGTATATACCACATCTACTAGGATGCTTGAGAATTCCCCATCTTTGTCCACCTCCATGACCTTGAATGGGTATTTAGTGTATTTTAGGTGTGGTTTCTTTATTATGTTTACTAGGGTTGGTGTTGCCATTTTTAGCTATGTTTGAGTTTAGGAGTAGTAGAGCTCAGTTTGTGTTTCTCACATGAGAGTCTTCAAGTGAAAAGTGAGAGTGAACTGAGTGAGTCAATGTTTAAATAGGTTAAGGGCTAGTTGGTGATCATTAATTTCTTTTTCTTGTTGATTTTTATAGGCTTTTCTAACTATTTATATCCATCCACCGCTAACAGTTTGATTTTGTTGTTTATCAGTTTATAATACATAATATACAATATATCTATTTTCTTCCTTTATGATCTTCACCCTTCTGGTAGGTGGTAGTATTTAAGTATTATTCCATTCACATACCTTATGATGTGATCTCATCTAACCTTATTAGTCTTATTGATTTGGATTCCATAACTTCATGTATGTAGTAAGGTCCTATCCATTGTACTTTTAGATTTCCCTAATTTTTAAATTTGTTGTCATGTAGTAGGACTAAAAATCCTAATTTGAAAGTTTTGTTTCAAAGGTTTCTATCATGCCATTCCTTTTTTCTTTTCTACTCCACTTGTTGGTTATATAAGTCTATGAGCATATTCTCATCCAATTTCTCTAATCCTTCTATCCTCTGTGCTATAGATTCATCACCATCCAACTGTAATGTTAGTGCAGTGCATAGGTTAGGGACTATGAAATTCATGGGAACTACTACATCAATTTCATATACTAATTTGAATGGAGTAAATTTTTTAGTTCTTTTTATAGGATGTGTGGTATGTCCAAAGCACCACAGGTATTTTTATATCCCAATCTAAATTATTTTAATCACATATATTAGCAAGTGTTGTCCCAATTATCTTGCTGAGAGCTACACTTGATTTGTTTGCTTGGAGATGATAGGGTGAGTTCTTATTGTGTGTAATCATAAAATTTTGTAATAGCTTCATAATTACTTTATTGACAAAGTGTTTTTCTTGATCACTTATAATAAATACTTAAGGGGCAACCATACCTAGTAATTATATTATCATATAAAAACTTTGCAACAATCTTTATGGTACAATCCTTGGTAGGTTATGCTTCTACCCACTTTTTCAAATATTCTACCCCTATTATTATAAATCTCACTCTAGAATGTTTGATGGGAGGATCAATGGTCTGATGAAGTCTATTACCCACTTTTCAAATGGAATTATGTTAGTACTAGTTTTAGAGGCATTTCATCTCTTGTGCTAGGTTTCCCTACCCTTTGAAAGATGTCACAATTATTTTCATAATCCTTTGCATCTTTGTGAAGGGTTGGCCACCAAATTCTAGCTACTTTAACTCTTTTGGTCATTGTGTCACACAATTGTGTCCTCTGGCTATGCCCTTGTGTGCTTCCCTTAAAATGGATTCTCTTTAATATTCATAAAAAAACCATTCTTATGATTTCATCTCATCCCATGTGGTGTAATTCTCATTCTATTAGTGTGTAAGACATGGGATTCTATACTAGAGATTGTTTATCTTATGGTGAAAGATTTATAGGAAATTCTCATGCTAACAAAAGTGAGGCAATATCATGTAACTTTTCTAGTACCACATTTATTCTAAATAGGTGTGTGCCAAGGAGATATTTTGGTTGATCGTCTGGTTCCTCCCATGTTTCTATTTTGGATAAGTAATTTGTTTCTTGATTATGTTTTCCTAGTCCCACCATTATTTTGAAATTAAATTCCTGAAACAAAAGTAGCTATCTACATATTCGACCTTCTATGATAGGTTTGTTTAGTAGGTATTTTAGCAGCTCATGGTCTGTAAAGAAAGTAAAGGTTGTAGAGAGACTATAGTGTCTAGATTTTTGGAGTGCATAGACCATTGATAATGCCTCACATTTTTTGGTAGTATAGTTTTTCTCTGCTTTTGATAATTTTATGCTTGCAAATACTATGGTGTGATCCTTCTTTCCTTTGGGCTAAGCTAGTATTACTCCTATTCCAATTTTGGATGCATCCACATGCACATGAAGTGGTATACTCCATTATAGTAATATTAAGATAAGGGCTTCTACAATTTTGTGTTTTAGTTTGTCAAATGCAATTTGACATTCTTCATTCCATTTGATATCCCAATCGGTTTATTTTCAACAATTCCTCCAATGGTGTAGCTATCCCAACATAACCTTTTATAAAATTGCAATGGTAATTAGTGTAACCCAAGAAGGTTTCAACATTTGATGATGTCTTAGGAGGTGGTAGTGTCATAATTAGGGTAACTTCCATGGCCCGTATACCATTAGTTTTTTGTAAATAATGTGCCCTAGTAGTTTTCCATAGAGTATCGCAAAGATACATTTATTTAGATTTAGTGCTATTTGGATACTATGGAATCTTCTTAACATTATTCTAAGTACTTTTACATGTCTTTTACCCATATATATTGTCCAATCATCCAAGTATACTTCCAAGAACTCACATATAAAACCTTTAAATGCATTTATCATTAGCCTAATATCATAGGTACATTTTTCAAATATACTGAAATTATTGTATACATATAAGAACCCCACTCTATTGCAAGTGTAGTTTTGGGTTGATATTCTTCCCTTATTTTCACTTGGTGGTATCTAGAGAAGCCATCAATGAATGAGTAGATCTCTCTTTCAAACACTAATTCTAATATTTCTTTGGTGAAAGGCATATGGAAGGGGTCATCTATGAAAGTTTTATTAAGTTCCCTGAAATCAACACGTATTCTCAACTTTCGTGTCTTCTTATTTTGTATAAGCATAGGGCTTGTCCATTTTACATCTACTAGTTTAATTATTTCTACTTCAAGAATTTATCTAGCTTTGCTTTGAATTTCTCTAAATCATGTTTGGATTAAGTCTGTATGGTATCTTCCTTACTGGTTTATTCGTTTATTTTAATTATATTTTTATTACTCCTACTTCTCCTTTTATCCCTTTTAGGTCTATGAAATCCCTAGGAAATAATTCTTCAAATTTTACCAAGATTTCTACAACTTGTGCAACTATTTTATCATTCTAGTAGTCTCCTTATTTTTCAAGTTTAGGGTCCCCTTCTTTGGCAATATTTTCATCTCTAATCTTAATTGGTTGATTGTAATATATTTTTTAGATTATATAGGGGATTCTAGTTCCCTTTCCCCTTGTTTGACTTCTATATCTAGATTATATATATCATCTTCTTCTTTTTGTGTCACACATATTTTCCTAGGGAATGCTAATTCCTTGTTTGACCATTCAATATATTTCCATATCCCCTCTATTTGTATGAGTGGTGAAAGAGGTTGCAGTACCGCTACTTCATTATTTGTGTCAAATTTGAATATTATTTCTTTCATTTTAAGTAATGTGGTGCCTATATGATTAGCCTCATTGTAAAAAGAAAAGGCTTGCATAAAATATATTTTAAGTTTTGTTCAACATTTAGTTTCTCCTCATTGTTCTTGGTTTATATACCAAGTATGGGGAACCGACATTAGTGTCTAGTAAAATACTTGCATGTATAATCATTCATCATATTCATTATTTATTTCCCACCTTGTGATGCAATTTTTTAAGTGTCTCTGATAAGATATTCCCATTATATTTTGGTATCTCCATGAATTCCCCTTCTTTTGATAAGTATCTTTTTTATTAGGATTTTAAATATTTCCCATTTGGTTAGTTGATCCTTATGTGTGTTGTGCCAACTTGAAGAATTGTAAATAAGTTTGGTTGTAATATGTCAAGTCTTAGCTCCTCACTATTGAATTTTTTTTATTTGTGTAATGTATGATAATAGATCTCCTACTCCTGAATACTTAGGTAGTTTGATATGTGATTTATTTGGTAATATATCCCAGGTATATTATATTTATGGTCTTCCAAGTTGTCACAAGTATTCCACAATGTATTATCTATATCCATAGTAAAATGAAAAAATCCTTCAGTGTCCTCTTGATCATAAATATCCTATGGAATCTAGTAATCTCCTAGGAATGAAGTTCCAATTCTTCCTGCATCCATGCATCCAATACTTCTTTTTTTTGTGCTATAAGAATTGGTTTCTATTTTCACCTCCCCTTCAAATTTTAGTTCTTCAAGAGTTTCATTAAGTGGTAGTCTTGAAATTGTGTAGATGTTTTTGTTATCAGATTTGTGATATTCTTTTGTATTTACTTCCTTTGTGTGTGATTTTTTTGATCTTTTCCCTAGGGGAATGTGGACTATTCTATTTTTGTCAGCAAATGATATTTCTTCCTTCATTAAGTCTACAATACCATTTGTGTTGACAAACCACCTTATTCCTAGTAATATGTTAAATGAGTCAAAACTTTATTTTATGGAAACTACCTCAAAGTCTACAATTTGTTTTACTCCTCTAGAACTTCTACTTGTTTCCAAGTCCCCAAGGTTTTCATCCTAGTACCATATGCTAGGATAATGTTATAGGGTGTTTGTTCAAGTTTAGGTTTCCCTATTTGTTCAAATACCATTTTAGGGAGCATATTTATGTTAGCTCATAAATCTACCATTACATTTTCTATTTTCTTATGATTTATGCTAACGGTAATCGTGACGGGTCTAGTTTTGCATTGGATGTCATTCTTTCTAATTATTCTTATTTTTGGTGATTTATATTGTTGAACTTATTCTTATATTTGTAGAATTTTTGTAGTTTGTTCAATAGATTAGAGTGTTTGGACATTTTCATTAGTTGTTTTAGTATTTCCACCTCTTGTTCAAAGAAGTAATTATTTTGTTCTACTTCTTGATGTTGTTCTTTGGTAACAATTTTCTTTGTTTCTCTACTATTTGGTCATGATGTCTTTTGGTTGGGTGAAATTATTCTCCCTCTATAGCTTTTTCTTCCTCAATGGTTATATACCTTTCATTTGCAATATTCATCCCTTGTCTAATAATCACTACTACTTTGTTTTTCTTTTTGTTGCTTGATTTTATGTGGGTCTGATAGACTTCTTCAAAGATATTAGTCTTAGAATTATCAATATCAACCTATTAAGCTTTTTGGCATCTCCTATTTTTTTCATCTAATTCCTTTGGTATTTTTCTTAGGATTCTTGCTCATATAGGTGGATTTATGTTCTAGAGTTCATCATTTTTGGATTGCAATGCCACCTTTTTTGTAATAATTTTGGGCTTTGTCACAATTAAATATGTCATGCTCAATACTTCCACAAAATCCACATTGTTTTTTATTATCTCCCCAACGTTTAGTTGTGAAGTAACCCTGCTTACCGCAACTAAAGCATGTGGCATATGTTCACCTTCTTCTTCCTCTACCTCGACCTCTATCTCCTCTAAATTGGCCTCTATCACTATATGGTCCCTGATTCTATTAGTTTTGTAGGGTATTTGTGTTCCTCCAGTTTTTCCATTTTGGCACTTTATAGCCATGGCCTTGTAGGTAAAGTTTTATTTCTACCAAACCTTTTACATATGTCATCCCTCTTTCCTAATTATGGTTTCATAGGTTTGGATCCTCTCTTAATTGAAATAGTTGTGATGGATAATGTTTTGTTTCATGACCATTCCACTCCCTGTAAACTCCATAATAAACTAAGTTAATATTTTTAGATAGTTCCCTTAGATCTACCCTTAGTGAATTTTATTTCTTCTCTCCTATTTCTTTTGGGCATTCATTTATTAAGTGACCTTCTTGGGAACACTAGGTACACTAGATGTTAGGTCTTTATGGAAGGGTAACTTATTTTTCCATAATCTCCTGTTGGAGTCTTAGTTGTTCAACTTCCAATCTTAATTTTGCCAAGATTGGTTTTCTATCTGACAAGCCAAAGTGACTAGTTTCATATATACATGTTAAAAATTCTTCCATATAAGGCCATTTTGATTTATGGTGTCAGTTCGGATACGAGTCATTTAATTTTCTTCTTTTCAATTAGTTGTTCTTCCAATCTCCTAGTTATTTATTTGAATCTCTTATCAAATTCGATTATAGTTTCATCTTCATTTTGTATGATTTCTCTAAATTTACTTACCCCTTTGGTGGGTAGTTCTAGGGATTCAAAATTTGCTAAAAAATATTGTTTTACTGTATCACATTCCTTATCATTTGCTAGGTAAGTTTTATAATACCATTTGAAGGAATCACTCCGTAAAGTACCAATGAAATCAAATAGTTTACTATTGTCCCTAGTTATATTTTATCTTTTCCACATTGATTCCAGGATGAAGATATGTTCTATAGCCTCATTAGTGTCCTTTCCAAAAGTAGGTAGTTTCCTAGAGTTAATCATGTTTGCTTGTTCCTCATGGTCATTTTTTGTATCTTCTAGGTTTATATTAAAGTACTTTATCTGCAGGGTTACTATGTTATTTTCCTCACCTTCCCTTTCTACTATATCTTGATTGTTTAAGATGTGTTCTATTACTTATGTGGAAATCCTTGACTTTAATGTCATTAAGGTTGACTATTGGTCTGGGGGTTGAGTCTATTCAAAGTATCTTTTCACCCTCAGAGATGTTATTCTTGTTAAATGTCATTTTATTAGTTAGTGGTGTCACTTTGTTATATATTGTTAAACATACAAGATCTAATTTATTTCCTACCGCATTCTCTCATATTTTCAAAACACTTTTGGTCACCAACTCATCTAAGTTTTTCACATCCATCATTATTGTTTGGAGATCTTGTATAGGGGTAATCATTGATAACCAATCCTCATCTATCCTTACTTGAAAGTTTACCCAATTCAAGTAAGTAGATAGTGTTCTTGTTATTGGTGGTGTCACAATTCTTATAAATTCTTGTTCTAAATCCTTTTAAGTGCTTCCATAATCCTTGATTTATCCCTCTATATTTTGTGTAATTTGGCTTATCTGATCCATACTAGAACTTATTTTTCGTATCTCCTTCCTTATTTCCTCGGCTTCACCCATGATAGCATGCTCAATAACACCCTCAATAGTGTGCTTATCCTCTTCCCTCATAATTTCTACCACTACCTCTTTGGCTTGTTCTTTCTTTATTTAATTTTTCTTACATCCTTTTATAGTATCTTTCATGTTGATCATGGGTTTGTTTCAACCTTATTTATTCTATGTTCATTTTTATTTCCAATTTAATTCTTTAAATATGCTCAACTTTCCTTTTGTTATCTCCTTTTGTCATGAATTTACTTGATCTAAATTTTCAATAATCCTTATATATCCTAGTTTTAATTTTGAATAGTTACATATTTTCAGCAATATTTTTATATTCCTTCCCCATTCCCATTTTTCATTCATTAAGTGCCTACCCCCCTCTCACAAGGGTGGTATCTAAGAGTTGTGTCTATAAATTTCTAAGAATTTTTATCTTTAAGCTATTAATTATTGTTTTCCTCCACTACCACTTTTGTTCTACTCTATATTTTTCTTTATTGCTCACTCTACGATCTTGACAATGGAACCAATGTTGGCAAGAGGCAATGTGGAATTAGAACCCAAAGATCAATAACCTAATATCATTTATATAGTCTATTTGTACCTCGAAGAATACAATGAGAGAAATATAGAAGGGGAAACTATATTTCAATTCATTCTATATGTAACTTAAATAAGAACTGTATTCATTCATAACACCTATATTGATCAAATACTTATAACTCCATATATATAATCATATATCAAATATAATCGCAGGTCTTAGTCTTTGCTTTATATTCTATTTTATTCTATATTCATATTCTCATCCGATATGATATTTCCTACATCTATTACATAAATATATTTATCCTTTACATCTTAGAGAGACATGAACCTTATAAGATTCCTTTTACTTAATATTCCATGTCAACCTTAGGTTCTACAAGTCCTATGTGGCAGCTTGTGGTAGCTTTTGGACTTGCCCTATAACTTACTAACAGGTGGTATCATCTCCAAGAGAAAATTTACCATTATGAGGTTTCATTGTGAGAAAATACTCCTTTTCTCCAAGCATGTGCCTTGTAGCACCTAAGTCCACATATCAAATTGAGTTCAATTGAAATCTATATTTAAAAGTGTGGGTATTAAATGCATACTCCTCTACTCAAGGGTCATCTTCTTCAACAATATTTTTTATATTATTATTGTTTATTCTTTTGATCCCATCATGCATTTCCAATTTGAAATGGATTGAGATTTATTACTAGATTTGGGAGGTCCACCATACAACTTCTTACAAATTTTCCTTTATGTCATTGCATGATCCTCCTCATTATGTTCCAAAATCAAAGACTTCTCTTTTTGAAGTAGATTCACTAGCTTCTCAAAGCTAGGTGTTTGTTCTATGGCATTCAATGTTGTCACAAATACTTCATATTTTGAAGGAAATACTCACAAAATAATGGGTACCAAGGTAGCATGCTCACCTATTTCACTCAATTCTTGTATAGAATATCTCAACTCAACTATCCCTTTGAGAAAGGATTCTAATTGTTCTCCATTCTTCATATTCAATCTATGTACCTAACTCTCCAAATTTAGGATCTTTTTTTTTTTTTTTTCCTTATGCAGTATCCTAATCTTGTTTCATGCATCTTTGACTATGGAAGAGTCTTCATAAATGGTTGAAATTCATCAAACACATTTAACATAATAATCAATTTGGCCTTCCTATTAGATTGATCAAATTTATTTTGTTCATTAACATCACTCATATGTCATTTAGTGGTACCATTAACCACATTTCAAAATTCTTCAATCTCAAGTTGAGTTCTAAGATTAGTTTTCCATATAGAATAGTAATTCCTATGTGGTAACTTAGAATAGGAAAGAACACACTTTGAATAATTTTTTGCAACTGTGTTAGTAAAAAAAATATTATTTAGTCATATTTCTCATCACTTAGATCAATTTTTTGCCACATAAAAAGGATAATTTAAGAATAAAATTAACACTTAAAAATATAGATGAGCTGAATAGTAACAATGCCCCTATAGTAGTTAATTTTTAAGATCTGTATATCTAGTTTCAAATAAAATAAATGGCACTGAAAATTGATATCCCAACAGGATTTTATGGAAAAAATAGTGTCAAGGGGTAATGAAGAAAACATAAGTATCTTGAAAAATACTTTAATTTTAATGTTATGTGGCCTCTAAATACTCTTGGAAAAGGAATCCACAAATAACAAAAATGTCATTTATGACACAAACAACAATGAAACACTTAGCATGGATCATGTCCACCATAGGTGTCCATATATTTGTCAAGGGATTATATGATTGAGAAATTAGCATGCTCATCTTTTACGCCATCCATGCAACTCTAGATATTTATTCAAGCATTGAAAATTTTGTTGTAGCTAGACTCTACCAATGACAAAAAAGGAAAATTAGAGGCTCAACTCTACATAGGCCTTCAATCTATACCATAATAGAGAATGCAACTACATTCATAATATAGAGGTCTTAAAAAGATCAAAGTATTGACCATGAATGTCATGGAATATTTTGATTGGCACCTTGAGCTCCAAAAAATTGGCTTGACTCATAAAATTATCCTTGTAGGAGAGATATAGCTATTGGATCTTTACCTTGGAGTGCTAAACCTACTCAATTGGCCTTAAGGACATGGACTTGCAACCAAGATTTTTGGAATAGAATTAACTAGATCTTTCTTTTGCTCATCGAGACACTTGACCTTTGTGCGCTCTAATACCATATGAAAATAATGTAGTTAAATAAGAGCACAATGTATATTGTATTGAAAATATAAAATATTTATACATGTATAAGAATATATTAATTAGCTTCTATACTGGTTTAGACCACCATAGCTATAACATCCCTCAACAACATTCAATGATATATTCTTTAGAGTCCATATAACTACATGCCTCTACTCAATGAATATTCACCTTGTTACAATGTGGAAGAATACATAATTCTCTTCCTTCCTTCACATTATTGGTAAAGGAATGGATAGTCATTTGTGTCATGTGTATTCACTTCACATATTACAAATGAATCATAGACAGTGTTATTCATTTTATTTCTTCATGGGACATTAAACTTCAATATGATGGTTATCTTGGTAGAAAAGAAAAATAAGCAAGCCTTCCTCCTTAGGAAATCATGATTTCAATACCCTTGAACTTAAAATTTGACACAACACAATTCCTTGCACAACTCCAGGAGCTAGTCTAAACATGGAAGGTGTTTTATGTATGTGCCATTTTAATTTTTAGCAATTTATGCCTCTACTTGAGGATTAATCCTAATATTTTATATCACGTAATTATTCATATTGGTGTGAAAATTCATTTCTAGTTCTTTTAGATATGCATTTGGTTTCCTTTAATTTGGGAGGATCAACCCATTAATGGACCACACTTTATTTTTTCTCTTGGTTGATCTTAAAGGGTAGCTTGTCCAACAAGTCTCTAAAATGACATACTCTTGCTACTTCATCTCTATGTATTAGATTTATTATTGTTTGAAGGGACTGGTAATCATTGCATACTTTATTAGGGTTGAACTTGTACAAGGTATGGATGCCATCATATTTTTTGCAACAAACTAGATGCCCTTCTTAGAAGATGAATTCGCACCATTTGCACAATAAATGATCTCACACTTCTCTGCCACAATTTTTTTTTAGCATTACTAATGTAGAATAAATAATAATAATTTTTAAAAAATAGATGTGGGGATGGAGGAGATGACTATGTCCATTTTAATTTTAATAATGTTGTGCACCACTCAATGTTTTAAATTCTCATTTTCCTCTTACAATTCATTCTCATGATCTTTATAAGGTGATGTTTCCTACGAGAAAATCTCTAGTTGAGAACCAACATTCTTATTTATTTATTGCTTATAATGTCTCCTATTTCATTATCACAAAAGCATGTGTGAGATGGTGCTCCCAATAAGGGGTTATACTTTTTCCTCCCTCCAAGAACACACCATCAATATCTTCATGTTTCCTTTTAGATCATAGAGGTTCCTCTTTATTCTCATCTAGAAGTCCCTATCTATTTAGTTATGCAATACCTAGATATCCTTCATTGTACCATTTTCCCATTGAGGTGTTCTTCCCTGACTTTCCTCACTCTCTCCATGTTCTCTTAACACTTCCCATCTTTACAACTATGAAATTTTATCTTAGTAGTGTTGACCCATATTTCATGAATAGTATATTTTCCTAAATACTACAACTACCACTCTTGCATTCTCATGTTCTCTCATCTTAATAAAATTTTCCTTAAACTATATAACTATTACTTCACATTGTCATCCATTCCACCCTTTTATTAAAATATGTACTTTATTTGTAGTATCTAATCTTCTAATGTTATCTTTAGTTGACCATTGAAAGTGACTTATTCTCTTATAAATGTATTCATCCACCCATACAACTTTATGGGTAATTATATGGAGAAACATTGAAATCCTTTTCTCCAACATCAAGGGGCACTTTTCTATACATTATATTGTGTAACCTACCAAATGACCCTAAACAAGAAAGGAATGTACTGGCAGCAAGATTTAAATAACAAATTTTATTAGGTATATGCCATGGTGATCCTCTCTCCATCTCTTTTTTATTTTGGTAGGACTTTGTAAGTTTTTAAAACACCTTAAGTGTTTTGGCTCTATTTTAAGATTTCACATTATACAAGGTAATGGATCCACCTTCATATCTTAAATTTTTGGATGACACTTGTTTGATGTGAAACACTGAGGAAGCTACTACTCTTAGGTGAGCCCTTAACATTTATATCAATGCATTTGGCCAAATTTTGAATGAATAGAAGTCTCATGACCCTCATCTTTAGGGACAAATTGTTAATATTCTCAATTTCCAAGTTCAATCTTGATGCAAGGGAATCACATGAATCAATAAAATTTCCCTTATCCTGGGATCAAGTCAATTTTGGGTTCCTATCTCCATAGTGATAGGAAGTAAGATTAGCGATTTAGTTGCCTTTGGCACTATGAAATAAGTAGGTAGAAGGAAGATGGATGGTTAACAGTTAGGCATAGATGAAGTCGAGCAGGTTGAAAGAAGTTAATAGTTTTCAAAGCATCGATTACGAATGAAGCGGGCAATTAGTAATGGTTGAAGAGTGGATATGGTTGCAGGTAGTTTAGTGGAGATGTTTACAGAGAGAATAAGAGGTAAGTGGAAGGAATGATGGCGGTTGGCTGGTTGAGGTCAAAGAAGGCTAAAGGACAAAGTATCGAGGGCCTATTGCAAAGAGAGAGGTTGGGTGAGAGGCTAATAAAGGAAGAGGCCAATGTGGGGGGATGAAAGAATGGGCAACAACCGGTGCGAGGAAGGTTGAGTGGGAAGCCAAAAACTAAGAACCAAACAAGGTCATGAGGTCAAATGAAGAAGATAGAAGAAGATGAATGATGAGAAGAGAATCAAAGGTTGAATAGAAGGTCAAAGGAAGTTGACGGTCCAGTATTGGATCAATTGAATTGTTGAGGGAATGATAGTGGAAGAAGTATGTTTGCAAGCCGAGGGATGAAACTCAGAAAGAGGAATGAGTAATCTGTGGGAAGAAGGGAAAAATGAATGAAGTGGGAGAAACCGAGGTTTATTATGAAAGCAAAGACAAAATGAGTGTTTGGTCTGAGTCAAGTATGGAAGAACTAGAGATCAAATGAAGACATATATTTGGGAAATGTAATCATCCTTTATATAAGTTATAGAAATAAAGCAAATGATTTTATGTGAATGATTGTTATAATTGTTTATGGCTTTCAAGTGATGTATTGATGAATGTTCAATAATTCTAATAGTTCCTATCATTTGATTAAGAATTATTAGTATTCCGAGTGGTTATTGGTCATATGTGGATAAAGAAGCTTAAATCCCAAACTTCCCATCATTATAGTTTGAAATGACAAATTATGTCACTATTTTGACAGTAAATCTAAAAGTGTGAATGTTGCAAAGCTTAAGTTGGGTATGTGTCCTTAGAATAATTTGGGAGTATGAGGGAGTGTGCCATCATATCTCCTCCTTTCAAATGGTTGGGTATCCCCATTTATCCTAATTGTCTTGGGAAAAAATACAAGAATTTTTTATTGGATTTTGTTTAGTATTGTATCAATAACTAGAAACACAACTACCTCCCTTTTTCTAGACATCTAATCATTCTTAAACCTATGAATTCAATCTCTCACTTTATATATTTATGGTTCTTGTGGCTCCAAAAGGCATCCTCCATGATTTATACCATTAGATGATAAAATTTCTTTCGAAAGGAAATTCATAGAAAAATAAATGACATTTGATTAATTGGGATAAGATTTGTCAACCTAGAGGGAGAGGTAGTTTAGGTATGAGATCTTCTCTCATTGATGTTATTTCTCTTGTTAGTAAATTATATCATAGATGGTGTGGGGAGGAACAAACATTATGGTAGAAAATTATTAAGCTAAAATACCTAAACATGAAGAATCATACTTTCATCCCTAGGATATTGACCCTTGGTAGAGGTTCTCAAGTTTGGAAAATTATGAAATTGGGTAATAATTTGATTAAGGCTTGCATTTTATAGATGGTGGGTAAGGAAGACCTTTTTCTTTTCTAGGATGATGCATGGGACCAACATATCCCTCTATGTGGAATTCCTTGATCTCATAGAATTAAAAAATAGATGTATTGAAGTTGGTTGGATTTATGTTTCTAATATTTAGTATGAAATCACGTAGCATGGTGTAGAATTTTGGAAATGAAAACCTAAAGATCTTTGGCCAAGTCAACAATTCCCTCTTCTCATTGATCATTTAACTCATATTTTAGTATCCCAAAAGATCTCTTTAGATAGAATTTACATTTTCTTAGACATGGTTTGAAAGGTTCTATGATTTTCACTATGCAAGCTGGTTATAAAATCTTTTAGAAGATAAATTGGAAGTTAAAAACTCCAAGATTTGAAAAAGAGTGTGGCATCCTAAATTTTGGTCAAAGGTTAATGCTTCCACATGACTTGTAACTTTAGATAAAAAATATTAGGGTAATGTACAAGAAAAAGGGGTAGTTGGTATGAATAAATGTATTATTTTCTTTCAAGATCAAGAGTTTGATAGACACTTCTTTTAGCTTCCCCCTTCGCCACTTTTCTTCACCATTTATGGTGCAATTGTTGAGAATTTCAAAAAATGATTTTGAATCTATTCAAGAATATTTTGTGAATTATTTACGACCTTGTTTGAAGCTAAAAGGCCTTAATCTTTCGTATAATATTATTTTTGGTTTGATCTGCTAAAATATTTGGTAGCAAAAACATTATAAATTTTTCAATTATACAAGGCATAATTGAAAAATTTATAAAATCTTTTAGAAGATAAATTGGAAGTTAAAAACTCCAAGATTTGAAAAAGAGTGTGGCATCCTAAATTTTGGTCAAAGTTTAATGCTTCCACATGACTTGTAACTTTAGATAAAAAAAATATTAGGATAATGTACAAGAAAAAGGGGTAGTTGGTATGAATAAATGTATTATTTTCTTTCAAGATCAAGAGTTTTATAGACACTTCTTTTAGCTTCCCCCTTTGCCACTTTTCTTCACCATTTATGGTGCAATTGTTGAGAATTTCAAAAAATGATTTTGAATCTATTCAAGAATATTTTGTGAATTATTTAAAACCTTGTTTGAAGCTAAAAGGCCTTAATCTTTCGTATAATATTATTTTTGGTTTGATCTGCTAAAATATTTGGTAGCAAAAACATTATAAATTTTTCAATTATACAAGGCATAATTGAAAAATTTATAAAATCTTTTAGAAGATAAATTGGAAGTTAAAAACTCCAAGATTTGAAAAAGAGTGTGGCATCCTAAATTTTGGTCAAAGTTTAATGCTTCCACATGACTTGTAACTTTAGATAAAAAAATATTAGGATAATGTACAAGAAAAAGGGGTAGTTGGTATGAATAAATGTATTATTTTCTTTCAAGATCAAGAGTTTTATAGACACTTCTTTTAGCTTCCCCCTTTGCCACTTTTCTTCACCATTTATGGTGCAATTGTTGAGAATTTCAAAAAATGATTTTTTAATCTATTCAAGAATATTTTGTGAATTATTTACGACCTTGTTTGAAGCTAAAAGGCCTTAATCTTTCATATAATATTATTTTTGGTTTGATCTGCTAAAATATTTGGTAGCAAAAACATTATAAATTTTTCAATTATACAAGGCATATAAGTTTGGTTTGGGTGGAATAATGACCAATCTAAAAAAATATGTCATGTTGGATTCAATATTATCAAACAAGTTCTTGGTGGAAATTTAGAGTTCTATTAAGACTTGAAATTCTTATAGCTTCTCCCTCTTCTATATCTTCCAATAATAACCCTCAAAATGACCAACTTACTCAATGGGAACACCCTCCAGCTCTAAGCTTGGTTAGAATTAATGTTGATGGTGCTTCAAAAGACAATATTAGAAATGTTGGCATAGAACTTTATTGCTAGCAATTCACAGCTGAAAAATTCACTACCAACAATTCACCACAAGAAAGTTCACCGGCATGACAAATTTAGCGCAAGGAAAATTCACCAGAACAAAAAATTCATTACATTAACATTTTTAGTATATATTTCCAAGACTTTGAATTTTTTTTGAGCTCTTTTACATGCCAAGAAAAGGAATTTTATTGATGTTAAATTAGAATATGATTTTAAAGTCTTGGTTGATCATTTGAAAAGAAAGTACTCCACCACTTCAAACAATGACAAGTATATGAATGTAAGAAAAAACATCAACATCCTCATTCATGGTTTAATGTTGTTAAGTAGAACCATACTAGAAGGAAAATAAACAAGATTTTTGAATTTTTTACTAAATTAACTTCAAATTATAATGACATTAAAGTTGATATTGAAAATGACTAGGATTTCCCTGTCAATGATATGAACAAATACTTTAGTGATTTTGTGAATGTTGACTACAATACTTCTCTAGATTCATGGTTTTTCTGGTATGTTGGTTCTTCTAGTGTTTTTCCTATTTATTCCATTATAATTAATTGAATTACTATTTTAAAATAATTTTTCTGTTGATCTAAATTTTTTATATAAGGAAAAACATTACTTATACTCAAAATGTATACAATCTTAAGAGGATTGCAAGTTTCCTTCTCTCTTACTCTCTTATTGATTGTCTATTTTCAATCCATTTGAATTTCTTGATTTTGTATAATTGATATATGATGAGTCTTTTTAAGAAATCAACTCATTTTATAACCAACTATTATTATTAAAGGGGAATATTGATCTTGATGAAAACATTACATTATTGGACGACATTACTAAGAGGCTTCAGTCAGTGGTGGAAAATAGCTAAACGAGGGGGGTTATACTCGATTATTAAACAATCTGGTCAACCTGAGATCTTCTTTTAGAAGGGTGGGAATGATGGTTTTAACAAAATGATTGTGCAAATATGTGTAGCAAAGATGGATATATTGTATCAACTAAAATCAGTGTTGCAGCATTTGTTATTGTAAATAGAATAATCCTTAAATAAATAGAACTAGCAATTGCACCTTGGTGTGCAATGGGTATGTCAAAAGTATGGAAAGTCAATTAGGAAAAAAATTGTTCTAGTTTTTGCATTCATTTGTATAGAATGTGAGGTCAATTGGTAGGAAATTTAGAAAATGATGTAGGTTGTACAATAAAGGTCTCAATGGAGAAGTGTTAGCTTGAAATAAAGTATGCATCCACTTATAGGGATCTAAATATGACCAAAATAAAACCTCTGAATAAAAAAGATAATCAGGCTTCATTACCAAGAGAGTCATATTAAATGTTTTCAGTAAGGAGATAAAGGGAGATATAGTGATAGAAAGAGGGAGAGATAAAGAGAGGAAGAGTGTGTGAGAGAGAGGGGGTTAAGGAGATAGAGATAGAGGTGAAGATGGAGATGGATGATGAGTCCAAATAATGTCTCAATTTTGATAAGGTTTATCATATATTTGTTATTGTTATTATGGACTTTAGCACCTAGTTATTGACACTCTCTATGTTATTTCCCTAAATTTATGAACCTTGTGCATGAGCTTATCCTTGTGACTTTTGATGATATTAACCTGCTATGTGATTTATCTATATTAATTTTACATGTGGTTGAATGGATGTTACTTTAAGGTAATTATGGATATGTAATTGTTTTTTGTGTGCTAATGTCATCATGCAAGTTCACATTAAGATGCAAATATAAATGAATCTTGCAAAGTGGAAGAAGTTCATGCCAGCTGGCCAGTTGCTAAGGAAGTCAAAAAGATGGTCATTAAAGAGGTCAATGGAGAAAAACTCTCAATGGAAGGAAACTTCCAATGGAGGGGAATTACTAGCTCATGTGGAAGTTGTAACTTACCTTTTAAATGATCATGTTTGTTAGTTGAGAAAATTTAGGAGGTTTTATTGTGCTAGATCCTTGTTGAGGCAGGTTTGCTTTGACCAAATTTGGCACATGCATAACTTCCTCCCTCTTTTCCATGTTTTCAATAAATGGTGTTCTCCTATTTTGTTGGAGTCAACTACCTAGTTAGTTAGGGTTAATTAGAAGCTTTTCCCTCAATAAATAATGGTTAAATGCCCCTTTTCACAAGGTTGGATATTCTGAGATTGTACTTGTATTTTCAATTAATACAGTCATATTGCTGATATGTTGTAATCATATTTTCAAGGAATACAATGATATTCTAATTTGCTGCATTTGAGTTAGCTTAAGGAAGACTCATTCAAGGGAGACCACTTGATGAGAATTCCATCCATTTAGTTTAATAGTTATTTTTTTGTTTAGTAATTAGTTTCGGTCTCAACAGTTATCTGTTCCTATAGCCATTAAAATTATATTTTGTGACTATTCCTACAACTAAGGCAAACATAGTAACTTCCTATCTATTTGTTGAGATTTCTATTTCTTTCATCCATTCCAGTTCAATTGTTGATGCTCAGTTTAGTTGTTAATTCATGATTAGTACTTATGTTATTCTCTTTCCAACATTTTGTTTTCAATATTATTTCCTTTCTAGTTGTAGGATAAGGATGACTACAGTTGAGTCCTAATGCACATACAGTGCTGACCCATTTCAAGTTCATGTCCCTAGGTTGACAATGAAATGAACCTTCATGATGAGCAAGATAACTACTTAGTACAAATATCTAATCCCTAAGTTACAACTTTAATGGCTTAGTGATTGAACCATTAGAGGAGGCTAACAATTTTGGCATCGTTGCCAGGGATAGTGTCAAACTAGGGAGTTCTTTGGAGTCATTTCTAATTTCTTTCTTGCTTTAGTATCTCTGAACTTTGTTCCTAGAATACCCATCATTTGAGAAAAGTAATGATCTTCTATTCTTTCATCAATTTTTTGAGTGAGTTGACTGATACTAAGCTGATACCGCATGCATAGAGGCAAGAGAAGAGATGCTCATGGGAGATTCCTTCCTAATGACCCTAATCCTGATAACCAGCTAGTTGAGTTTCAAAATCTGCAAAGAGATAAAGAAGAAGAAGAGGCAAATCCTTTTGCTAATGCATTCCCCAATTTGAACAATTTTGAAACTTCCTCTAAAGACCAAGTTGCCCAAAACCTAATTGAGAATCCATTTGCTTTGGCACTCCATCAAGCAGATATGGCTGGTGCAAATCCAAATAGACCTAACCAACCATCTTTTCCATTTCCTATCACTCATCAAAATGAAGTTGATAATCTCAAGAACATCCCTACTTCAGTTCTTCCTAAGTTATATGGGCTTGTAACAAAAGATCCTGACACTTTCTTGTTTGACTTTGATATCCTTTGCAAAAGCTATGATTACACTACTAATGCTCATAGGCTTAAATTGTTTCCTACCACCTTGAAAGAAGTTGCATTAAGATGGTTTATGAGCTTAGGTAGGAATACTATAGAGACTTGGGATGATATGAAGACAAAGTTTCTTGAGAAGTATAAATAATACTATAGGGGTAGTGATATGAGAGGAAATGATATCTTCAGGATGAAATAGAAGGAAGATGAGAGTTTGGAGGACTATATTTCAAGGTTCCTATTTTTCCTACAAAAATATCCACATCATGCACTCAACGAAGAGTCTCAAAATTTGCTCTTCCTTAGAGGAATCAATGAAAACTACATTGATGCTCTGGACCTGATAAGAGGAGGAGATATCACCCAAGTTCCTTGGGATGATATTAAGAAGATAGGTTAGAATTATTTCAGGGCAGCTCTAAAGAAAGGAAGAGGTTACCAATCCTCTATGGGTAAATCCTCCACCACTAGAGTCTCAAGGATGGAAATCACTCATTTGCTGGTAGATTTCAAATAGGATATCATAAAAAATATGGCTACTCAGCTACACACTCTTCAAATAAAGAAGAAACAAGAGGAGACAGAGGTAATGTTGGTAGAATATTGTCCTCATTGCAGACAAAAGAAGAAGGAATGCATATGAAAACTAGTAGCCAACATTGATAGCAAACAAATTCCACCAGAATTTAGGCTAGTTCAGGTTGATGATGATCAGGTTTTCTACATTGCACAAAGAAGACCATGGGCTCCAAGACAAGGTATGCCACCAAATCCATTATCTTTTAGTGGACCTTATTTCAATTCCTATACATTTGGTAATCAATGGCAATCCCCATACCCATCCAACTTTGGAGGCTATCCGCCTCAACCTTGGAACAACCCTCCAAATACCTGGCCCAATTACCAAAACTCTCCATCCCAGTGGCAACAATTCTAGGGGAATTGGTAGAAACCTCTAGGAAATTGGCAGCAAACATCCCAATGGAGGGGAGGACAACAATGGCCAAACCAGGCAACCAATTACATGCAGCCACCTCCACAACCTCAACATCATATCATAATGCCTCCTCCTACTAACTCAAATTCTTGCACACCTAGACCTACTTAGTTACTAGCTCAACCCACACTTAACCCAAATAACAAACCATAGTCGCAGCCAATCTACTCTGCAGATCCTAATTAATTTCCTACATATGTTGAGAGTGAGGAACCACTTTGTCATCTCCTTCCCCTCTTATCATAATCGAGATTCATGTGGAAGAAGAAGAGCATCAGAATCTATCTAATATCCCTACTCAGCCAAGTGTGCCTAAGAATCTTGAACTAGTTTAGTAGTTTGATCAAGACCCACCATTTCCTCAAAGGTTAGAAGTTGTGAAACAAAAGGAAGAGAAGGAAGAAACAACCTTTGATATTCTGGATCAGTTGAAAAACATATGTGTTAAGATATCTTTGTTCTAGGCCATAAAAGATGTCCCCATATATAGCAAGGCAATCAAGGAAGCATGTCTCAAAAATCCAGGGAGGAAAAAGAAAGACCCCACTACCATTCATGTGGTGGGACAGTTGGCAGATATCATGCTTGGGAAGGTTCATGTTCCTAAATACACTGACCTAGGTAGTCCTATTGTAGGAGTCATTATAAATGGAATCCAAGTAAAGAATGCTCTAATAAACTTGGGAGCAGCAATCAATGTGATGACTAAGGATATCCTCCAACAACTAAATGTTGCAAATATGAGACCTACTCCTACTATCCTGCAACTTGCTGATGGTTCCACTGTTAAACCAGATGGTATAGTAGAAGACCTTGTTGTTACTCTAGACTCTTGGGAGTACCCAAAAAATTCCATGATCCTTTCCCCTATAGCTACATTGGGAGGGTATCCCATTATTCTTGGTGTAAGATTTTGATAAAAATATGACAAATACAGTAAGGGAGGTGACTTAATGTGTGTGTGCAGACATAATTGCACTTGTTTGTAGCTTTCACAAGGATAATTGGACTTGGAGAATGGAGTTGATGTGTTTAGTGACCTAAAATGGACTAAATATTGTTATGATAGTCTACTTTGAAATTTATCATGCTTATGTTGTATACATTGAAGAATGGATTGAGACAGCCTTTCTAATGTTGTCTAAAATGTTTTGAGAATCTACACGTGGTTTATTACCTTTGAAATCGGTTTGATGTCTTGAATTCATGAGTTTTGTGAAGGGTAAAGAGTCCTAATTGAAAGGATAGTCAAAGATTATTTGATATTTTGAAAATTGTATTCAAGTGTGATTGTTTCTTCCTCTAGCATTGCATCAGGTAGGTCATGGTTAGCTATAGCAGATGCTTACATTGGATGTTGGTTAGGGGACATGACTATTTATGATGGGAGAAGCACTAAAAATCTTGCTCTCTACCCTCCTGCTCAACCATCCCATGATATGGACAACCCCATATGGCCACATATTGGAGAAGAGGTCAAGGAAGTTAATTCAATGGAACAACTCATGATGATAGGAAGAAGTCCTTTCATGCAGCTTCAGGAAGAAGATGAAATATTATCTCATATAATTTATAACCATTGTGAAGTGCATGAAGAAACATCCATTCATGAATATGGTTTTGCATGCCCATTGCAGATACTTTTTCCTGCTCCTCCTGCACCTGAATTTCTTGCAGCAACAAACATGCTTCATACATTGTTACCACATGAACTAAAAATGCCAAGCATCAGTGAAACAACCATGATTGAGTTGACCACATAAGTACAAGTTTCAAAAGGGAAACATTTGAATATTAACAACAAGTTGAGTCAGGAGCAGAAGTTGTCCCTGACAAACCTGTTGAAGATACATCAACATGCATTTGCATGGGATTACAATGACATGAAAGGATTAGATCCCAAGCTCTATAATCATAGGATCTACATTAGAGATGATTTCACACTAGTAACACAACCACAATGAAGAATCAACCCTGCATTGAGGGAGATTGTAAAAGGGAAACTATAGAAGTTATTGGATGCAGAATTTATCTACCCTATCTTAGACAGCCAATGGGTGTCCCCATTGGTAATTGTTCCTAAAAAGGAAGGTAAATGGAGAGTTTTTGTTGACTGTAGAGAACTAAGCTCTACCACCAAGAAGGATCATTTTCCTCTTCCTTTTATAGACCAAGTATTGGACTCGCTTGCAGGTAAGTAGTATTTTTCCTTCCTAGATGGATTCAGTGGTTATAATCAGATACAGATTACACCTGAAGATCAAGAGAAGAAGATTTTTACCTATCCTTGGGGGACTTATGCCTATTCAGTACTTCCATTTGGTTTATGCAATGCACCTGTAACCTTTCAAAGAGCAATTACTAGTATATTTTAAGATATCTTGCATGATTGTATGGAGATCTACATGGATGATTTTACTACATATGGTGTTGATTTTGTAGAAACATTAGAAAAACTAAGGAAAGTTTTGCAGAGATGTGAGGACCACAATCTATCCTTGAATAGTGACAAATGCTTTACAATGATACAAGAGGGAGTAGTCCTTGGCCATTATATCTCTCAGAAAGGAATTCAAGTGGACCTAGCCAAGATTGAGGTGATTACCAATATTCCTATTCCTGTCAAGAAAAAAGATGTTAGAAGTTTCTTGGGACATGCAGGATACTATAGGTGCTTCATAAAAGATTTTAGTAAGATGGAAGCACCACTTTATAATCTTCTAACTAAATATGTTGAGTTCCAGTGGACAGAGGATTGTGATAAAGCATTCTCTGATTTAAAAAAAGCCTTAACCCATGCCCCTATGCTCAAAGGCCCTAATTGGGAACTCCCTTTCCATATTCACATAGATGCATCTGATTATGCTATAGGGGTTATCTTGGGACAAAAAGAGGGAGAAATTGAGAATGCAATCTACTTTGTCAGCAACAACCTACAAGGAGCTTAGTTTAACTACATAGTGACAGAGAAGGAGATGTTGGCAGTCATATATGCTCTTAACAAGTTTAGGAATTATATAATAGATATCAGATCTTTGTCCATATAGACCATGCAGCCATAAGATACCTTATGAATAAGCCCTTGATTTTAGGTAGGCTAGCAAGGTGGTTGTTGTTAATGCAGGAATTTGATATCACCATTGTAGACAAATCGAGCAAGGAAAATGTTATGGCAGACATTCTCTCTAAATTGACTACATCAGAGGACACTCAAGTCATTGATAACTCCTTCCCTAATGAACATTTGTGTTCCATCAATGTGCACACACCTTGGTATGTAGATATAGCCAATTATCTGGTTACAGGGAGATTTCCCCCTCATTTCTCTCCCAAAGAGAGAAGGGTTCTTATTGAGAAAACTTTTCCATTCTCATGGATTGCAGGATGTTTATTCTACACTGGATCAAATCATGTGATGAGAATGTGTGTAAGAGAGGATGAAACCTATGATATACTACATGCATGTTACAATGAACCCTATGGAGGGCACTTTGCAACTGAGAGAACAACAATGAAGATTCTTAATACAGGGTATTACTGGCCCACACTTCATAAGGATGTAGGCAAGTACACTAGGAAGTGTGATAGATGTCAGAGGATGGGATGGCCAACTAAATCTGATGAGATTCCTCTATACCCTCAGGTAGTCATCACACCATTTGATAAATGGGGACTTCATTTTGTAGGTCCAATTGATCCACCATCAAATGGAAAATCTTACATCTTGGTTCGCATTGACTATGTGACCAAGTGGGTTGAGGTCAAGGCTATGAAACATGTTAGAGACAATAAATTTGTAGAATTCCTCTATGAAGAAATCTTCACACACTATGGAGTTCCTAGAGAGATAGTTATAGATCAAGGGGTTCAGTTTACATCCACTATTGTCAAAGCATTGGTCAATGAATATAATGTAAGGCATAGGAAATCGACACCCTACCACCCTCAAGCCAATGGCTAGTCTGAGGTGACAAATAGGAAAATCGAGGCTATCTTGACCAAAACAATGGCTATTCACAAGAAGGATTGGGCAAATAGGTTTTCAGAAGCTATCTGGGCTTATAGAACCACCTGGAAAACAACCACTGGTTTTACTCCTTTTGAATTATTGTATGGAAAAACAACCATGATGCCTATAGAGTTTGATCATAAAACTCTTAGAACAACTCTAGACCTTGGGATAGACATATCTAAGGCACAAACGGACAAGATCATGCAACTAAATGCCTTAGATGAGATGAGAAAGTTAGCTCTTCATCATGCTGAGATGGTGAAGAACCAAAGAGTCGGATAGCATGACAAATACATAAAGGAAAAGAAGTTCCAACCAGGTGATTGAGCACTTCTTTATGATTCCAAGTATCAAGATAATGCAGAAAAACTACAAACCAAGTGGTTGGGACCATATGAATTTGTTGAGGTCTTCTCCAATGGTGTTGTTCAACTCACAACCATTGACCCTATCAGATTCAAGCTCCTGGTCAACATTCACTGTCTCAGGTTATACCATAACTCAACCTCCAAACAAGAATTCATGCAACAATTTATTCAACACTAGACCTCTGAGGTTCCTACAGCCGAAGGAAGTGGACCTAGTGTCCATCCTTCTGACTAGTCAAGGTATGCATGCAATCATAATAAAGATTTCCACTTTTTATGGGAATCAATTTCTCCATCAATAAATCCATCCATAACTCCACCATCACTTCATTTAATAAGCTCAATTGTACTTTTAAAGAAAATTGTACTTCCTTCCACATTACTTGTAAACTATACTCCAAATTTTTAGGTATATGCATAACAACTTGTTGTATCTTAATTATCTTAAATGCATTTGTTTAATTATTGTATATTAATGTTGATATTTCACATAGCACATGTCTGTACTCTACCCTGTCACATCATAATTACATCCCACCCTGTGTGGACACATGCTCTAATTTAGGTTGGGGGGGAGTGTGAACCCACATGTCTACGTGCCATACATGTCATCCATGTGCCAGTATGGCAACAAATTTGAAATGAGAAAATTTGAAATGATATAGTCAAAATGACGGCTTGCATATATGATATAACACTGAACCACCACCATTCTCTTTGATGATACCCCTCATTTATTCTTTCCTTACTGCCTTATTCATAGTCATAACATCACTAAAAAGGTAAATTGAAGAGTCATACAACATTGGCGTTAGCACTAAAGAAGAGTTGTAGGAAGCAGAAGAAATTGGGTTTTTAGAAGAAGGATTGTAGGAAAGAAAATTTTGTAGAGGTGTTTTCTAGATTGTGAGTAGAAGCAATGGGAGGTCATCTGATCATAAATGAACCTATAGTTCATCAGGTGATACTGTAGGATGCACTCTCTCTGGCCGAATTCAAAAATTGTGGATGTTTAGAATACTTTCTAAAACTGGATAGTTTCAATGAGGACATTTCTCTGGAATTTGCACACACTCTCTGATGGTAAGGAAATGGTGAAAGGGCTAGAAGTTATAGTCACTAAAGAGAGGATTGTTGAAGTAACAGGGTTTCCTATTGAAGGAGAACCCTAACATGATTCTAAGGATGTCAGGTCAGCTAGGGCATAATTCATTGAGCCTAGTGATCATCTACTTGTTGTAGATAAGCAAGGAACAAGGAGAACTTCTTTGCTAGAAAAATGGAAACAAGTTTTTTGTCTACATTATCAAATATATTACCTATGAGGTTCATCAATCATGCCTTCATTATGTGCATTTTAAGCATCTAAACCACATGAGACATGGAAGAAGGATGAGCATGCCAAATGTGTTGTACGAATTTCTTACAATCATGGCAGTTGAAACACGAAAAGGTAGGGACAATTCTATTTCCCATCACTATTTGATAAAATTGTTAGTAGAAAAATATTTACAAGAAGTTTCTGGTATGTCATGGGAGGAATTTTTAAGCATTGATCAGTTCAGATTAGAAAATGTGGGTCCTAGAGGTCAACCCCAAGCTCGTAGGGTTAGTAGGGGTGAGAGGGTTACTAAAACCTTTCCTGAAGCTTCAACTTTTGGCACAAACCCTCTTGTAGTTGAATCAACAGTAGAAATTGGCTCCTCTGAATCATATTATTCAGATGAAGGAATTTCATCCTTAGACCCTAATCTCAATGTTCTCCCTAAAACTCTAGTTCATACTACTTCCATTTGGAAAGAGGAAGAAATTAGAAAAGGGAAGGCCGAGAGGAAAAAATTAGAAAAAAGTAACACCTAGCCCTAGGAAATGGAAAGTTGATGACACTAGTCATCTTGTAGCCATTGAGAAACATAAAATCCTAGTACTGATATGCCTCCAAAAAGAATACCTAGACTCAAAAGGACACCTAGGAAGGAGACAAAAGCTCCTAAGGGGCAGGTAGATATAGAAGTGGAAGAAGATTCTGAGGGAAAAACAAACATAGGGTTGGCAGAGATTGTTGTTGTTGCAGAGCAGGTTGAAAATCAAGAACCACTACAACCAGAGCAAGATGATCAACAAGAACCACTACAACTAGAGCAATTTGAACAACATGAGTTGGTGCGAGGAAAGATCTTGGTAGGGAAACATAAACCTCCCACCTTTTCATGGGCATATGTAGCCCTAAACTTATAGAATGAAATGCAAAAGAAAAAGGAAGAGTGGAATAAGGAAAGACTCAAGCTACAGGAAGAAGTCAAAAAGAGGAATGCAAAAATTGAGGAAAATAATGCAGAGATTACTGCATTGAAGGATAAGGTAGATAATGTGGTGGCTCTAGTACCACAGATGATGGCATGCAGAACTCCTCCATGGGTGTATGCACTACATTTAAAGGAGCACCATCTTTCTTTTAAGCTACCAATGGTTATTTCTGGTTTAAACCCTTCCATTGAGACCCCACAATATTTTTTCCAAGCCTACCAATCCTTCCCTCTTGAAGTTAAAAATTTATTGTGTGAATTGTACTTGCATAATTATGTTGTTCCTAATGATCATGACTGGAATCTGTTGTTATACATTGGATATATTCACTTGAGGGCATTCATGTCATGGATCCAAAATGAAATCAGTTGGGGGCAGCAATTTAAAACATACAGAGAAAGAGAAATCCATACCCCCTTGTCTCTCAGAGTTGAATCCAATAACACTTCAAACATTTACTACACATGACACAAAATCCTTTATAATCCAGACTACAAAAATAGGATCATGCCTTCTAGGGATGAAGCATACCAAGAATATGAGTAGGTAGCTACTACTACAGGGAAAATAGTGTTGGGGTGCATATCATAGAGATGGAATAGTTTAGTAGATTAGTTAAAACAGGATGAACCCCATTCTTTGCAAAATTATTTTGCAACATGTAAACGAAGCACTAGGTACGTATAGCTTGGAAGGATGAAGCAACACTATTGGCTTCCACTAATATTCTAGACACCCACTCTATTGTGGCTAGTACCAGATTATAGATACTATAGTATGATATAGATACAAAAAGGCCAAGGTGGGGTAGATTGGAAAAAGAGCAAGGGTTCTACTGGGATCCAAATTCAAATACTGCAAATATTGATCGAGGACATATAGCAATTGGTGACTTCAGAGCTTTGACAAGGCAAAGGAATAGAGTTCCCTTTACTAGAGGACCAACGGATCATTAGGTTGGGGGGAGATGATGAGTCCAAATAATGGCTCAATTTTGATAAGGTTAATCATATATTTGTTGTTGTTATTATGGACTTTAGCACCTGGTTATTGACACTCTCTATGTTATTTCCCTAAATTTATAAACCTTGGGCATGAACTTATCCTTGTGACTTTTGATGATATTAACCTACTATGTGAATTATCTATATTAATTTTACATGCGGTTGAATGGATGTTACTTTAAGGTAATTATGGATAAGAATTTGTTTTGTGCATGCTAATGTCATCATGTAGATTCACATTAAGATGCAAATATAAATGAAGCTTGCAAAGTGGAAGTTCATACCAGCTGATCGGTTGCTAAGGAATTCAAAAAGATGGTCATTAAAGAGGTCAATGGAGGGAAACTTCCAATGGAGGGAAACTCCCAGCTCATGTGAAAGTTGTAACTTACCTTTTAAATGATCATGTATGTTAGTTGACCAAATCTAGGAGGTGTTGTTGTGTTGGATCCTTGTCGAGGCAAGTCTCCTTTGACCAAATATGGCACATGCATAACTTCCTCCCTCTTTTCCATGCTTTCAATAAATGGCATCCTCCTATTTTGTTGGAGTCGACTACCTAGTTAGTTAGGGTTAATTAGAAGCTTTTCCCTCTATAAATAATGGTCAGGTGCCCCTTTTCACAAGGTTGGATATTCTGAGATTGTACTTGCATTTTCAATCAATACAGTCATATTGTCGATATGTTGTAATCACATTTTCAAGGAATAAAATGATATTCTAATTTTTGCATTTGAGTTACCTTAAGGAAGACTCATTCAAGGGGGGCCACTTGATGAGAATTCCATGCATTTAGTTTAATAGTTATTTTTCTATCCAGTAATTAGTTTTAGTCTCAACAGTTGTTTGTTTTGTAGCCATTAGAATTTTGTTTTGTGATTGTTCCTACAACCAAGGCAGAAAGAGTAACTTCCTATCTATTTGCTGAGATTTCTATTTTTGTCATCCATTCTAGTTCAGTTGTTGATGCTTAGTTTAGTTGTTAATTCATACTTAGTACTTATGTTAATCTCTTTCCAACATTTTGTTTCAGTACTACTTCCTTTCTAGTTGTAGGGTAAGGATGACTACAGTTGAGTCCTAGTGCACATACAGTGTTGACCCATTTAAATTTCATGTCCTTGGGTTGATAATGAAATGAATCTTCATGATGAGCAAGATAACTACTTAGTGCAGATATCTAATCCCTAAATTATAGCTTTAAGGGCTTAGTTATTGAACCATTAGAGGAGGCCAACAATGGATATGGAGATGGAGAGGGAGATATAAAGAGAGAGGATAGAGAGATAGAAAGATAAAGATAGAAATGGAAATTTATATATAGAGAGAAGTATTTAATTATTCACCTTCCCTCCTAAATTAAATAATTTTATAATTATTTAATTTACTCCAGCAACCTCTTTTTTTGTGCCAACCTGTCTATCTATGTCATTCTTATCTCTTCACATATCAATTAATTCCTACCCTTGATTGAATTATTTTATAATTTAATCTCCATCATCCATCCTTAACTAAACCCTATTTTTTCCCTAACCCTATTTTTCTTTGCTTCTAAGAAATCTCATCCATTGATTAACATCATTCTTCATCTTTCAATCCTAGCCCTTAATTTGAAATTGACTTTCTATAAAGAGGAGGCCTCCCATCCCATTTTTATCAACATCTTTTATGCTACTATTATGTTGTTGGATTCATGAGAAACTACATTTAAATCTTCAACAACTCAACATAATACATTCAATATTTTTAAGTTTACATGTATTTGATTTCTTTTGAGGTTTGTATGCATTTTGGTCTGATTTAAGCTATTTTTATGCATATTTCTATTATATCCATTTTACATGCATACATTTTGGTGAACCTGACATGAACTAGAATGACGCATTTGACTGATAAGGTATAACTTTTCAAATTTGGTTTTCTATAAAAGAGACCTATCCTTGTCATTTCAAGGCTAACTACAACCACATTTCTCCAAAATTCTTGCTACCAATCATTGTCATTTGCAGGTACTTGGACACCAAAATTTGAGGGCAAGCTTGCAACTTGAGCAAAATGGAGATGCAAGGAAGAGGAATCAACCTTAGCATAGGGAGTTTTAAAATATTTTAGTTGATTTTCTATATATATCATAGATTTGCTAGGGTTTTATTGTTGTGTATTTTTGTTTGCTACTACATATAATTTTGCATATATACTGTGAGTATACACCCAACATATACGCGGGTCTACGAGCTCATAAACTTTGTGTTGCATTTTTTTGAATTCACCCTTTAAAATCTATGATTAGGTAACAACCTTATTTTCTTTTCATAAAATCTTATGCAGTTTTCTTTTTGCTTTTGATTAGACTTTTTAATAAAGAAAGAAAAAAATTTCCATATACATTTGGTTATAAATTAACTTTATTTATTTTTTATTTATTTTTTCTATTATTATTAGTTATTATTTTGAATTTATTTTTTTAATTTTTAATTTTTAAAAGTTTTTAGCCCTAGTCATATGGGAGACTAGGGGCTATGTTAAACATGCACCCAATACCCAATCATAGCCCTAGTCACATGGGGGCCAAAATTTAGGTGTTTAGGGGCTTAATCTAGCTCCCTCACATTCATTTTTTTAAAATAGTAGTTTTACTAAAATGGGTGTAACTTTTGCATAACAGATTAGATTTTTGAAATTCAAAAGCATTGGAAAGCTAGTTCAGAGCTCTTTGCAGTGGTGCAAATGGATTTTCCATATATTCTACTCCAAAATTCAGATGCACTCAGTCAAAGTCACCCCTTATTTTCAACTTCAAATACTCATATCTTTGTCATATGAAATCATTTTTCAAAATTTTTTAAAAAAATCTATTATAAAATCATAAGGATTAATCCATTTTTGTACTCAATTTTTGTTTTATACATCTCTATTTGGCATGTTTTCCACACAATTGAAATCGAACTTAAAATTAACCTCACATTTGGTGTAACACCCTGCCAATGAACCCTAGAGGACAACACAACCATGCTACAATAATGGAACATTTTTTTTTAAATGCGATAATAGTGAAATGTATAACATAACTTAAAATCTAATCCTAAGTCCTCTAAGGTTCCATGACTATGCTACTAACACATCTATAATCAAGAGCTCTAGAATTATTTCATTACTACTATGTTAACATGATTCATCTAACAATCAAATTCATTTTATTCCACCACATTAAATGATTTTACAATATGAATTTCCATAACATGTCATCAGCTAAACAACATTATTTAGATCATTTATAATTAACTAACAAATACATATACAAATTCCATTACATGAGAATACATCATAATTTGTTGCATCCTTACATTATTTACAATAATGCTTCCCTAAATACAATTGGGAAGAATATGTATCAAATTACAATAGATGGTACAACTGGAATACAATCCATTACATATATCAAAAAGACTATCTTCTTGAACTAGAACATGAACTAGAATCCGCTACACAAGGTACAACCTCCACACACACAAACAAACAACAAGGAAACCCAATGGAGGAAAAAGCACCAACCTCCCGACCATGTGGAACCCTAAGGTCCACCCCCCGTGCTAAGAGATAACACAAGTTCCCACTACAAAGAGACAGTCAGGAAAGTAATCAGGATGACACAATTAGGGGTTATACATGACTCCAACACAACACTACTAACAACATTAACATCACATATATCACTAACTTCACTTCCAGAGGCACACACACAACAGAAGGGAAAGTACAACTAGGGAATGCTAGACTACAATAGGGAAGAGTGTCATCGCATAGTCTTGGCATGGGTTTTCCTGGCGGTCTCTCACTAGATGTCGGCCCCCATCTATGGTTGTCTAGTATACCTCTCATTAGGTCCCGACCCCATAGGGTGACACATGTGGAACCAACATTCCTTTCGTGAGGACAAGGAAATTGATCTTTCCAACCAGGCCTTCTCAACCCATCCTTAGCCTAATCGAGCACTACAGGCATGGGTGAGGCATCCATTATCTTATTTATGTGAAAATTACCCATCCCCCCAATTCATTATTTAGGTTATCACTGGATTAAGAAACTCTCTAATGGGTTTTCTTGGTCACCACTTTGGGATTCGGCCCCCATTGAGAGCCACTCCCCCTACTTGCAACTAGCAAGGCATTTCCCATCTTGCACACTTACCTAATCACATAATGATCTTAATATATTTGAATAGATGAAATCAAAGATATTTACATGGTAGATGTGTCACACAATGATCTTAATCTATCTAGGATTCAAATCCATATTAAAACAAAAGAAAGATCTATAGAAGAAGTTCACTCTAAACACTTAAAAGAGGGACTCCAAACCCCCATGAATTATGTGTGTTTTATATTATGTAGAGTATCATAAAAGGAGTAGGAAAGGTTAAAATATGTGTTTGAACAACTGAGAGGTCACCTTTCAATTGGAAAATAGTCATTAGAGTCCATACTATCAAAGATCCTTTCAAGAGGGATGAAAATGTAAGACCCATTTGTTCTAAGACCCTTGCCATACTTATACTCTTCTATGCACCTTGATACTATTTTGTTCTTCATGATGAGATGCTTATGAATATGCTAGTTAATTTATATTCTTATATATGTATAATGATGCTTTGCCATGATGTGGTTTTAAGCTTATCTTAATAGTTGTTACAAGTTCTTATACTAATTAGATCGATGTATTTATGTCATGATTTTTATATGGATTAATTTGAATGAATTGAATTGTATTGATCCTAATCTTTGATTGATTTGATAATAATTTATATGTGAATTATATGATGTCTATAATGGATAAAGTTTATATGTGTGGTAATTGTGATAACATGTTATATTCTTGTAATAGTTTGTACTGATTAATTATGTGTCAATCTTAATATTTTGAGATGATTAGTAGATGTATTAGGATATTATGAGATGTAACATTATTGGTGACTATGTGTATGTCAACCATGTTGTCTGCCTCCTACAATGATTCAACAACTAGGCCTTTACAGACATGATTCAGAGATTGGACATCTAACCTGGATAGCCATTTCAATCATCGTGAAGATGCATTTAACTTGTCAACCTAGGGACATGAACTTGAAATGGGTCAGCACAATATGTGCACTAGGAACCCAAAGTAGCCATTTTCATTCTATAGCTAAGAAAGACACAATGTTGAAAGTAAATTGCTTAAAAAGGAATAACATAAATGTTAACCATCAATCAACAATTACACCAAGCTAAAATGCATGACAGAAATGAAAATCTAAGTAAACAAACAAGACACTACTCTGTCTACTTTGGTTGCAGGAACAGTCATAGAATGGAATTCTAGTGGCTACAAGAACATTCGGTGCCAGATTCTTAACTAATTACTAAACAATAAGTAATACTAAACTAATACTAAACTAGAGGATGAATTACTCACCAAGTGAGCCCCCTTGGATAAGTATCCTCTAAAACTAATGAGAACTCAGATGCTCGAACTCACAACTTTATTTTATTCATTGTAAATCATGAGTACAAAAGAGTAATATATTTGTAATACTGGAAACTCAAGAATGCAAGTACAATATCAAATCGTGCAACCCTCAGAGAAGGAGCATTAGATTTTTATTTATACTACCAACTAAACAAGGCAGTCAACTCCACAAACTGGGAGGATGCTATTTAGGGAAAATAGAGAGTGGGGTGGCAGTTATGCATGCATGGAATCCGGTCAGACATGCATGTCCAACCACAGATTTAGTGTTGTAGTAACGTGTACATTTTCTCAACATCAATAATGACCACTACAAGGTGGTTAAATTTGGTTTGCATGAGGAATCTCTTTCCGTCAACCTCCTTTGACCTTTGAATGATTAACTTGATGGACATTATGTTGCATGCCCAGCTGGCAGTGTCTTCCTCAATTTAGCATCCTCAAATTAAATATGCATGGCAATATTAGTATGCACAATAATTTCATATTTGTAACCACCTTAAGGAAAATTCATTAACCACATGCAAAATTAAAATAGACAGTTCATTTAACATGCCATTTATCATTAAAGGTTTGTAGAAATAATATTAATCCCAATGTCTATAGTTTGAGGAAAATATCATAAAAGTATCAACACTTAATGTCAAAATCCATGATAACTTCAACAACTAGATCACAAATTCTACCCAAAAATAAGACCATAAACTAGACTCATCACTCCCCCCAACCTAAGATCTTGTTGGTCTTCCAATAGGAGAAGGGCTATTCTTTTGCTTGGTCAATAATTTGAAATTTGTAACTGACAATTGTCTTACATCAGAGTGTGTTGTGCATGAATTAGGCTCCCAATAGAATCCTCCCACTCTGTCCAATCTACTCCATCTTTGTTTCTCTGCAGCAATATCATATTGGTAGAACCTAAAGTTCGATACAGGCCACATTAGGTTGGGTGGCTGAAAAGTTAGGGGAAGCCAGAATCACCCCTTTGTCCTTCCAATGTGAATATATTTGTCAATCCTTTTAAGATCTATTACATAGTTCTAGATGGAATGAGGCTCAACCTACTTGAGATCATCAGTTAAGTTGTTCCATCTTTGTGAGAGGTATCTCTTCATGGTTTCCTCTTTTGCTTTTGCCTTTGCCTCATATTCACTATAAATTGCTTCTATCCAAGTCATAATCCTATTCCCATAGCTAGGTTTGAAAAGAATTCTATTCCATTCCTTGAAAATATCCCCTGGATTCCTTGATTCAACCCTAATGGGTAGAGGGATGTTAGACTCCAATTGCTTATAAGCCCCATATTGTTGTCCCCAACTAATCTCATTTTGTACCCAAGACATAAATGCCCTTAATTGGACATCCACAACATACAAAAGTGAATTCCAATAATGGTCTTGAGTTACAGCATAATTATGCAAATAAAACTCACGCAACAGATTCTTCATTTTAGGGGAAGCAATTCGACAAGCATTGAAAAACTCAACAGGGGTCTCAATAGAAGGGTTCAAACCTAAGACAATTCTTGCCAGTCTAAAAGAGAGATATTTCTCCTTCAAATGCAGAGAATAGACCCTTGGAGGGGTCCTATATTCCAAAATTTGTGGTACCAAGGCTACCATATCATCCACCTTCTTCTTAAAAGTGGCAATTTTTGCATCTTTATCTTCAATTTCCTCATCTCTCTTTTGAATTTCCTTCTTCAATCTGCATTTTTCCTCCTTCCATTCCTCTTCTCTTCTTTGCATCTCTTTCCATAAATTCATGGAAACCTTGTGCATTGAAAAATCAAGGGGGTTATGTATTCCTATCAGCATCTTCTCTAGCACTAATGCTAATTGCAAGGATTCAGGTTGTCTCATCAATTTTGGCTGCAAGGGTATTGATTGTTCTCCCAATTCAGGTTGTTGTAGGGACTCCTGCTCCTGTTCTGGCTTTTGCTATAAGAAGTCTTTATTTTCCTTATACTCCTAATTTTTGACTTGTTCTGCAATATTGGAAAGATCAACCAATGTTATGTTTGTTGTTGCCTTAAATATATCCTTTTCCTCGGCATTCTCCTGCCTTGTTGGAGCTTCTATGTCCCCTTGTGATACTTCTCTAGACTTAGGGCTTTCTTGCAGAGGCATACCAAAGGCTGGCCCAGCTGGTCTTTCTTTCCTAGGAGGTCTCCCATGTTTTTCTTTGGTTGTAGGATGAATAGTGTCAACCTTTCTCTTCTTAGAGCTTGGCACCTCTTTTTCTATCAGCTTCCTTTTGGCCTTTCCTTTTCCTATTTTTACTTCCCTCTTTTTTTCCCTATTTTTCATTAGAATGCCAAGTGGAACATCATCATCAGATTCAAGAGAACTTTCTTTGTTTGAGTGCTTTATCCCAGAAGAGCTAATTTATATGGTTTCTTCTATTGCAAGAGGTTTTACACTCAGGCCTACACCAAAGGTTGAAGCACCAAGAGTGGCTTCAGTCATGCTCAATCTCCTGCTAGACCTATGACATTGAGGTAAAACCCTAGGCTACAAATGCTCAGGTCTAATTTGATCAATTTTTATGAATTCTTCCCATGTCATTCCAGATACATCATGCAGATACTTCTCAACTAGCAATTTAATCAAACAATGGTGGGAAACATAATTGTCCCTACCTTTTTGGGTTTCAGCTACCATGATTGGAAGAAGGTTGTATAACATGTTTGACACATTCATCCTCCTTCCGTGCCTCATATGATTCAAAAGCTTGAAGTGCATGGAATGCAAATTCGACTAGCAACCTTCACAAGTGATGTATTTTATGACATAAATAGCTATCTACTTCCCTGGCTCAGGTAGAGACATTCTCTTCGCACCCTATTTATCTATGCTCAATGGAGGGTTATTTGGCTCTATAAATTTGGCCCTAGCCGATCTGGTGTCTCTGGAAGCAGGGCAATTTTCACCATCAACAGGTAACCCTATAACTTCTGCAATTCTTTCTTCATTTTCTATGACCTCCAGCCCTTTCACCATGGCCTTCCCTTCATATAATGTTTGGGCGAACTCTAATGCAATTTCTTCATCGAAATCATCCAGCTTTAGGAAGTATTCAATCCATCCACAGTTTCTGAATTCGGCCAGGCAGGGTGCATCATGCAGTAATACATTGTGCACCGTGGGTTCATTCTGAATTTACCCACCTCCTATTGTCTGCAATCAAACAAACACTCTGCAGTTTCCTTCTTGCACTTCCGTTTGAAAATCAAATTCACCTTCCTACAACACTTGTTAACTTTCCAAAGCCAATGTCAACTAGATTTTCCCTCTTCTAACTTGCCTTTTATTTACAACACAGCTTGAGATATGACAAGGTCAATAATGGAAAGAAAGAAGTAATAAAGGAAAGCTATAATGGAGAGAAATGGTAGTAACAGTTGGTGTCACCTCACACATGTGATTCATCCACTCATTTAGATTTCAAATTGGCTCAATTTCAATTTTGTTGACGTAGACCAGCATGGATTGACACGTGGAAAAATAATCACATGTTTTTCCTTCCCCCAACCTAAATTTGGACATGCATCCACACATGCGAAATGATGATTTGACAAGGTAGGGAATATTGGCATGCTATGGTGAACATCCATACTAATGTATAACAATTAAATGAATTCACTTAAAGACAATTAAGATATAGCAATTAATGTGCACAAACCTGAATGTGTGGAGGATTTGTTGCAAATATTGTGGAAGAGAGAGAAAGGTGGAAATGGATGGGCGGATGGGTGGATGGGTGAAGAAGGAGGGACACTAGGTCCACTTCCTTCAGTTGTAGGAAGCTTGGATGTTGCATGTTGAGTGAATTGTTGCAATAACTCCTCCTTGGAAGTTGGCTTGTGATACAGTCTAAGGTGATGACCATTGACAAGTAGCTGAAATTTAACTGGGTCAATAGTAATGAGTTGTACAACACCATTAGGGAATACTTCAGCAACCTCATATGGTCCTAGCCACCTTGTCTTCAATTTTCCTACATTATCTTGATATCTTGAGTCATTGAGTAGGGCCCAATATCCTAGTTGGAATTTCTTGTCCTTGATGAATTTGTCATGCCACTTGATTTTTTGATTCTGCACTACCTATGTGTGATGCAAGGCCTCTCTTCTCATCTCATCCAAAGCATTTAGTTGCATGATTCTTTCTCTCTATGCCTTAGAGATATCCATCCCCAAATCTATTGTAGTCCTAAGAGTCTTGTGTTCAAATTCAATGGGCATCATAGTTGTCTTTCCATACAACAACTCAAATGGAGTGAAGTCTATAGTTCTTTTAACCCAAACAACTTCCGGTAACCTATTTTCCCAATCCTTTCTATGGATAACTACTATCTTGGTTATAATAGATTCAATTTCTCTGTTGGTCACCTCAACTTGTCCATTAGCATGTGGGTGATAAGGAGTAGACTTTTTGTGCCTTATGTTGTACTCATTAACTAGTGTTGCAACAAGGGTTGATGTGAATTGAACCCCTTGATCGGTCACTATCTCTCATGGAACTCCATACCTTGTGAAAATATCCTCATAAAGAAATTTTGCAACCTTGTTATCTCTTGCATGCTTCATGGCCTTAATTTCTACCCATTTTGTCACATAATCAATGCATACCAAGATATAAGACTTACCATTTGATGGAGAGTCAATGGGTCCTATAAAATCCAACCCCCACTTGTCAAAGGGAGTGATTACTACCTAAGGATAAAGTGGAATCTCATCGGATTTGGTTGGCCTTCCCATTCTTTGGCATCTGTCACATTTTCTTGCATACCTTCCTACATCCTTGTGGAGTGTTGGCTAGTAATAGCATGTGTTCAAAATCTTCATTATTGGCCTCTTGGCTACAAAATGTCCTCCACATGGTTCATTATGGCATGCATGAAAAATTTCATATGTCTCATCCTCTCTCACACATCTCCTCATGACATGGTCTGGTCTAGTATAAAACAAACATCCAACAATCCAGGAGAAAGGAAAATATTTTTCCATGAGTGCACTTCTCTCTTTTGGGGAAAAGTGAGGTGGAACTCTACCTGTGACTAGATAGTTGGCTATATTAGAATACCAGGGTGTTTGTACATAGATAGAGAATAGATGCTCATCAAGAAAAGAGTCATCTATGGCCTGATTATCTTCTGATGTAGTCAACCTTGAAAGAAAATTTTCAACAACATTGGCCTTCCCTAGCTTATCCACAATGGTTATATTACTCCTGCATCAACAATAACCTTCTTGCCAGTCTATCTGTGATCAAAGGTTTATTCATGAGATATCTAATGGTTCCATGATCAATGTGCACAAATATTTGGTAACCTATTATGTAATGTCTGAATTTGTACTTCAGGGCATAAATCACTGCCAGCATTTCCTTTTTTGTCACTATATAATTGAATTCAGCTCCTTGCAAATTTTTACTAACAAAATAAATGGAATTTTCAATAGATCCTTTTTGTCCTAAGCCTGCTCCTATGGCATAATTTGATGCATGAGTATGGATGTGGAAAGGAAGCTCTCAATTAGATCATTTGAGTATAGGAGCATGAGTCAAAGTTGCATTTAAATAAGAAAATGCCTTGTCACAAGCTTTAGTCCACTAGAATTCAACATCTTTAGTGAGAAGAGTATACAATGGTGCCTTTGTCTTGCTAAAATCCTTGATAAAACACCAGTAATATCTTTTATGGCCCAAGAAACTCCTAACATCCTTTTGTTTTGTAGGTGTGGGAAAATTTGTGATCACCTCAATATTTGTAGGATCTACTTGAATTCCTTTGTGGGAGATGTAGTGGCCAATAACTACACCTTCATGCATCATCATGAAGCACTTTTCACTATTTAAGGACAAGCTTTGGTCTTCACATCTCTGTAGGACTCTCCTGATATTTTTCAATGCTTGATTAAAATCAGCACCATAAGTGGTAAAGTCATCCATATAAATTTTCATGCAATCATGAGAAATGTCTGAAAATGTGTTAATGACTACCCTCTGAAAGGTTGCAGGTGCATTGCATAAGAAAAATGGGAGTACCGAGTAGGCATAGGTCCCCCATGGACAGGTAAATGTGGTCTTCTTCTGGTCCTTTGGTGCAATTTGGATCTAGTTGTAGCCACTGAATCCATCTGGAAAAGAAAAGTATCGCTTTCCTGCAAGTGTGTCCAAAACTTGATCGATGAAAGGTAAGGGAAAATGGTCCTTCTTGGTGGCAGTATTAAATTCCCTATAATCAACACAAACTTGTAATTTCCCTCCTTTCTTGGGCACAATCACTAATGGAGACACCCACTGACTATCTGAAATGGGGTAGATAAATCTTGCATCTAGCAATTTTTGTAGTTCCCCTTTTACAATTTCTCTTAGTGTAGGGTTAATTCTTCTTTGTGGTTGCCTCACTAGGGTGCAATTATCCCTTATATAAATTATTTTTGTACAAATTTTAGGGTCCAATCTCTTCATATCATGATAATCACATACAAATACATGATGATGGGTCCTTAATAAGTTTGACATTAACAATTGTTGGTCTTAACTTAGTTTGTTATTAACATTCAAATACTTTCCTTTGACACTTGTGCTTGTGTCGACAACTCTATCATAGCTACTTCATTAACAAATGGTACCTTGTGTTCATATGGCAGCAATGTATGGGACATACTTGTTGCTGCAGGAAGTCTATCTGTAGGAACAGTGGTTGTAGGAAGAACATTTGCAGGAACAATGGTTGCAAAAAGAGCAGGTAGAAGTGTCTTGATTGGAGTAGCAGAATGAGAAGATGATGCTTCCTCCACTTCACAATGGTTTTGAATGATGTTATCCAATACTTCATCCTCATCTTGAAGTCTCATGAAATATTTTATGCCTAACATCATAAGTTGCACCACAGAATTAACTTCCTCGGCCTCTTCACCAACATGTGGCCATATGGGGTTATCCTCATCATGAGATGGTTGAGCAGGAGGATAAAGAACAAACTTTTTAGTGCTCTTCGTATCTAACATGGTCATTTCACCTGACCAACATTCAATATATGCATCTGCAGTTGCTAACCATGGCCTTCCAATAATAATGGGATATCCACCTAGTGTAGCATTAGGAGAAGAAATCATGAAGTCTGTTGGGTACTCCCAGGAGTCTAAAACTACCACAAGATCCTCCACTATACCATCAGGCTTAACAATAGAACTTTCAGCAAGTTGCAGGACAGTGGGAGTAGATCTCATGCTTGCAACGTTTAGTTGTTGTAGGATGTCCTTGGTCATTACATTGATTGTTTCCCCTAAATCAATCAGAGCATTCTTAATTTGGATCTCGTTTATAAAAACTACTACCATAGGACTACCCGGGTCATTGTACTTGGGGATAGTCACTTTTCTAAGCATGATGTCAACTAGCTATCCCAACACATGAACTGTAGTTGGGTCTTTATTTTTCCTACCCGGCTTCTTAAGGAATTCTTCCTTGATTTCCTTGCCATAGATTGGAACATCCTTTATGGCCTAGAATAGAGAGATCTTGACACATATATGCTTCAGCTAATCCAAGATATCAAAAGTTGTATCCTCTTTCTCTTCCTTCTTCTTGGAAACTTCCAATCTTTGAGGAAATGGTGGTTCTTGTTCAGTCTACTTGACTTGGACTAGTTTAGGATTTTTAGGTGCACTTGGCTAAATGGGATCATTCAGAGGTTCCTCCTCCTCTTCCATAGGAAGCTTAGTGATAATGGGCTTGGAAGGGGTTGGTAGAGTAATTCTTGAACACAAGTGGATGTCACTTACACTCACAACATATGCAGGGAATTGATTTGAATCAACAGAGTATGTAGGTTGTTGTTGTGGTTTGTTAGTTGGATTGGGTGTGGGTTGAGCTGGTAGCTGAGTAGGTTTAGGTGCATTTGAGCTTGAATTAGTAGGTGGAGGCATTATAGAAAGTTTTTGGGGCTAAGAAGGTGGTTGCATGTAACTGGTTGTCTGGGTAGGCCATTGTTGTCCTCTCGTCCATTGATTTGTTTGCTTCCAATTTCCTGGAGGTGGTTGCCAATTCCCCTAAGGTTGCTGCCACTAGGGTGGATAGTTTTGATGATTGGTCCAAGCATTTGGAGGGTTACCCCAAGGCTGTGGTGGATATCCTCCATAGTTGGATGGATATGGGAGCTACCATTGGTTATCAGATGAATAGGAATTGAAATATGGCTCAGCATAAGAGAGTGGATCTGGTGGCATACTTTGTCTTGGAGCCCAAGGCCTCATTTGTGCAACATAGTATACTTGGTCTTCTTTAATCTGAATTGGCTTGAACTCGGGTGCAATCTGTTTTCGTTCAATATTAGCTACCATCTTGCATCTACAGTCCTTTTTTTACTACAATGGGGGCAATACTCTGCCAACATTGCCTCTTCCTCCTCTTGCTTCTTCTTGGCCTAAAATGTATCTAGTTGAGTAGCAGTGCAATTTACCTTCATATTTGCTAGATTTTTTATAATGTCTTGCTTAAAGTCTTCCAACAAATGATTAATCTTCATTCTTGAAACTCCACCGACAGTTGACTTACCCATGGAAGATTGGTAAGCTTTCCCTTTCTTTGAAGCTACCTTAGAGTAGTTCTGGCATATTTTCTTGAAATCTTCCTAAGGAACTTGGGAGATATCTCCTCCTCCCATCAGGTCCAAGGCATCGGTGCAACTGTCATTGATTCCTCTTAGGAAAAACAAATTTTGTGAGTCTTCATTTAGTTTATGGTATGGAGATTTTTGTAGGCAAAACAAAAACCTTGTGATATAATCCTCCAAGCTCTCATGTTTCTTTTGCTACATCCTAAAAATGTCACCTCCTCTCATGTCACTGCCCCTACAATATTCCTTGTATTTCTCAAGGAACTTTGTCTTCATGTCCTCCCAAGTTTCCACAGTATCTCTACCTAGGCTCATGAACCATCTTAATGAAGCTTCTTTCAAAGTGGTAGGAAATAGCTTAAGACTATAGGAAATGGTGGTATAGAGTATATCAAACTCAAACAAGAAGGTATCAGGGTCTTCTATAACAAGTCCATAAAATTTGGGGAGTGCTAAAGCAATGATGTTTTTGATGTTATCAACTTCATTCTGATGGGAAATGGGGAAGGGGAAAGTTGGTTGGTTATGTTTGTTCCTATTTGCATCACCCATGCCTACTTGATGTAGTTCCAAAGCAAAGGGGTTCTCAAGTTCATTTTTGTCTTCAGAGGAGACTTCAAAGCTAGTCAGATCAGGAAATGCATCAACAAAGGGGTGTAGATCTTCTTCTTCTTCTCTTGGTAGGTTCTGATATTCAACTAGCTGGAATGGATTAGGATTGTTAGGAAGAAATTTCCCATAAGCATCCCTTCTCCTTCCTCTATGCATACAATATCAACTCACTATTAGCCAACTCACACAAAGAATAAGGGGGGTCATTACTTCCTAAATGAGGGTATACTAAGAACAACTTCCAGAAACACTACAACAAGAAAAACTACCAATGACTCTAGAGAACTCCCTAGTTTGACACCATCCTCAGCAACAGCACCAAAAATGTCTGCCTCCTACAATGATTCAACAACTAGACCTTTATAGCCATGATTCAGATATTGGACATCTAACTTGAATAGCCATTTCAATCATCATGAAGGTGCATTTAAATTTTCAACCCAGGGACATGAAATTGAAATGGGTCAGCACAGTATGTGCACTAGGAACCCAAAGTAGCCATTTTCATTCTACAGCTAAGAAAGACATAATGCTGATAGTAAATTGCTTAGAAAGGAATAAAATAAATTCTAACCATCAATCAACAATTAGACCAAGCTGAAATGCATGACAGAAATGAAAATCTAAGCAAACAAGGCACTACTCTATCTGCTTTGGCTGCAGGAACAATCACATAATGGAATTCTAGTGGCTACAGAAATAGTCAGTGTCAGATTCTTAACTAATTACTAAACAAGTAATACTAAACTAATACTAAACTAAAGGACGTATTACTCACCAAGTGAGCCCCCTTGGATAAGTACCCTCTAAAACTAATGAGAACTCAAATGCTTGAACTCGAAACTTTATTTTATTCATTGTAAATCATGAGTACAAAAGAGTAATATATCTATATTATTGAAAACTCAAGAATGCAAGTACAATATCAAATCGCACAACCCTCAAATAAGGAGCATCATATCTTTATTTATACTACCAACTAAACAAGGAATTCAACTCCACGAATTGGGAGGACGCCATTTACGAAAAACAGAGAAAGTGGGGTGGCAGTTATGCATGCATGGAATCCGGTCAAACATGCATATCCAACCGCAAATTTAGTGTTGCAGTAACGCGCACATTTTCTCAACATCAATAATGACCACTACAATGCAGTTACATTTGGTTTGCATGAGGAATCTCCTATCGTCGACCTCCTTTGACCTTTGAATGATTCCCTTGCTGGACGTTATGGTGCATGCCCAATTGGCAGTGTCTTCTTCAATTTAGCATCCTCAAATTAATTCTGCATGGCAATATTAGTACGCATAATAATTGCATATCTGTAACCACCTTAAGGAACATTCATTAACCACATGCAAAATTAATATAGATAGTCCATTTAACATTCCATTTATCATTAAAGGTTTGCAGAAATAAGATTAATCCCAATGTGTAGTTTGAGGAAAATATCATAAAAGTATCAACATTTAATGTCAAAGTCCATGATAACTTCAACAACTAGATCACAAATTCTACCCAAAAATGAGACCATAAACTAGACTCATCACATGTTATGAAGTGTTTTTATGATGTGTTTTATTATGTGAATTGTGAATCCATTAAATGTGTGTACTTTTATCGAGTGATTTATAGTATGTTATTTATTGTGTTAATTTCTTTAAATTTTAATATATGTGAGATTTCTTGTGTGTATGATCATGCATTTTGTAGTCTAATCTTATTATGCTTAACTATGATTTACATGACTAGATAAAATACACACAATGAGTGTAAATGACTTTATAGGATTGGATAATAGGAGGTATTGAATTATTCTTAATGGATAATCACCATATAGCTCCACCTTCTTATGGAGTAATGAGACCCTAACTATGTAGTTCTACTTATGCCTAGTCATCTTGGTTGTGAGCAAGACTTTTCTTATTAGAACATATGTTTGCTTCTTAGTCCTATACCCCCTTGTATAATTTGTTTTACATGGTGTACATGTCTTTCCAAATGTTTCAAATTATTCTAAATATTTTACTTTTTGAGTTTGAAACTTGGATTTGAATTTAAAGTCAATTTTTAGGCTTCTAGAGTGTTGATTTTCTATTATTTAATGCATATTTAATATTTTGGGTTAGTGATTTGGTTTGGGATTCTTTTAGAATTATTTATGAGGGTTCTAAATGGTTTAGGATTTATTCAAACCTTTAGAGTTATTTTAGCATTTATTGGCAAGTGGACTGTATTTCACTCTACATTGCTTTGAGGGTGGTGAACCCATGTGAGCACATATGGATTGTGTAAGTTTTTTTTTTTTTTTTGTAAACAAATTAAATTTAACTTTATGAGGTTTTTTAATTTGAGTGCTTGTCTTGAAGGTTTTCATGTGGTTTTTTCGCACTAGTGGGAAGTGAGTGAAATGACATTTAAATTAGGATGAAGCATTTTACACCTTATAAGTCCTCCATCTCACTAAATTATTTGTTATATAAATATTTTCAATTATCTCCCCACAAGGAAAGTTTATCCCACTTGGAAGGAATCTTGCAATTCCTTAGTTGGCCTTTTCTAAAAAATGTCATTGTTAGATTGTGATGGTTGTAAGAAGTCATTGATTAGGGGTTAGTAGATGGACTATGACTAACATCTTTGATAGGTTATTATTATTGGCATGTAAGAATTATTTGAGCTTAATTATTATATCTACATGGAGTTCTTCGGACTTATTCAAATTCCTCCTAATCTTGGAGGTAAACTAGTCAACCTAGTTGTTATGTTCTAATCCTGAAGGAGTTACTCTTAGAGAGGGGTATGCGAATTAGACTTGGACCACTCAGTCCAAGTATCAAATCATCCTTTCAATAAAACATTAATGGTTTCTTAGTTATACTTGGCCTATATATCAAGGGTTTGGGATGGAGATTGGATGATTAGGTTTATGCAAGGTTATGCTATCAAATTTTCTCTAAATTTTAACTATAGATCTCTTATGAAGCAATGAAACTCATGATTGTATTTTAACCACTTTTGGAGAAGTAATACATTTGGGTGTACCTTGGGGGTTGATTTTTTTACCTTATGAGGGTTTCTTATGATAAATTATATGTAACATACGTTTTATTTCTCTTATTCTCTTCTAGTTTTCTCTTTTGTGTCTTTTCTATGTTGAATTTACTATAGATCCAGTTATCTTGCATTTCTATCCTTATTAGATATTTATCATAATTTAATTTTAACATTCCCTTATAGAACATTCTCCTTTATTTTTGAGAGGGTTGTGATTTTCATTATTCAATAATGGAACTTGAATTGGGGTGATCCCACGATAGTGTGTTCCATTTTTTGGCCAAAGTGGGACATTGAAAACAATATTTTTAACAAAATTTCCACTTTTTGACACCTATGGCAACTAAAATATTAGGAATTTGAAAATAATGTGAACTAGTCATTTTTAAGACTTTATATGTTGATTATAAATGTAATTTGTTAAAAAAATTAAGAAATAATTTATGAAATGCTTATATAATTTAATTATTTATTTATTTCAGTTAACGATGTTTTAAAAAGTGATGTTACTTGATGCAGGAGCATCCAAGGTGAAATGGAAATCCTGTATCACCAAAAATATTGTTATTTTAATTGGTTTATTTTCAATAAGGGCTTAGAGGCTAGGTGAATAAATATTTTGATTTGCAACTTTGTAATTTCCCTTGGGATGAAATTGCAATTGTAATTTTGGTGGGAAATATGCATTTATGGATATTTTCTAAGGAAAATTTGGGAAAATACCCCTCTTGGGCATCCAAAATCATGGTGGGGTCCATTTGGGTGCATATTCTTCCATGTTCAATTGCATGCCTTGCATCTTATTGCATCTTGTTGCCTAATCGTATTTGGAGCCATCAGGGACATCGAGAGTCAAAGGTGTCTTGATTGACCAATGACCAAGATAATTGGCAAAAATTTAGGCACCCATGTGAAGGTGATGAATGATATGAAATATTTTATATTTTATTTTCTTATCTCTCCTGAAGTTGGGCATGGGATTTCTTAATGGTTTTTGGAGGTTGTTTTGGGAAACAATTGGTGGTTTTTTCTCACATAATTTATATATAATGAGGCTTGCTCATCTGGTGAGGGGGGGCTTTTGGAGAATTTGTGGTTGCATACCCAAATTCTTCCAAAATGAAGCTAGATGTTTGAGTTACATATTTTTGTATGTGTGAAGCCCATGTTGTATGTGAGCATATGAGCTCCATGATTATGTAATTAATTTTCAAATTTGAACTTAATATATGTTGCATATTTCTCTTTCATTTCTATGTGTTTTAAGTTAATTTTTTGCCTTCTTGTATAGTGTTATATGTGTGTTTGTAATCATATTTGAAGGGGATATTCTCCCTTTCCATCAGTGGTATCATAGAAATTTATTCTGAGTCTGTAAACAAAGCACCAAAGAGAGGCAGTTTGCAATAGGACCTGTGAGTTGTGGGTAAATATTAAAATGCCTCCAAGAGTTGTCAATCATGGTAGAGGTAGAGGCAGAGGTGGTGGATGAAGAGACCCTCCAAGAGATGAAGTTAGATCTCTCAGAAGGAAATTTGAGGTTTTTCAAGAAGATATTTGTAGAAGGGATGTGCGTAGAGAAGGAGATGATAGTGAAGATGAAGTTGAAGAGGAATTTGAAGATGAAGAACATGATCAAATGGATCCTAGAGAAATTAGATTGTTGAGAGCTATCTCTCAACTTTGAAAGAAGCCAAAGATGGAGGTTTCAAACTTTAGTGGAAGCTTGAATCCAAAAGAGTTGATAGATTGGATTAATGATTTGGAGGAATTCTTTGAGTTAGAAGAGATTGAAGACCCTCATAGAGTGAGGTTTACCAAAAGAAAACTAAAAGGGCAATGCTAGTATTTGGTGGAAGGAAATTTAGCATGAAAGAGAAATAAGAGGGAAAGATAAAATTTCTAAATGGGATAGAATGGTAGAAAAAATGAAAAGTAAATTTATTCTAGTGGACTATGAGTTGGAGTTGCTCAAAAAGATGAAAGTTTGAGACAAGGAACAAGAACTGTGAAAGAATACACAAGAATTTCACAAAGTTTTGATAAGGACAAGACATTTTGAAGAATACAAGGAAAATTAGCCAACTACATCAATGGGTTAAGGCCAAGCATACAAGAAGATTTGGCATTAATAAGAATGTACACCATGGAGGATGCATATCAATTTGCATTGAAAATTGAAGAAAGATTGAATAGAAAATTTGAGAGAATACAAAGAGGAAGAGGTCATGATGAGGAGGTTGAAGGAAGAACATTATGGAGAAAATAATAATTAGAAAAATCAGAAAAAATAAGACCAAGGAAGCAGCAAAAATCATATATACAATGACTCATATGGTCCTAGAGATCAAAATCCAAGAGGTAGAGGAAGATCGGGTAGAGGTTTTGAAAGAGAAACCTTCAAAGGAACCTATTTTAAGTGTGGAGAAGAGGGTAAAAGAGCATATAAATTTCCTAATGGAGAGGAAATACCAAGAAGAAGATCAAAAAAACATAATAGATCAACAAATGTGAATAGAGAAGATGCAAGATCATCACATTCTGAAGAAGTAGAAGATGGTGAAACTTTACTGGCAAGGAGACCTCTTGAATGAAGATGATAAATCCATTCAAAGAAAAGTTTGTTTAGAACAAGATGCAAGTTCCAGAACAAGGTATGTAATGTCATCATAGATGGAGGTAGTACAAAAAATCTCATTTTCAAAGAGATGGTGAGAAAATTGCATTTAGAGAGAAGAAGTTATCCGCATCTATATAGGATAGCATGGCTACAAGATGATAGGAAATTTTTGATCAACGAACAAAGTTTGGTAAATATTAATATAGGAGATTATAGATATGAAATTTTATGTGATATTATTCCTATGAATACATGTCATATTTTGTTAGGAAGGCCTTGGAAATTTGATAGGAAGGCAATGAACAATGGTTATGCCAACACATACACATTGACAAAGGATAGAGTGAAACACAAATTGAAACCATTGAAAGAAGAAATGGGTAAGGTTTTTAGCAATGCAATGTCTTTTTTGGTTGATGAAATTAGACCTTTAGATGGTATAAGGTATGAATATGTTGTCATTGTTAACACTAACCATGATTAAGATGAGAAAGGTGATTTGTTAACTCAGATTGAAGCAAATATCTCAAGTGGAATGAAGGTGGTAGCAAAGGGTAAGGTAAAATCTTATTTTATTATTTCTTTTGATGAGAAAGAGAGTGAAGGAATAGATAAGTTTTTTGCAGCGGAAATTACTTTTGATAAAATTGAATTGGAAGAGTGGAGTGTGAAGGTTAATGAAGATTTTTCTAAAGAATCCTTGCTTGAGAAAAGTGGAGGTGAATTTTTTTTTATTAGTGATCATGATTCCTTGTCAAGTAATGTGGAAATTGAGTCTTTTGGTGGTAGTACTAATTTTGTTTTGAGTGAAGGAAACTAGGTTGCAGTAGTGTCATGTCTTTCAAAACACATTTAAATAGTGGAAATTCATGAAGGGGATATAGTGGAAAGAGATGGAAAAGATAGAACATAAAATGAGGAAAATAAATACATTATTTTTTATGGAGGAGGTATAATTTTAATTTTTAGTTCTGATTTTTTTGAAGTATATTGGTTGGAAAACAAATTTGATGTTTTAGATTACATGATGGGTAGTAGAGGAAGGATGAAACATGGTAATGTTGTAAGTTTGCAAAAAGTGGTGCATAGAAAGATTCCAGTGGACACAACAATGAGATGGATCCAATATAGACAAAGATTCTACAAATGTTGTTGAGTGCAACTCATGAAACATTTATTTCTACCTAGGATGTTTTATGTAGAAGCATCCAAGGTGAAATGACAATCCTATATCACCAAAAATATTGTTATTTTAATTGGTTTATTTTCAATAAGGGCTTAGAGGCTAGGTGAACAAATATTTTGATTTTCAACTTTATAATTTCCCTTGGGATGAAATTATAATTGTAATTTTGGTGGGAAATATGCATTTATGGATATTTTATAAGGAAAAATTGGTAAAATACACTTCTTGGGCATCCAAAATTGTGGTGGGGGCCATTTGGGGTGCATCTGCTTGCATGTTCAATTGCATGCCTTGCATTTGATTGCATGTTTGTGCCACAATCCTTGCATGTTGTTGCATGATCATATTTGGATCCGTCGGGGCTACCAGGAGTCAAAGAAGGTGTCTTGATTGAACAAGATGATTGGCCAAAATTTAAGCGCCCATGTGAAGGTGGTGAATGCTATGAAATATTTTATATTTTATTTTCTTATCTCTCCTCAAGTTGTGTGTGGGATTTGTTGATGGTTTTTGGAGGTTGTTTTGAGAAACAATTGGTGGTTTCTTCTCACACAATTTCTATATAATGAGGCTTGCTCATTTGATGAGGGGGGCTTTTGGAGAAGTTGTGGTTGCATACCCAGATGTTGTTGGAATGAAGCTAGATTGTTGAGTTGCAGATTTTTGTATGTGTGAAGCCCATTTTTTATGTGATCATATGAGCTCCATGATTATGTAATTCATTTTCAATTTTGAATTTAATAAATGTTGCGGAATTCTCTTCCATTTGTATGTGTTTTAAGTTAATTTGTTACCTTCTTGCATAGTGTTGTATGTGTGTTTGTAATCATATTTGGAGGGGAGAGTCTCCCTTTCCATCAAAAAGATACCCACTTGAATATTTAAAGGGTCCTAAATATATAAAGGGGTTAATACTTAAGCACAATTGGGAATAGTCAAATTGGGTTCCCATAAAAGGTATATTAAGTTTTAATGACTAGTAAGTAAAATTTCTCACAACAGTTTTACATATTTCCAATATTGCACAACCATTTTTTTGAATGAACAAGACAACTAAGAGGGGGTTGAATCAGTTTTAGCAAATTAAACCTTCAAAACCCTCAACAGTAATCAGATCCACAAGCATTCATTAAACCATTATTCTATTAATGTGATTAAACATGAAATGCAGATAACAAAAATTAAAATACCAACACCATACATAAGAGAAAACTAGATTTACGTGGAAAACCCAATGAGGAAAAAAACACAGTGAGGATTAGCTCACAATATAAGTAATTGCAAAATTGGTACAAGGGCTCAATGCCAAAATAGGACACATTGTCCAAAAAGGCTCATAGCCAGGACTCAATGCCACAGAAAGAAATACAAGAAGAGAGAAGAAGAATGTTACACAAAGAACACAATCTCAATGCAACAAGGAATCCACTATAATGCTCCAACAATCTTATATCCTTGCTTAAATGATTTTGGATGCCTTCAACTCATTGCCTTTAGGAACCCTAATACTAAAATTCACACTACTCTGCTAAAATTTGCATCACACACTTCACTTGCATTGATCTCGCATCTATCTTGCTTCACATTTCATTCATACCTCAACTCACAACAACACCACACTTATTTATATCAACCTCAACCTCAAAAACCTTCTCCAATGTCAACTAGCTATTATACATATAAATTCAAAGTAGGTCGGCACCAAACATTCCCACGGTGGATAGGAATGAAGGAAACCTATATAAAATCCTTAATTAGGACCCAAATGGATCCCAACACATCTCAACATGCTTTTACAAGCTTCACATGTAGCGCTAACACAAGGTCGGCCAATACCTATGTCAAACACTATAATCATTAAGTACACACTTCCTTAGATCAATCCAAAACTTCCAAACAATAGAATTCACTTGAGCATGATCTAGAGTAATCCACAAACTACTTGAGATCCATCAAATACTTGATCCAATCTTGCATCATATAAATACTTCAACTTAGAACAATTGGTAACCCTTACTCACATACTAACAAATGAAACTCACTTTGTACAACACCAAATCAAGTAAAACCTTGAATAAAGAAAGATACAAAAATTATAAGAAAATTCCCAAATATGCACAACCTAAAGCTAAATAGCAGAGAAACATAGAGAAAATACATTTCTCCCACACCACATAAAACATCACTAAAAAAATGATTCACACACACTGGTGAAATATCTTGTTCTGTACAACAATCCAGAAACCCAAATTCTAAATATAGAAACCTCTAACATCCATGAACAAAATATAAGATCCACACAGGCATAGGATCAATACAAAAGAAATGTGGAGCACAATACCAGAGTACACTATGAACACCTACACAACACAGTTTACTTTATTTATTAAATTTTCTCAAAAGCACTTGGAAACCAAGTACCAGAGACATCATTTCAACTCATTACATCATTCCAACTCAACTTTAGATATTACAATAAAAATATAGCTCCATGTACTCACAACACTTCCTCAATATCTCAACCATACATGCACAACCTGCATCAACCTGTTTTCCTCTTTTTCATATTTTTCTCAATATCCTCGACATCTTCATCATGCAACAACTTCCTTAAAACATAGTTGAAATCAATGAAAACACCAATCAATAGACTTCCTATTGAAATCAATGACAACACCATCATACTTGCAACAATCTCCCCCTTTGTCATTGATGGCAACACAAGATGTGAAAAACCATCAAAGGAAACATAACAGCAATGAACACGCTTTCTTATGATTTCCTTTTTTTTCTCCTCCTTAGTAGATAAAACTTTTTACATGATACTTTCTCCCCCTTTGAAATCAATGGAAAAGGATAAAAAAATTGCATTGTTCTTGCCCTTTTACACTGAACCAAGATACTTGCTCTGAATACTACCCCCTAGGAGTACACCCAATCAAATCAGCAAGTCAATGACAACACATAACACTACCTACTCCGCTAAGAGGTAGCCACCAACATCACTCTAGAAAAGAGATAGATCCATAGATCCACTAGACGGATGCATCTAGTTCAAACAAGGAGGGGTAATAACCCACAACCTCTCCCAAAGATACTCAAAAGTGTCCTTAGGAAGAGCCTTATTAAATATATCATCAATTTGATCCTTTGCAGGAACATACTCAAGATTCAATTCATTCTCCATAAGCTTTTCTCTCAAAAGTGATACCTAATAGATATATGCTTCGTCCTTGAGTGCATCACTGGATTCTTTGAAATGTTAATTGCACTTGCATTGTCACAAAAGATAAAAATAGGATCGTCATATGCAACTTTGATCCTAAAATGTTTGTCTCATCCACAAAACTTGTGTACAACATGATGTTATTGTAATATACTGAACCTCTACATTAGATCAAGAAACTAAACCCTGCTTTTTGTTCAACTATGACACCATTCTACATCCAAGAAAGAATGCACCACCACTAATAATTTTTCTCTCATCAACACAACCATCCCAATCTGCATCTATATAAGCACTTAATGTGAAATCAGTATCCTTGGGATACCACAATCCATAGTCTAGAGTGCCTCTTAAATATCTGAATATACTTTTTACTGCTGCAACATGTGTTTCTTTAGGATCTTCTTGAAATCTAGCCACAAGACAAACTATATGCATTATATCTAGTCTAGGAGCAATTAAGTATAGCAGTCCACCAATCATAGATCTATATTTGCTTTGTTTGGCCTTAGGTGAATCATCATCTTTTCTCAAATTACAACTAGCCACCATAGGAGCGCATATTGGTTTGGATTCATCCATTCCAAACTTCTTCAACATCTCTTTGACATACTTAGACTGTGAAATTAAAATCCCTTTATCTATTTGATTGATTTGCAGCCCAAGGAAGAAATTCATCTCCCCAAACATTGACATTTCAAATTATTTTTGCATCTCTTCATCAAATTTCTTACACAACTTTATTGCCTCCAAAGATAATATCATCCACATATACAACAACTATCAAGATTTTGTCTTCCTCAATTTTGAAGTAAAGATTACTATCTATGGTGCCCTTACTAAATCCTTGTTGTAACAAATATCTCTCCAATATTGCATAGCAAGCTCTAGGAGCTTACTTCAATCCATATAGTGCCTTATTCAATTTGCATACCATATCTAGTTGATCTGACAACTAAAATCCTTCTGATTGTTCCATGTAAACTTCTTTTTCCATTTCACCATTCAAAAAAGTAGACTTCACATCCATATAATAAATTTTAAAGTCCTTATGTGTTGTAAATGCCAAAAACATTTTGATAGCTTCCATCCTATTCATAGGAGAAAATTTCTCCTCAAAGTCTATTCCTTCCACTTGTGAGTAGCCCTTACACACAAGTCTTGACTTGTTTCTCACTACTTCTCCATTCTCATTCACTTGTTTCTGAATACCCACTTAGTTCCAATTATGTTCTTTATTTCCAGTCTAGGGACCAATTCCAAAGTATGATTCTTCTCTATATGCATAAGTTCTTCTTCCATTGCCTTCATCTAGTGTTCATCCTTTCATGCTTTACTTACTATTTTAGGTTCAACTTGAGAAAGTAAAAACATATTTACCTTAGCTTCAACAACTTTACTTCTTGTCAATACACCTTTCCTTTTGTATCTAATGATTTGATCCTCAAAATGATTCTTTTACACGTACTTAGGGGTCTTAGGGGTCTTCTTCAGAGCTTCTTCTTCTTCTTCATTTTGCACTTCTTCTCCAACAACTTTTTCCTTTTCTATTCTGCAATTAGATTCATCTGACACATATCCATCCACTGCAATTAATTTCTGCAAGTTTTCATCAACCTTAACATTTTCACTTTCAATAATCTTTCTTAGCCTTGTGTTGTAACATTTGTAAGCTTTTCTTTTAGTAGAATATCCAAGGAAGGTACCTTCATTAGACCTTGCATCAAACTTTCCTAAGCTTTCTTCTTCTCTTTTGATATAACATTTGCTTCCAAATACTCTAAAGTACTTCACAATAGGAATCCTTCCATACCATAGCTCATAGGGATTCTTTGTGTTGTTGGCTTTAGCTTGAACTTTTTTATGTATGTAAACAACAATATGAATAGCTTCTCTCTAGTAGACTTTCGATATATTTTCCTCTTTCATCATAGTTCTAACAGCCTCTTGAATGGTCCAGTTTTTCCTTTCAACAACTCCATTATATTGAGGAGTTCTAGGGGCAGATAGATGCCTCTTTATTCCATGAACTTCACAAAACATGTTAAACTCATTGGAGGTGAATTCACCACCTCTGTCAGACCTCAAACATTTGATTTCTAGATCCATTTCATTCTCAACCATAGCTTTAAATGTCTTGAATTTATCTAATGCATCAGATTTCTCTCTAAGAAATGTAACCCATGTCATTCTAGAATAATCATCAATTAAAAGCATAAAGTACATGTCACCTTGTAGAATTCTCACCCTTGTAGGACCACAAATATTTGAATGAACTAATTCTAGTAGTCTAGTAGCATATTTTTCATTTCCCTTGAAGCTAATCCTTGTTTGTTTTCCAAATTGACAACTCTCGCAAAAACATTGATACGCTTTATGATTTTTGGTAGGTCTCTCATTGCATGAAATGAACTAATCCTTACCAAATTATCAAAATTTGTGTGAAACATCCTCCAGTTCCATAACCAACTATCACTAATTTGAGACATAAAGCAATGTCCATTAGTGTTGGAAATAGGATGCCATTTAATTGCAATCCTAAACATTATTTCATGTATCTCCTAAGTCCTTGGAAAGTGTTCTCCAACACTAGGATTACAAAGAGATTAAATTCGAATGAAATGAACATGTAAATTGACATTTGTAATTATTCTAAATGATAGGAACATGTGAGGGCGTCCAAGAAGATTTCCTAAATAATAGGAGCACATTGGGCACCCACATGGAAGGTGGAACCCACCTTGAGTTAAGTTAATTATTCAAAGAAAGATAACACTTCAATAATGCATGTAAAGATACTATAAGTTAGGGATTGATATTTACATGCATGAAGTTTAGTTCAGTTTAGTTTAGTTTAGTTCAATTATGGTTAAGTTATCTTTAGTTGCATGTAGTTAGTTTCATTTGAATGCTAGTTGACTTCAATTGACTTGGAATGCATGACTAATTACTTGAGTTGCATGACAGATAATAGGTGATACATTAGTTAAGTGGGGATGATCAATCATGCATCATCATTGCACGAATTAATGGGGAGATATGTTTCAGTTAACAAAGAATGACTTGGACCCACCTTGGGCGCCCAAGTTGGTATCTTAAAATTAATACTTTTGCATGATAAGATATTTTATAAGACTGAGTTAAGTGGACCCATTCTTGGGCGCCAACTTTGAGGATAAGCTTACAAGATATCTTCAGAATCAACGTTGAGTTATGAATTTAGTTTGGGACACCCAAATTGATGAAGGACTTGGTTTGACATTGTTTTTCACAGGAGAACTCTACTTGCAAATAATAGGCGTAGGTTTTGTGAGATAAGCTTTGTGCATTGTAATTGTAAACTCTTTGGATTTTATGAGGCTTGTTATTGTCTATTAATTGCAGTAAGTTGAAGAGAGTTTTATTAGATTTTATTACAAGTTGTGAAGAAGAATTGTTGAAGGAAAAAGATGTTGGGAATAGGTTGTCATTTAATTGCAATACTAAACATATTTCATGTATCTCCTAAGGCCTTGGAAAGTGTTCCCCAACACTAGGATTAGAAAGAGATTAAATTCAAATGAAATGAACATGTAAATTGACATTTATAATTAATTATAAATGATAGGAACATGTGGCGACGCCCAAGAAGAGCTCCTACAAAATAGGAGCACATGGGGCACCCACATGGAAGGTGGAACTCACCTTGAGTTAAGTTAATTGTTTGGAGAAAATATAACACTTCAGTAATGCATGTAAAGATCCTAGAAGTTAGGGATTGATGTTTGCATGCATGGAGTTCAGTTCAATTCAGTTCAGTTCAGTTCAATTCAGTTCAGTTCAGTTCAGTTCAGTTTAGTTCAGTATCAGTTCAGTCCAATTCAGTTCAGTTCAGTTTGGTTCAGATCAGTTCAGTTCAATTATGGTTCAATTATCTTCAGTTGCATGTAGTTAGTTTTAGTTGAATTCTAGTTTACTTCAATTGACTTGGAATGCATGACTAATGACTTGAGTTGCATGATAGATAACAAGTGATACATTCAATTAAGTGGGGATGATCAATCATGATCATGTTTGCATGAGTTGATGGAGAGACATGCTTCAGTTAACAAATATTGACTTGGACCCACCTTGGGCGCCCAAGTTGGCATCTTGGAGTTAACAATTTTGCATGAGAATATATTTTATAAGGTTGAGTTAAGCGGGCCCATTCTTGGGTGCCAACTTTGAGGAGGAGCTTACAAGATATCTTCATAATCAATGTTGAGTTAGGACTTTAGTTTGGGATGCCCAAATTGATGAAGGAATTGGTTTGACATTGTTTTTCACAGAAGAACTCTACTTGCAAAGAATAGGTGTAGGTTTTGTGAGATAAGTTTTGTGCTTTGTAATACAGGGCTCATTATTGTCTATAAATTGCAACAAGTTGAAGAGAGTTAGATCAGATTTTATTATAGGTTGTGAAATAGAATTGTTGAAGGAAAAAGAAGCATCTCAAGCAAGGATTGATAAAGAATTATTGTAATCTTTTTCTAAGGTTAAATAATACAAGCACTATTGATTCTGGTGGTGGAGTTTTCTCCCGAAAGGGTTTCTCCATAGTTTATGTTGTGTCACTTCTATCTTGTAGTCCTATTCTTCTACAATCTTCTATCTATTTCTACAAATGGTAAAATGAATCTAAATAGATAATCATCCACAAATAAATTATAACAAAGAACACTTAATTAGATCTATAATATCATATTTTTACAAACTATAAAGCTACATAATTACCTTTGTTTTCAACATTTGGTATCAGAGCTAACTTTTGGGTAGAGTTTGGGACACCTTTCTCTTAAAATTTTGAAGGTTTTTTGGCTGTAGTGGGAGCTTTTACTATTGTGTTAATTGCTGATTTTGAAAAAAAAATTGTTACAATGAGTTTTAATTCTTGTTAAGATATTGAAATATTCAATGGATCTAATTATGAGATGTGGAAACTAAAAAATGGAGGATCTCCTTGAAGAGAGAGATCAGTGGTTAGCTATTGGTAATGAAACAAAGTCACCTACGACGATGCCAGATGAGGATTGGGATAAGCTTGATAAGAAGGAAAGAGGGACCATAAGATTATGTCTTGTTGATGTTGTTCTCTTGAATGTTTCAAATGAAACTACCGCATATAAGTTGTGGAAGAGAATAGGTGATATCTATCAAACCAAAAGTCTTACTAATAAGTTGTATTTGAAAAGACAGTTGTATTCTTTAAAGATGAAAGATGGTAATTTTGTTGCAAATCATTTAAATGCTTTTGATTTGATTCTAATTCAGTTAACATCTATAGATGTAAAGCTAGAAGATGAAGATAAATGCATTTTGTTACTTTTCTCTTTACCAGAATCTTGGGAAAATCTAATTGTTGTTGTCAGTGGTAGTGGTGCAAATCCGAAGATGGACAATATAATTCCTACTCTCCTATCTGAGGAGATGAGGGGGAAGTCTAAAATGGAAATCCAAGATGCCTTGTTGGTAAAAGGTAGGCCTGAGAAAAAGGAACCTAAGGGAGACAAGGAAGGGAAGGGTAAGTCTGAAGGACAGAGTAAGGTAAAGTGTTGGAACTGTGGGAAAACGGGACATGTGAAGAAGGATTCTAAGAACAATAAAAAGAGTTTTGATTCTTCTATAGAGGAATTCTCATATGACTATAATCATGCATTGATCATTTCATGTAAAAATTTTAGTGATTACTCTTTGCTTGATGTCAAAGAGTGATCTTCACAAAGAGGATGGTAGTCATGATGCCATGTTATCTCATACCACAAATCAATGGGAGTTGTTGGCAGTGACTTGGATGCATCATTGGTAAGGTTATCTTCATGTGATTGGGGATATGTTTTTTCTTTTTTTGGCTTAGAGTGGTTGTTATTATGTCATGGTTTACTCTTGATACGTGTTTAGAGTTTGGCATGGTACTTGTTCTCTTGAGACTAGGATGTTTATGTATGTTATAATGCATGTGATCTCCTTGGAGGAGATGGCTAGATCATGTTGTCATGTTTATGTTCATGATTCATGATTGGAGCTTTGACATTGATATTTTGTAGTTCTCTTATGTATTGGGTACATTAATCATTTTCTTGATTACTTCATGATAGTGCTATGTTGCATTTGGAGTTTGGTATGGATTGGTTGGTTACAGGTCCTCATGGATACTTGGAGAAATAGGTGAGGCTTGATTTCTCTTATGGTTAAGAGATATATGTTGGAATGGTTACTTGTAAGAAAAAATTTTCAATAGTAAAGACCTAGAAGCCTACACCTTGGTTGGATGTGAGTTCAACACACTCGGCATTTTCACATGCCTCCAAAGAGGTAGTTTGGTTACAGAGACTTGGGAAAGGTATTGGTTTTAATTGCAAGTAAGTTAAACTTGAATGTAATAATCAGGGTGCTATTTGTTTAGCCAAAAATCCTATGTATCATGCTCGTCCTAAGCATGTTGATGTTTAGTATCACTTTATGCGAGAAATGGTTGAGAGTGGGAAGGTATTAATTGAGAAAGTTGACATTTTGATTAATGCTACAAATTATCTTACGAAACCGGTTCCTATAGATAAGTTCTCTTGGTTTTGAGTATTAAATCATTTGCTTGGAGCTTCATGACTATGCAGGTTGCATTTGAAGTTGGCATGGATTGATTAGTTGGTGCAGGAAGGCCATTAGCCTTGAGTCCTATACTTGATTTATAATAATGATTCCTTGTTTAGAATAATTGTAATTTGTAATGTCAAGTGGGAGAATGTTTGGAATAGGATTCCATTTAATTGAAATCCTAAACATATTTCATGTATCTCCTAAGTCCTTGGAAAGTGTTCCCCAACACTAGGATTAGAAAAAGATTAAATTTGAATGAAATGAACATGTAAATTGACATTTGTAATTAATTCTAAATGATAGGAACATGTGGGGACCCCAAAGAAGAGCTCCTACAAAATAGGAGCACATGGGGCACCCACATGGAAGGTGGAACTCACCTTGAGTTCAGTTAATTGTTTGGAGAAAAGATAACACTTCATTAATGCATGTAAAGATCCTATAAGTGAGGGATTGATGTTTACATGCATGGAGTTTAGTTTAGTTTAGTTCAATATCAATTCAGTTCAATTCAGTTCAATTTCGTTCAGTTCAGTTATGGTTCAGTTATCTTCAATTGCATGTAGTTAATTTCAGTTGAATGCTAGTTGACTTCAGTTGACTTGGAATGCATGACTAATGACTTGAGTTGCATGACACATAACAAGTAATACATTCAATTAAGTTGGGATGATCAATCATGCATCATGTTTGCATGAATTGAGGGAGAGATATGTTTCAATTAACAAAGATTGATTTGGACCCACCTTGGGCGCCCAAGTTGGCATCTTGGAGTTAACACTTTTGTATGAGAATATATTTTATAAGGCTGAGTTAAGTGGGCCCATTCTTGGGTGCTGACTTTGAGGAGGATCTTATAAGATATCTTCGTAATCAACGTTGAGTTAGGACTTCAATTTGGAATGCCCAAATTGATGAAGGACTTGGTTTGACATTGTTTTTCACATAAGAACTCTACTTGTAAAGAATAGGCGTAGGTTTTGTGAGATAAGCTTTGTGCTTTGTAATTGTAAACTCTTTGGAGTTTACAAGGCTCATTATTTTCTATAAATTGCAACAAGTTGAAGAGAGTTAGATCATATTTTATTGCAAGTTGTGAAGAAGAATTGTTGAAGGCAAAAGAAGCATCTCAAGCAAGGATTGATAAATAATTATTGTAACCTTATTCTAAGGTTAAATAATACAATCATTATTGATTCTGGTGGTGAATTTTTTTCTCGAAAGGGTTTCTCCATGGTATATGTTGTGTCACTTCTATCTTTTGGTCTTATTCTTCTACAATCTTCTGTCTATTTCTACAAATGGTAAAATGAATCTAAACAGATAATCATCCACAAAGAAATTGTAACAAAGAACACTTAATTAGATCTACAATCTCATAGTTTTACAAAGTATTAAGCTACATAATTACCTTCATTTTCAACAAAAGAAGCATCTCAAGCAAGGATTGATAAAGAATTATTGTAATCTTATTCTAAGGTTAAATAATACAAGCACTATTGATTCTTGGTGGAGTTTTTTCCCGAAAGGGTTTCTCCATGGTATATGTTGTGTAACTTCTATCTTCTAGTCTTATTCTTCTACAGTCTTTTGTCTACTTCTGCAAATGGTAAAATGAATCTAAACAAATCATCATCCACAAAGAATCTATAACAAAGAATACTTAATTAGATCAACAATCTCATAGTTTTACAAAGTATTAAGCTACATAATTACCTCCATGTTCAACATTTGGTATCAGAGCTGAGGTTGGGTAAAGTTTGGGACACCTTTCTCTTAAAAGTTTGAAGGTTTTTTTGGTTGTAGTGAGAAATTTTACTATTGTTTTATTGTTGATTTTGGAAAATAAGTTTGTTACAATGAGTTCTAATTATCATTTAGATATTGAAATATTTAATGGATCTAATTATGAAATGTGGAAACTAAAAATGGAGGATCTCCTTGAAGAGAGAGAACAGTGGTTAGCTATTAATAATCAGACAAAGTCACCTACAACGATGTCATATGAGGATTGGGCTAAGCTTGATAAGAAATCAAGAGGAACCATAAGATTATGTCTTGCTAATGTTGTTCTCTTGAATGTTTCATATGAAACTACTGCATATAAACTATGGAAGAGAATAGGTGATATCTATCGAACCAAAAGTCTTACTAATAAGTTGTGAATGAAAAGATAGTTGTATTCTTTAAAAATGAAAGATGGTGATTTTGTTGCAAATAATTTAAATGCTTTTAATTTGATTCTAAGTCAGTTAGCATCAGTTGATGTAAAGCTAGAAGATGAAGATAAATGCATTTTGTTACTTTGTTCTTTACCAAAGTCTTGGGAAAATCTAATTGTTGCTATTAGTGGTAGTGGTGCAGATCCAAATATGGACAATATAATTCTTACTCTCCTATCAAAGGAGATGAGGAGGAAGTCTAAAATTGGCTCCCAAGATGCCTTGTTTGTAAGAGGTAGGCCTAAGGAAAAGGAATCTAAGGTATACAAGAAAGGAAAGGGTAAGTTCAAAGGACGGTCTAAAACCCTTGGTAAGAGTAAGGTGAAGTGTTGGAATTGTGGAAAACATAGACATATAAAGAAGGATTGTAAGAGCAAGAAAAAGAGTTTTCATGCTTCTATAGAGAATCCACAAATGACAGTAATGATGCATTAGTCATTTCTTCTAATATTGTTGTTGATAACTCTTAGCTTATTGATTCAAGTTGCTCCTATCATATGACTCCTAACAAGGAGTGGTTCACTAAGTATATTGCATATGATGGAGGGAATGTCTTCTTTGGAGATAATAGCACAACAAATTTTGTTGGAAAAGGAGAGGTAAATTTTTGTTTCAATGATGGTAGTGTTAAGACCCTTAATGATGTTTTACATATTCCAAGACTTGCTAGAAATCTACTTTTTGTCTCTAAGTTCAATGATTTTGGAATGCATGTGACATTTAACAAAGGTGGTTGTAGATTGGTGAAAGGGAATATGGTGGTTGCTAAAGGATCTTGGATTGGGACTTTGTTTAATTTGAATACCTCCAGTGTAAATAATTTATCCAATGTAACTGAAGCTTAAAATACATGTATGTTGTGGCACCATATATTGGGCCACATTGGTGAAAAATGTCTTAGGACCATTCTTAATAAGAAATTGGTTGACGGTATTCCTGATTATAATATTAGAAAAAATTATTTTTGTGAGCATTGTGTGTTTGGAAAGCAATCTAGATCTTCATTTCCTAGTGGAACAAATAAAGCTAAAAGATTATTAGAGATTATTCATTTAGATGTAATGGGCCCTATGGATACTGACTCTGTTGGAAAATCTAGATATTATGTCACATTTATTGATGATGTCTCAAGATACACTTGGATCTATTTTATGCATAAAAAATATGATGTGTTTAATAAGTTTAAGGAATTTAAAGCTTTGGTTGAGAAACAATCAGATCATAAGATAAAAGTGTTGAGATCAGATAATGGTGTTGAATATTGTTCTAGGGAATTTGATGATTATTGTAAGCATGCAGGAATTGTGAGATAAACTACTCCATATACACCTCAACAAAATGGAGTAGCAGAAAGGATGAACCGAACCTTAATGGAAAGAGCTAGGAGTATGTTAAGTAGTGCTAAGCTATATCGGTCCCTTTGGGTTGAGGCTATAAGTACTTCTTGTTATTTAATCAATAGATCCCCCAATTCATCTATTGAAGATAAAAATCCTTATGAAATTTGGTTAGGTACGAAGCCTAGTGTTGCACATTTAAGGATCTTTGGTTGTGAGACTTTTGTTCATGTGCCTAATGAAAAGAGATCTAAGTTGGATCCAAAAGCACAAAAATTCATATTCATAGGTTATGGAGAAAATGTAAAAGGTTACAAGCTTTGGAATCCTCTAACTGAAAAAATTACTTTGTCTAGAGATGTGATTTTTTGGGAATTTAGAGCTTACTCAGGAAAAGAACAACCAAAAGAGAAGGATACTTCTCAAACAATTCATTTTGAAATAAATACTGAAAAGAATGAAGATGCACATGTTGAAGAAAAATTGGATGGATTGGATGAGGAGAGTTCATAGAGTTCTTCTGGGATAGATGCTCATGATGAGCATATTGAGGAACAAGTAGAAACCCCTTTGAGAAGATCCACAAGACAAAGGAATTCCATTGATAGGTATAGCCCACCTAATTTTCGTTGTATATTTTCTTTGATGAGTACTAATGATGAACCCAGTTCTTACAGGGAAACTTTGTCTTTAGATGACAACAAGCTTTTGTCACAAGCTATGCATGAGGAAATGGAATCCTTTGAAACTTGTGACACATGGCATCTTGAGAGTTTTCCCAAAGGAAGAAATTCCATTAGTTGTAAATGAATCTTTAAAAATAAAATTGGAGTAGATGGTAATATCAAAAGGTACAAGGCTAGATTAGTAGCCAAGGGCTACTCCTAGAGAGAGGGAGTTTACTTTAATGAAATATTCTCTCATGTTGCTAAATTAACTTCTATTAGATTCTTTTTATCTATTGCTACTACTTATGATTTTGAGATAGAGCAAATGGAAGTGAAAATTGCTTTTTTGCATGGGAATATTGATGAGAAGATGTATATGAAGCAACCTGATGGTTTTGTTGTAAAAGGAAAAGAAGAATTGGTTTGTAGGTTAAAGAGATCTTTATATGGATTGAAATAGTCACCAGGAATGTGGTACCAGAAGTTTGATGCTTTGGCATTGAAAATTGGTTATGTTAGGAGTGAGGGAGATCATTGTGTTTACATAAAAGCTATTGATGATCAACTTTCAATTATTATCTTGTATGTTGATGACATGTTTATTGGTAACAGCAAGGTAATGATCAAAGAATTGAAAGCACAACTCTCAAGCACATTTGAGATGAAAGATCTAGGGGCTGCAAAATATATCCTTGGTATGGATATCAACAAAGATAGAGGTAATAGAAATCTTTGCTTAAGTCAGATCAATTATGTTGATACTATTTTGAAACGGTTTAACATGTAGGAGAGTAAACCAATTAATATTCCTTTACTAGTTGGCACAAAGTTTAGACATGAGTCCTAAATCTGATTTTGATTATGAGGAAATGTCTGAAATTCCATATACTAGTGCAATAGGTAGTTTAATGTATGCAATGGTTTGTACAAGACCAGATATAGCCCAAGCAGTGGGAGTTCTAAGTAGGTTTATGTCTAACCCTAATAAAGAACATTAGACTTATATTAAGAGAGTGTTTAGATATTTACAAGGTACTTCTAATTATTGTTTAGTTTATCGTGGTGCTAATGACATTGATATTATGCATAGATCATTGGACATACAAGGTTTTGTTGATTCAAATTGGGCAGGAGACCTAGACAGTCGGAGGTCGACAAGTGGCTATGTGTTTACTTGTTTGGAGCTTTGGTTAGTTGGATGAGTAAGAGGCAGGCCACAGTTGCTTTGTTCACCACAATAGCAAAGTACATGGCTGCTACACATGCCTCTAAAGAGGCAGTTTGGTTACAGAGACTTGGGAAAGGTATTGGTTTTAATTGCAAGCAAATTAGACTTGAATGTGATAGTTAGAGTGTTATTTGTTTAGCCAAAAATCCTATGTATCTTGCTCATACTAAGCATGTTGATGTTTAGTATCACTTTGTGCGAGAAATGGTTGAGAGTGGGAAGGTATTGATTGAGAAAGTTGACACTTTGATTAATGTTGCAAATTATCTTACGAAACCAGTTCCTACAAATAAGTTCTCTTGGTGCAGGAAGGCCATTGGCCTTGAGTTCTATACTTGATTTATAATAATGATTCCTTGTTTAGAATAATTGCAATGTATAATGTCAAGTGGGAGAATGTTGGAAATACGATGCCATTTAATTGCAATCCTAAACATTATTTCATGTATCTCCTAAGTCCTTAGAAAGTGTTCCCCAACACTAGGATTAGAAAGAGATTAAATTTGAATGAAATGAACATGTAAATTGACATTTGTAATTAATTCTACATGATAGGAACATGTGAGGGCGTCCAAGAAGAGTTCCTAAATAATAGGATCACATGGAGCGCCCACATGGAAGGTGGAACCCACCTTGAGTTAAGTTAATTGTTTGGAGAAAGATAACAATTCAGTAATGCATGTAAAGATCCTAGAAGTTAGGGATTGATGTTTACATGCATGAAGTTCAGTTCAGTTCAATTCAGTTATGGTTCAATTATCTTTAGTTGCATGTAGTTAGTTTTAGTTGAATGCTAGTTGACTTTAGTTGATTTGGAATGCATGGCTAATGACTTGAGTTGCATGACAGATAATAGGTGATACCTTCAATTAAGTGGGGATGATCAATAATGCACCGTGTTTGCATGATTTGATGGAGAGATATGTTTCAGTTAACAGAGATTGACTTGGACCCACCATGGGCGCCCAAGTTGGCATCTTAGAGTTAACACTTCTGCATGATAAGATATTTTATAAGACTGAGTTAAGTGGGCCCATTCTTGAGCGCCAACTTTGAGGATAAGCTTACAAGACATCTTTGGAATCAATGTTGAGTTATGACTTCAATTTGGGACACCCAAATTGATGAAGGACTTGGTTTGACATTGGTTTTCATTGGAGAACTCTACATGCAAATAATAGATGTAGGTTTTGTGAGATAATCTTTGTGCTTTGTAATTGTAAACTCTTTGGAGTTTACGAGGTTCATTATTTTCTATTGATTGCAACAAGTTGAATAGAGTTTTATCATATTTTATTATAGGTTGTGAAGAAGAATTATTGAAGGAAAAAGAAGCATCTCAAGCAAGGATTGATAAAGAATTATTGTAATCTTATTCTGAGATCAAATAATACAAGCACTATTGATTCTTGGTGGAGTTTTTTCCCGAAAGGGTTTCTCCATGGTATATGTAGTGTAACTTTTATCTTCTGGTCTTATTCTTCTACAATCTTTTGTCTACTTCTACAAATGGTAAAATGAATCTAAATAGGTAATCATCCACAAAGAATCTGTAACAAAGAATACTTAATTAGATCAACAATCTAATAGTTTTACAAATTATTAAGCTACATAATTACCTCCATTTTCAACAATTAGCACCCTTAAGCTGATAAATGTTTCCATCTAATCTCTTACCAGCAGCAATCAAAGTTCCAGACCCTTTTCTAATCTCACATGTTTCATCCTTAAACACAAGATTGTATCCCTTGCTACACATTTTTCCAACACTCAAAAGGTTATGCCTTAAACCCTTAACATAGTAAACATTTCCAGCGTTATGCTTGCCATCAAAACTAATTGAACGTACATTCCACAAATCTTAGCTCCTGAATCATCTCCAAATTTAACTAGTTCTCCATCATATTTTTCAAGTTTAACAAACTTACTATTTTCTCTAGTCATGTGATTAAAGAAACCACTATCAACAACCCAATAATTCTTATCTTCTTTAACATGAAAAGTAGATACCAAAGTACCTTCAAATTTATCCTTCTACTTCGGATCACTTTCTTTCACACAACTTTTAGAGTCAGTAGAACCAAGTTCTTCTTTAATAACCAAGAACAAGCATTCATTGTCATCAAAGTCTGCATAGTCAAATTCATCATAAAAAAATCCAGCATCTTCTCTCACATAGTAAGCTTTCTCAATCATCTTTCCTTTATTTTCCTTGTTCTTATTGTTTATAGCTCTTTTCGGACATCTAGAAGCATAATGACCTATACCACCACAACTAAAACATTTGAAAGGTAATTTACCTTGGTACTTATTGGTGCCCTTCTTCATTCTTACAAAGTCAGCTTCCACATCATCAAGATCTTCCTTATCTAAATCTTCAACCTTTTCTGATACTCCAGCCTTGAAAGTAGTCTCTACATTTATACCCTTTTCAAGCCTTTTGTCCTCATTTCAAAAGAAGTTAGTGTACCAATCATCTGATCTCTAGAACAAGTATCAAGATTTGCAATTTCCTCAATAACAGATACCTTTTCAATATAAGCATCGGGAAGAGATCTGAGAACTTTCTTTACCACTTTAGATTCTTTGAATTGTGCACCAAGGCCTCTCATTGTGCTCACCAGCTCATTAACTCTCTACACGTAGATTTTGATTGTTTCATATTTGGACATATGTAAGATCTCAAATTGTGCCTTCAAGTTCTACAACTTTGCTTGTTTGACTTTTTCATCTCCTTCATAAATTCTTTCTAACTTATCCCAAAACTCTTTAGCAGTCTTCAAACTCATAACATTTACCAATTCATTATTTGAAAGACGATTCACAATAATAAACCTTACCTTAGCATTGATCCCATGTGCCTTGATCTCTGCACTTGTACTTGGACCATTCAGAGGTGGAGTATATGCAGTCTGATAAGCCTTTTCAATCTCAAATCCATGAGCCAATAGATATCCTTCCATCTTTGTCTTCCAAAATGCATAATTTGTACCATCAAATCTAGGACATTCCAAAGTAACATTTTTCGCCATCCCTGATCTACCTCAAGCAGTTAAGGTCTTCTCCAAGGAACCTTGATTTGATACCAATTATTGAATGAACAAGACAATTGAGGGGGGGGTGAATCAGTTGTAGCAAATTAAACCTTCAAACCCCTCGGTAGTAATCAAATCCACAAGCATTCATTAAACCCTTATTCTGTTAATGTGATTAAACATGAAATGCATATAATAGAAACTAAAATAGCAACACCATACACAAGAGAACACCTAATTTATGTGGAAAACCCAATGAGAGAAAAATTATGGTGAGGATTAGCTCATAATATAAGTAATTGCAAAACTGGTACAAGGGCTCACTGTCAAAATAAGACACACTTTCCAAAAAGGCTCACAGTCAGGGCTCACTGCCACAAAAATAAATACAAGAAGATAGAAGAAGAATGTTACATAGAGAACACTTTCTTAATGCAACAAGGAATCCACCACAATGCTCCAACAATCTTATAGTCTTGCTTGAATGATTTTGGATTCCTTCAGCTCACTACCTTTAGGAACCCTAACATTGAAATTCGCACTACTCTGCTCAAATTCACATCACACACTTCACTCACATTGATCTCGCACCTATCTTGCTTCACATTTCATTAATACCTCAACTCACAACAACACCACACTTATTTATATCAACCTCAACCTTAAAAACCTTCTCCAATGTTGATAACTAGTCGTTATACGTACAAATTCAAAGTAGGTCGGTACCAAAACATTCCCGCAATGAATAGGAATGAAAGTGACCTACATAAAATAATTAATTAGGACCCAAATATATCCCAACACATCTCAAACCACTTCTACAAGCTTTGCATGTAGTGCTAACACAAGGTCGGACAATACCTATGTCAAACACTATAATCATTAAGTACACACTTCCTTAGATCAATCTGAAACTTCCAAAAAATAGAATTGGCTTGAACACGATCTAGAATAATCCACAAATTGTCTGAGATCCATCAAATACTTCATCCAAGATTGCATCATACAAATACTTCAACTCAGAACAATTGGTAACCCTTACTCGCATACTGACAAATGGAACTCACTTTGTACATCACCAAATCAAGTAAAACCTTGCATACAGAAAGATACAATCATTATAAGCAACTTCACAAATCCACACAACCTAAAGCTAAACAATGGAGAAACATGAAGCAAATACATTTCTCCTAGACCACAGAAAACATCACTAAAAAATTGATTCACACACACTAGTGAAAATATCTCGCTCTATACAACGATCCAAAAACCCAAATTCAGAATATAGCAACCTCTGACATCTATGAACAAGATGTCAGATTCACACAGGCATAGGATCAATACAAAGGAAACGCAAAGCACAATATCGGAGCATACTATGAACACCTACACAACGCAATTTACTCTGTTTATCAAATTTTCTCAAAAGCACTTGGAAACCAAGCACTAGAGACATCATCTCAGCTCATTAATTCATTCCAACTCAACTTCAGATATTGCAACAAAAATATAGCTCCGTGTACTCACAACACTTCCTCTATATCTCAACCATACATGCACAACCCACATCAACCTATTTTCCTCTTTTTCACAATTTTCTCAATATCCTCAAAATCTTCATCATATAGCAACTTCCTTAACACACAATTGACATCAATGACAACACTAGTCAGTAGACTTCCTATTGACATCAATGAAAACACCATCAAACTTGCAACACATTTATTCTATTTTCTAAGATGAATGAGTTTGGCATGCATCACACAATTGATAAAAGTGGTTATTGATTGGATATATGGAATCTAGTGATAGCTAAGGGTTCTCAATATAGTACATTGATTAAGCTATAAGCATATACAAAATATAACTCTACCGGTGTAATTAATTTTTTTGATTCATGTATGTTGTGGCACACTAGGTTTGGTAATGAAATATAACTAAAAACTTTTAGTAATAAAAATATGATGGTTGGTTTAGTTGACTATTGTGTGAATTTTGACTTTTATGAGCATTGTATGTTTAGAAAATATAATCAATTTTAATTCTTGGAGTACTTGAGCAAATAGATTATTGGAGGTCATTCGTAGTGATGTTTTTGGTCCTATGGATGTTGCTTCAGTTGATAAATATTGTTATTATGTTATATTTATTAATGAATACTTATCTTATACTTGGACTTATTTTATAAAGCATAAGTTCGAGGTTTTTTGTGAACATAAGAAAAATATTTATATGTTATAGTAGACTAACATTACAAAAAGAATGAACATGAATTTGATGGATAGAGTGAGAAGTTTATTGAGAAGCAACAAAATTGACTAATATTTCTAGGTTGAGGCTATAATTGTTGCATGTTATTTTATTAATATATCTCCTTGTTCTTCTCTAATGGATATTCTATTGTATGAAGTGTAGATAGGTAGAAATCCCTTTATTTCATACATTAAAGTTTATAGATGTGAGGATTTATTTGTGTGCCTAAGGAAAAATTATCCAAGTTAGATTTCAAGGATAACAAATTTATTTCCATTAGCTACAATAATAATTTTAGGGTTATAAGTTTTGGAATCCTCTAACCCTAAAAATATTTTATTCTAGAGATATAATTTTCAAGGATCCTAGAGTTATCTTTGATGTTACACAACCGTAAAAATAAGAGAAGATAGTGTATTTTAAATTAAATATTGAGAAGCAAGAAATGCATATATTGAAGAATAATAGGTTGGATAGGAGGATGCAAAGGAAGAATAAAGTTTAGATTCAAAGAGTTTAGAGGAATAATGGTATGATCTTCTTACTACATCCTTGAGAGTGTCCACACGGAAAATAAAATTAGTTGGTAGGGATAACACACTAGATTTCCTTTATTTGTTTTCACTAATGGCAAACCTATATGTATGAAATAAGCTCTTTTTGTAAAGGATCACAAGTCTTGGATGGAGGTCATGCAAGAGGAGATGAAGGGATTTGAAAGATGTGATGCATGAGATCTAGTGGATTTCCCAAAGGAAAGGAATCCCATTGGATGTAAGTAGGTATTTAAAAATAAATTTAAAGAAAAAGGTAATTTAGAACAATACAAGGTAAGATGTGGGCCACTCTGTCTCATAGGCTGAGGAAGTTGATTTCAATTATTTTTTTACCTATTACAAAAATAACTTCTATTAAATTCATACATTATATTATTATTTATTATAATTTAGAGGTAGGTAAAATGGTTAAAAAAAAATTTGTGGTGATATTGAAGAGGAAATTCATAATAAACAACCTAATAGTTTCATGGTGAAAGGAAAGGAAAACCTACTTTGCAAGTTAAAGAAATCTTTGCATAGTTTGAAGTAGTCACCTAAAATGTGGTATCAAATTTTTGATGATTTTGTATTACATTTTAGTTTTGTACTTGGGGTGGGGTCAGTCATTATATATTTCAAATTAAGTAATGATCAAACACTAATCATCGTATTGTATGATAATGATATGTTCATTTGAAACAACAAGATAATGATTATGAAGCTGAAAATTTATATTTTTTCTCTTACATGAATTATTTCAAGCCAAAACATATATTGGGTTTACATATTAGCAATAATTTATTTTAATAAATATTTGGCTTAGTTAGAGTTTCATACCCAATGCTAAAGGAAGAGGAACCATAGATTAGGATATAGACATACCTAATACCATAGCATAGAAGGAAAAGATAAATGAGGTTTCTATAAAGATTCAGGGATTGGGGGTGGATAATACCTTATGCTATTAGCATTAGGGGATAAAAAGTCTATCAATTCACAAATGGCATACCAAAATAAAATGGTGATTATAAAATACCCAATGCCAAGGGAAAAGGAAAAAAATATATCTAAGGATTGAGGCTCAGGGATGTACAATGATGGAGTCCTTAGGCTGAGAAAAAAAAGAGGATGGGGAAAAGGACAAGTGGATGCTATAGCGAATAATGGAAATCCAAAAATTCCACTAGATGGAGTACAAAGGAAGCATTGAGAAATGAATAAAGTCTCCAAGGAAACTCACAACTAGTAGATAACAAAGCTAGCAATAAAAAACCAAAAACACCGAGGAATATAACATGGGGAGTGAGGACCAAGTGAAAGGTATTCTAGGAAAAGAAATCCTAGGGTTCTTAAATGAAAGGAAATAGGGGGATAAAAAGTATGAAACAGTGCCAAGGTAAGGTTAAGCCTGAAAACCTACCCACAACTATAAATTTTTGAATTTTTAACATTACAAACAATAAGGGTATGAAGGGAGGTAAATTACAAAACTGAGCTTAAAATGACTAAGGGGTCACATTTAAGGAATTATCCTATCAAATATTAAGGATGTGTCTATATAGGCTAAAGCACTAGAGAGGGAACCTAACTTAGGAAAGTCTACATAGTTGGTATAAGTGGTATCATAATCTCTATTTGGGGACATATGTCTCTTATATGAGAATGAGAAAACCAAAATGTCAAAGGGGGTAGGAGGGGGGGAAATAGATAATATATCACATATGTACAAGGCAAAAATACAATACAAGAATATTACAAGACAAAAATAAAACTTAAACCCAATGACAAGGGCCACAAATCTAATTAAAATGTATGGCTGTAAAAAATCTAAAAATATAATATCCATGGAATAAGGCCATAAATAAATTATTATAAGAAAATAATCTCTATCAAAGATAATATTCTTGAAGGAGTCGGTAATGCTCAAGATGAAAGTGCATCCCTCACCCCACTACAATAAATCATTTTGAAACTAGAAATGATAACCATCTAAGAAAGGAAAACACAAGTAGTATGGGTCATCATAACACTCACCTATATAGAAATACACATTTTAAAACTCTATGTTAGCATGATACACACCTAGATGGGAACTCAAATCAACATGAAAATACTATCTTGAACTTCAAATTGAAAAGTATTTTGTTCAAGTACAACCTCAAGTAAGGTTGTATTTTCAAGTAAGGTTGTTTTTTAAGGCTTCAATTTAGATAGTCAAGTTTTGCCCTATACATAACTATAATAGAATACATTATGTAAACCCTAGGATTTGCATGCGTCTACTTAACTAGGTCATTCTGGATTTTTCAATAAATTTAATGTTGGCCTACAATTAAAATTAGCTTCCTACTCTTCAACCCTAGTTAAATAAGCTACTCTAACCAAAGTATTCAAGAAAGTTAAATTGTTAATTCTATACATGCATGCACACACACAATATTCATGGACTTTAACTAGGCTTACAATTCTACATAACAATTAATAGTTATTCTTGAATATTATAGCAACAATTTTTATTATGCATCTATGAGTGTCTTTGATCCAGAGACTATTTATTTGCATTCTACACAGCCAATTGTCATAAGAAATCATAACAATGCTACTTGTCACATAAATTCAAAACAAGACAGGGTGAACCCAAAGTGTACTCTACCATGTACCTTTTAAGCCAATTTCACACTATACTTATTATAAGAGTGAAGCATGCAAGGAGCTAGAAAAGGTTCACCTATAAACATGATTTTAGCTTCCAATTGGTCTCCAACGTACGAAAACAAAGGAAACAAAGTTGTTGCTCCACCTAGGCACTCTCACAATAGATGTCTAGCTCCATTAGGGTTAACAAGGATTGCTTCCAAATTCCACATTCTTACTTTTGCAATAGACTAACATTTTGCTCGCTACTTTCCTTCCCATATCCTTCCTCAACTTATTCAAGGAAAATATTTGGGAAAGGGCTTTGTTGCAACAAGCTTGCAATCATCCAATAACAACATAAATCCAAAAAAAACAACTAGGAGAGCATTACATTGTTTGAATTCCATAATTGATCACATATGAGATGGCTTCAACACTAGTTTGCCCCATCCCAATGGGTTGTCAAACCCACTTAATTGATAGTCGATTTCGCCACCTTTGGCAACACAAGATATGTTCATTGACCCTAAGTTTTAAACATGTTGAGTAAAACTAGAGATCAAAAGCATGCATAGCTATGCCAAGCCTCAAATACCAAGATAAGAAGTGGATAGATTACAAGTAGACAATGAAATAGATCCACAATGATACTAGTTAACAATTATCCTTGACACAAAACCCAAAGGTTAGAAATTGGTTTCTAAGTTAACCCAAGTCCTACATCAATCCCTTCCCCTTCTTTCTAGCAATATTTTTGCCTTCTTCAATCTTTGCAACCTCTAACCAAAATTTCAATTCCACACTCAACCAAGCAACTAATTGTTTTTACTTCACCTTTTAATAACCTAATTAACTTTGTGACTCCTCTCCTTACATTTTGTTTCCTTCTTTCATCAAGTGGGGCATTTATCCTTCAATATCTATCTAGTGCTATCGTTTATTAACTAAGGATTGATTCTTCTTGGTTTGCTTATCAATGCAATCATCTTGTTAGTTTATATAGCTCTAAAATTCCTTGAGACTACAAGTTTTGCACTCCAATACCAATTGCCTTCAAGCTTGTACATCCAAATGTACTTTCCAAAACATCCACAAAGTTCTCCAAGGCTTTCATATGAATTCTTTTTTTATGCTATCAATTACTAGTTCCTCCATGTCCCCTTTGAAGTCTCCATTCTAGTGTCCTTTCTAAATGCACCTCAAGCCTCACAATTTCTTCCACTTTATAACTCTTCCTATCCTTTCGTCACAATTCTCATTTCTCCATGCAATTCATGGTCTATACCTCAAACTTCACAATCAAGTTCTTTCCCAAAGACTTTGCCTTTCCTAAAAAGGATTTCATAGAAATTAGTCTTTGTTACTCTCAACCGGTTATCTCGAAGTTTGCTCCTTTGTCAATTTTCCCCTAACTTCATTGCTCTAACTCAAATGCAAATATAGAAAGCCAAGATGCCACCTTTGTTGATCACTCATCTCTACTAACTCAACTTGATCACCCTCATGAAACTAAACAGCCCCCTTTTACTAATTTTGATTTTGGTAGATCTTATTACCTACAATCTACAGGTGCACTTACAAGAAAATACACCTATCATAATATTTTAAATATTAAAATTGTCATCTCAAAAAGCATAATAAACATTTTTATGTCTCATATGTTGCCATAAGTGGGCACACTGAAGAGCCATCTTAGCGAAGGGTGCTAGAATGTTAAGATACAAGGTACACTACAATGGATTGATATTTAGATGTATCATATAGTAAAAATGGTCAGCCATATTGATGTATCATATAATGAGCACTTAATCATGAAATCCTGAATAAATCCCAATAATAAACATTATTATTTATAGCTGAATCATAGTCCTTACTCCACATGCTCCCAATAAGTCCCAATAATGATGTTATGAGAGATTAATTCTACATACTACCCTGTTGTGATAAACACCCAACAAATAAGATAATCCAAACAACGTGTTATTCATGGTTATCTATCCAGCATACTAGAGGCAATAAATTAGATTCAAGATGATTCGGATGAGCAGGAGTCCCGATTTCAACCATTTTTTGCCGTACCTAACAATATTTTATGTACTATTGATTTTTAACCTGACAATTAAAAGGAAGACACTAAGGTAGAAACTAAAATGAGACACAAGGTAAACCAACATGTATAATAAATTTTGATAATATCCAACCAACCAAACCCATGCTAATATGAGGTGAGTGGCGAGTCTTAACATAACATAGGTGTTGGCCAAGCATGAAATTTTTTAAAACAAAATTGAAAAAACTAAGCGGGACATTTCTGAAAAACATAAACTACTGCTACAATATAAAACCATACCTAAAACATACAAATGAAAATTTTAGCAATCATTAGCATCCCACCTGGGAATCCTCTTAAACTACCCACACTCTAGATCTACAAAATCTTTTGAATACCCTACTGTCATCTGATGTTGCGGAATCAGCCTCACAGCTACAAACAGATTGTTGCTTATAGTCATTGAAAAATACATTCAGCTTATAGTTATGTCCCTTAAAATGTGCTTGTAAAATTGAGATGCATTTCTATATCAATCAAATTTGCCAATTATTAATTGTCCCTTAAACTGTGCTTGCAAAATTGAGATGCATTTCTATATCAATCAACTTTGCCAATTATTAATCAACCCACAAAATCCATGTTAGATGATCATTCGTTAATTTGCTGCACAAATAAGAAAACAGAACTATTCCAGTAAATATAAATTTTCAAACCAACACTAAGAAACCAGGATTTTTCTTAAAGTTCATAAAATAAATTAGCCCCTAGATATATAACACAAGTTGTAAAATAAAAAACATGCATAATATGTCTGATAAGCGACTGCATGTTCATAACTAGCCTCCAAGCTTGCCTTCAACAAAACATCAAAAATAAATTAAAAATCATTTGATTTATGGGCCTTACTTAACAATGTCATTAGACCAATCACTTGAAACTAACTACATAAATTCACTTGATTCCTTCTGCATAGAAAATTAAAATGTTCGCCACAATGCCATGAGGAAACACACAACATAGTATCCATAGATAATTACTTTTTTTCTTGTAAGGCATTGTACTAAACACCAAAATTTTGTATCATTGTTCAGTAAGTTGCGGCAATGAGTACAAAACTCAATAGATATCTCAGATCAAGTTGAGTGTATTGAAACACTCAATTTCACAATAAATAACATGATATTTGTATTTCTCAAATGAATATCAGTTAATGCAGATTCAAACCTTCAACAGAAATGCACAATTAATTTAAAATATAACTAATAGTGCACCAAATTTAGCAGTGAAATTAATCTTTTCGCAGCTCCATAATCTCTTCTCGTCTGATGCCTTCTGCATTCACAACTACTATTTCTAGTCCATCACCCTGAGGAATCACATAACACTCTTATCAAGACAATTCAAGTAATACTTAAGACAGTAGAAGTGATATGTGAACAATGATAAACCACAAAATAAAATTTTCTAACATATCAGCAACAAATATCACAGAAATTAGCAAAGTTTTGAAAAATGTTTCAATGTAGGATAGAGGCAAATACAGTGTATATGTCTCTTTCGGTAGCTGAAGCAAAAATATCCTTCACCAAATCAACTGCTTCAGATTCTGACAGTGGGGTAGTCGCATCCTAAACAACAAGAATTAGAATGAATAATTAGATATTTTCAAAACAAGAATAAATTGGAGAAACATGATTTCTGACAACCTCAAATAAAAAATCATGCTCTCAAAACCAATGTACATCAAATGCTCAAAACCTGAAATCCACATTTAATATCCAAAAATAGAATTTCAAGTCAACATCTAAATATTGTTATCATATTGAAATTTAGAATTTTTATATCCTTTTTAGGGATTGAATTATGTGAAGAAATGATGTAATCAGTGTATGTCTAGATAATCTCATCAATTGATGTGTTCATTTTAGCTTGCAACACTGTTTACATTAGCCAAATATTTTTGTCAGTTAATGCATTCTGGGTTGGCTCTTCACTTGCTCCATGAAAATGAGGTGGAATTGCTGAGTTTGATAAAAGCTTGAGTCATATCATTTGATTATTATTTTCATGATTTGAATTTTTGTTAGTTACATTAAAAGGCTCAACACCACGAAACCCAAAGAGAAGACAGAAATTATGAAGTTGCTAGTTGTGTCCCTATATAAAGAATAGAAAACATGTAAATGTAATATCATCTATCATAGATTTCTGGTTTTGTACTACTTATCAAAATGTCATACAGGAAAGTATAATGAATTATCTAATAATGCTAGCATACCCTAGGGACACATCCCCAAGGTTCTTGGACCACCTCAGACATCTAAGATGTCCCAAGTACTCGGGGATGGGGATGAGACATTCCATCCTTGTCCCCAAAAATTGTGAAAGGGGAGGAACATTCCAGCCATTTACCTCCGCAGAAATTTTGGAGGCATCCCCTAAAACATGAAACTCAAAGGGGATGCAACCTTCAGAGTCTCCCTAGAGCCAACTAACAGTAATAGGGGCATCAGCATGTCCTCTGCAGCCAACCCAAAAAAAATTAAATAAAACTAAAACCTAAATTGGGGACCCACCAAGGTCTCCGGCATGCCATCCCCTCTCCTGTTCTCTGCATCTTTGTCTGCAATTCTGTTTGACAATATTATATAACAAAACCATTATGTCTTATGTAGGGATGACTGATGAGATAGATAGCAAGAAAATCATATATTATTGAATTGGATGAATAAGCGACATGATGATGCATTCATGATGACTTCTTAGTTTCTAAATAAGTACACAGAAACCATTCACATATTTTGCAATGTACTACAGGGGCCTGTCACCAAGGTTGTTAGCCCATACACAAAAACAGGGCCATTTCGGGAGCTTGAGGACAGGGAAAAGCAGAAACTGTATATGTCCCCTCGATTTGGGGGGCATTTCATTTGTGTAGAGTAATCAAGAATGTAAAATGACTTAGCAAACTCAAGATGCAAGAATTGGCATGACATATATTTAGAGTTAAATCATATATGTCATATATGTCAAATATTTTTGCAACATTTTCAATGTTACCAGCTAAAACCCCTTGCTTCCAAGAGCAGGGATGTCATGGCAGCAGTGGACAGGGATGAAACCTCCCCCCACCATCCTGCAAAGCAATTGGGACCCTCTAAAGAAACACCCTGCCATCCCTGGGGTGGTCAGGAGACATGCAGACATCACTTGACTGTCACGTCCTCATAAAAACAAAACCTAAAACTCTAAACCCAAACCTAAATGGGGCCGCCACCAAGGGCTCCTACCCTCAACACTTACAAATACAATAGCCAGCATGCACTATAATGCAATAACAAAACAATAGTATGAGAGGTAATGGAAGAGGAAGTGCCCTGCATAGTGTAAAAAAAATATTTAACATTAAAAAGATTGAATAAAAAAACAAAAAATTGATAAAAATCCTTGTGGCCTTGAAGGATTTGATTTGGAAATGGCAGACCCCACCCTGTATAGCAATAAGGAACATGCAAGGGGTGCTATACCTCAACCCCACAGATGACATAGAAGACATGTTACAGATAAATAATCAAACAAACAAGGAACAAGAGAAACATGAGTAGAGATGACAAATGGGACCCATGGTGATGCAGCAGTGGTGAGGAGAGTGAACCACAACCCATTACCAATTATTGGAAAACCCAACACAAGAACAGCCATGTCAAAAATAGTTTCGAGACAAAAATGTCCATGAGGTTCGACCAACAAATTGAAACCAACCTCACAATGTCAATTGATTCCCCCCTCTAAAAAAACTCCTACAAACATCAAGGCTATGTCGGTGTTGACGCGGTGTTTGTGAGTGGTAGATAGGAACAAATCGTCCAATACCATTTGGATTGCACAGACCACTATCACCACTTTCACCTTAAAAATTGTCTTTAACTGCAGATCAAAAATCTCTCCCACGAAGGAAATTTGCCTCTTCTTGGCATATTATCTCACTGTGGTATCTACTATGCACCAATTTGGACACATTCTATAGAGAATGAAGAGAATGCCCTTTAAAAACCGATGTTTCATATCAAACCATAATTCATAATGCATGCATTATAACAACTATTCTACATCGTTGTAGTGAGTTAATTGCTATCGAGGTGGTAAGGGATCATCATTAAATAAATAAGGGAATCAAATGCATAAGTTATCTCCAAATAAATGCCTCATGTCATGATCGACACTGAAGTTGACCAATGCATCTGCATGATAGTTCCCCTCCCTATAGACATGTTTCATTGCGACGGCCTCAAGTTTGTTAAGCAAGGGCCAAATTCGATTTAATATTCTGTTGATTTTCCAATTCTGAGCCCCTTTTTCTCTTATTGCATTTATGATAATTTGAGAGTCACCTTCTATCTACAATTTCTTTACGCTCAAGTTTGAACACATTTATAGGCCTATAAGGAGCATTGATGCCTCAACTTCGTTATTTGTTACCTGTCCTAGGCCCTTTGAAGCGCCATGGTCTCAACTTTGTTACTTGTTCCATGTCCCAGCCCTTCGAAGCGGCACCATTCAATTGTCCATCATGAGAGAAATGCAACCAGCCCCAAAGATGCCTGGATTACCCCTAGAAACCCCGTCAAAGTTCAGCTTACTCCATCCCATCAAAGGGGCCATCTATTTGATGTCATTGGATTTTATAGGGGATGAGCCCCATTAACCCCATGAAAGGAAGAATTCATTACTTAAATTATTATTTAATAATATATAATATATTTATTAATAATTTATAATTATTAATAAATATATTACTAAAATTATTTATTGTCAAAAGCATTGTGTTCAGATAGCAAGGCCAATGGCATGAAGTTTATAATACAGTTTTAAAAACTGCTGTCACCAAGGATGATGACCTTTAGCAAGGTTTACCTTCTTGCAGAGATAAATTTTGCCATTTTTTGGCTCAAAAGCAACAAATGGAGATCAAGCTAAATTTAGCAATAATTTTAGCTGTCTTGCTCTTGCTCCTTGTTTGTTTGATTACTTGTCTGTAATGTGTCTTCTATGTTGGGATTGAATTAATGTTTTCTGTAAGAGTAATGATAATTGTCAATAATTGGTATTTTATGCATCTAATATGTGCATGTTTGGTGTATTTCAGAGTTCCACAGGAGGCATATCTCCCAACCCTGTCCCTACTCCAAAAACAGGGAATGTTTTCGAGACAAGGACATCCCTGAGATGCAGGTGTGCAGATGAGACGTCCACACACCCACACCCCCCCAACCACCAGAGTGGGGATATTATGGGATGGCCTAAAGAAGCTGGGACTCCAGGACTCATGAATATACAAAGAACTTATAATTATAATGTGTTATAAATTATAATTTATTATTTATATTATTATTTTACAAAATATAATATATTTAATGATTATTTATGATTATTATCGATTTATTATTGAATAAATAAATTTATTATATATTAAATTTTAATCATTTTAAAATAAAATATTTATATAATATCAATATTATTTATTGGGGTTGCGCTCAAATGGCAAGGGCATAGTGTTCTCAAGACAAAGATTGGAGTTTGAGTCCCCATAGTGACATCTAAAGGTGGAATTCCAAGTGATTACTCTTGGACTTCCATTGTGGCTTCTAACCTGATTAAAAGTTGAATATGTGACTTCTAACTTGATTAAAGTTGAATATGTTTTAAGTGGATGTTGTCATAGGGGGTGAGGTCCCCCCTTGCGGCCTCCACCAATATGGATTAGGCTAAAAATCCCATCTTAACAATCAAAAAAGAAACTTTATTAATAATATTAAATATATTACATATTTTATATTAAACTTAATATATTGTGAATCAAAAAAATTAATATATTATAAATATTATTATATTTATTATTAATAGATATAAACATAAATATTATGTAGTATACATTACAATTTATTATTAATTATACTAAAAATATTTATTATTATTATATATTATGTGCGTCATCATCAACCTGTGGCCCCTTTCGAAACTTCATGGGACTATAGTGTATTTGTGTGTTTAATATAAAAAACTAATTTATATTTTAAATTCTATTATTATTTTAATAGCCAAACATTTTTTCAATTTTTTTAAACTATCGTCCTCCAAACTACATCCCCTCATTCGCAATATAATAAATTAGGAAAACACTACTACAATTAACCAACAAAAACATTGTCCATTGCAAGTAGCCCTGTGTAGCAAAGCTTATGAATATATGCTTACTTGATACAATATGATACATATGTTCAACTTTCTTATCAACCTATTCTTTTGTGAGGCCCATTGCCTCCACAACTGTTGTAGTCATCTTTTCCACTATCTTATTTATTTGTTTTTTTCTTTGGTCCATATACACTTCCATGGACTTCTCCTCATATGTTTCATACCTCTCTTCAGAGGTGTCTCTCGGTTTGCTCAACATGAAATCAGATGAAGTGGTGATTTCTTGCTTTGTGATCTCATATCCCATTTCTGGGATCCAGATAGTCCTAGACTCCTAGGCTCAACAGCTTGTATGATGCAGCTATCTTTTGTAACCAGAATGTTGATGTCATCTTTGTACTTTTCCACCATTTTCTAGAGAATTCTCTCTTGTCTACATTCTCTTCTGGAAGACTTTGAAGAATCCCAAAAGAGCTTCATCATGTGCCTTGGCATCACCTATCCTTCTTGGATAGTCTCTGATTTGATGTGCAACTAGTTTATCATTCATCCAGACAATATTCTTTGTACCAGGTAGCTCCCTCAAGAAATGGAACAAACAAATGATCAATGTGACGAACTTGAAAGGATATTTGGAATCTTTTATCTTCAACAAGTTCTCAATAAATTGTGCTCTCAATAGCTCGCACAAATTGAAGTCTACACCATTCACCACCATCTTATATGTTGTGTTTATTATAGTGGCCGAAACGGAGTTCTCTCTGTTAGATAAATAAATCCTATAGCCGATCATGATCGCAACATATTTGACAATCAAATTTCTAATATTCTTCATTGTTAAGGCTCTCTTGTCATATGCCGCTCCTGTTAACTCCATGACAACTTCATTCCTTACAAACTTAGGCACCGAAATTGGTCCGGTTGAACACAAACCTGTAACAACCCTAATTACCTCGATAATCATTTTGGGCATATCCAACCACACAAACCTATCATGAGTTTGACTTGGGGCATCTCACCCATGCATCATCATGGCAAAAGTTGGGAAAACCTTTCCATAAATTGAGTTTCTTCTTTACCAGGTTCTAGAATTCAAGTTTCAATACGAAATCATCACCAGTGAGTTCCTTCATCCATACATCACCCAACTTGGAGCGATCATACTCTTCCAACTTCTCGTGAATGTAAATTATTATTGTTGAATGCACAAGAAAACTGGGGGGTGTGAATCAATTGTACCTTAAAACTTCAAAACCCTCATTAACATTCAGATCCATATTCATTCAATAAACCCTTAAATATGTTATGATAATTTAGTATGAAAAGCAAATAACAAAAACTAAAACAACTTAACACCATACACAAGAGAACACCAGATTTATGCGGAAAACCCAAGAACAGAAAAACCACAGTGAGGATTCGCTCACATTATAAGTAATATCAACACTGAATACAATAGGGCTCAATGTCGAAGGTCTCACTACCCAAAGAAGAAAGGCTCACTGCCAGAATAGAAAATAAGATAGAGAAGAAACGTTACACAAAGAAAATCATCTCAATGCAACAAAGAATCCACCAAAATGACATCAACACCTTCACAGTATGATTGAAGATTTGTAGCCACTTTCTGCTCACTACATCCAGTAAACTAACACATGAAAGCTCGCATTGCACTTCTCAATTTCACACTCTAACACTCTATAATTCACATCATTCATACCCCTTGCATCTATCTCCACATCCTTCAATAACTCTACTCATACTTATATCATCCTCAACCTTGAAACCCTTCTCCAAGGTTGGCTATGCACATCAACCATTCAAATTCAAATTAGGTCGGTGCCAAAACACTTCCATGGTAGATAGAAGTGAAAGCAAACCACATCACACCTTAATTGGGACCCAAATCTATAACACCACACAACCACACGCTTCTATAAACAATATTTATTCAACGCAAGTAGTGTAAACACCAAGTCGATCGTTACTTGTGCAAACACCATTAAACTTTTACGTGCACGCTTCCTCAAACCCAAGGAAGGCTTGCAAACCACACACCATACTTGAATATGATCTAGAATATTCCTCAATCACACTGAAATTCAACAAACTCCTTTGCAACAACTTTCACCTAAAGAATGTACATACCCAATACACTCAGACAACTCTACCATACACTGTCACTTGAGAAACTGACTTCCTTAGTTGCAGACCACAAACCACCTTGATTGAACAAAGATATCAACACAATAAACACACCCTCAAATTTGCAAGACTTGAAATCACTCTACAAAGAAACGCGATGCAAGGACATTTCTCCCTGACACTTTTGCAATTTACAGTACACACACTGGTGAACACAACTTCTTATGTAAGGTGATCCAGCACACCAAGTCTTGTATATAACACCTCTAAACAAATCTCACCAACATATCCAAATCGCACAGCTAGATCTTCAACCTAGAAGAAATGCAGAGCAACACAAGAACACACCTTTGTCACCTAGAACATCACTACAACACATTGTTTCCTCTTTTTATCAAATTTTCTCAAAAGCACTTCGAAACCAAGCACCAAAGACACATCCTCATCATCTTCACTATTTCCTCAACCATTGACAGAAGCTTATCAAAGCAACACTAGAGATTGACACCAACAGCTTTTACTAATGACAACATAATGCAACTAATCAAAGCATGGATAACATACTGCTCACACTCTTGCAACAATATCACCTAGCAATAGATATCAATGACAACACAAGCTTGTTGATATCAATGACAACACCAACTACTCATACTTGCAACAATCTCCTTCTTGTGCGCCATCCCAAATCTATCTCAAGCGATTAAGCTTTCTTCCAAGCAACCTTGCTCTGATGCCACAACTAAGAGGGGGCGGGGGGTGAATCAGTTGTACCTTAAAACTTAGATTAGGTATGAAATTACTTATAAACCTTTTTGCATTGCCCTAATTTTGCATTGAATACACAATTTAAAAATCTGGTAAAAACCCTAACTGTTTGCACAGCAAACTTCAAATGCTACACAAATCTCTACATCCAAATATTTTTTGCCAATGTTATCTTCAACAAGTCAAGCATATTGACCCACACCTCATATCCACATGTTGACGCATCAATACCATTTCACTAGCAAGGGATAAAATATTTTTCATTAATGCTCCCCCTAAGCCAAAGCTTTCTTTTTAGTTTCCAAACGTAACATCTGCACTAAATGCTGGTACAGACTCAGCCTGAGCCTCGCTATCTTCCTTCTTTCTCCAAATTTTGTCCATCTCTTTCTTCATCTCTACTAGATCAGCCTTTTTCACCGGATCATTCTTCTTTACCGGATTATTCTTCTTCACATTCTTGCTTCTACAAAATTTGGAAATGTGTCCTAGTCTTTTGCAATTATAACAAGTGTGCATTTTGAACAAGTTATTTTCACCCATTCTAGATCTACATTGATTAGCTTTATGCCTTCATTGCATGTATGACAGTAGCCATTGAAAGATTGAAACCTCATACCATTGTTATAGCTATTCATCATTTGACTTCTACAATCACTATCCTTGTGACTGGATCTTTTGCATGTAAAGCATTGACCAAGAAAAGATTGAACATTCTGATTCATTATGCTTCTACAATCCATAGCCTTATACCTAAATTTATTGTAGGAATAGCAAAAAAATAAAAGATGGGTACCTTTGTGTATTTGGTTGTCTGATAGGTGGTATTTTGAAGTCTCTCCTTTGATTCCAGACCTGTTTGTCATTGCTCTTCTTGTCCTCAATCTTCTTTTGTTCATTGTTCTTCTTTTCAACACTTGGTGTCTGATATGCCTTTGAACTTTCCTTTCCCAAACCCTAATCCTTCTGTCTTTAGATCCTTAATGGTTTACAATCATTTCATCAAGCTTTATAGAGCTCATTTTTAATTTGTCTTCATGATTTTTTTCTTTTTCTAGATCTGATCTCAAGGTCACAACTTCTTCTTCAAGCTTTTTGAACATTCTTCAAATTTACTTTTCATCTTAGCATTCAGTCATTCTTCAACTCCTTTTCCTTCTTCAACTTGCACTTTTAGACTAATACTTGTTTCATTGGCTTGCTTCAACTACTCATTGACCTCCTTATGTCTTTCTCTGAATTTTTTGATTTGCTCTCTCAATTTTATGATGCATTCATATGCTTCTTTGACATTTTCCTTTAGATCTTTATTCTCACTTTCAATCCTTTTCAGATCTTCAATGGCTATTCTGAGTTCTCCATTCATGTCAACCATGCACTCTTCTTTTGTGAATCCAATAGGAGGAATTTCTTCCGAAGGAGTAGGATATCTTCTAAGAGCCATGTGTTCAACCTCCAAGATCTTCCCCAAGCCGTTAAGCTTTTTCCAAAGAACCAAGCTCTGATACCAATTAACGAACACTCAAAATACTGAGAGGGGGGTGAATAATATTATCTAAAACCACTTAAACATTTAAAAATTCATTCAATATAACACAGTTAATGTGCAGTAAGAAAGGAAAGCATGAAATCAACCATCAACATCACACATGAGCACCAGATTTTTACATGGAAAACCCAAAAAGGGAAAAACCACAATGAGGATTAGCTCACAATATATTGTAACCAGTTATACGATATTATAGAATTGCTCACTGTAAGTGGACTCACTATCCACAGAAAGAAGAAAATATAGAAGAGTGTGGTGGCACACAACCGGGATTTGAATTGTTACAATTGCATCTACAATATACATGAATTATAGTTCTATTGAAGCTCAATACAGTGAGTTTATGCACTTCATACTGATCTGCACTAACTCTCTGCTCTGCTCTACATTAGCCTTACACTCACACAATTCACATCAACAGATACTTACCATCTCATCATTCATACAAAACATAAAAAATGAACTCACATATATATCCATCACAACCTCAAACATCAATTAGGTCAACTTAATTAGATGTATCATACAAGATATAACTTGTTGGCTTGAACATACAAACATATACACTTCATGCCTTAATTCAAACTTGTAATGCATAAGATAAATCAGGGTGGACCTATAATAACATCCTTATAATGGATCAATACTTACTCAAGCTCCACATAACTCAAAACTTGTTAGGTCAGCACCGATAATGACCTAACATCAAAATTCACCAAATGTTCAACCACAAACAAACATGCGGTCCCCAAAACATCATGCCACTTGGAATTTAGATACATCTGACACCTATCAACACTCGCACAAATAAGTGTGGATTGACCAAAGCATACATACTGAACTGGAAACCTATGACATTGCTAGACCTGAACTTCTGTCATTCATAACTTCTTCACCAAAATCCAAAACAATGTGAAATTTTGGATTTAAACTCCACTAACATCCAACAAAGTTACATGAAAACCACATAGCAATATTCTAAACAGCAGACCAAAAAACCGAATGTCCTGTACACTGAAGTACCTATTCTAACACTTATCCAATTTTCCCTTTCATTTGCCTTCACCAGATCAAACCTTCTTGCAAATATGCACTGGATTACCTTCTTCATGCATGCTCAAGCTATACAAAATGTACTGCACAATGATCTTCATATCACAACACAATATTGACATCAATGACAACACTATATCTAATACTTATTTCATACCTCATGCTCCTGTTGCCAAAACACATCAAAGACAAACTTTTTATTCTTCCAACATGCTTTATTTTTCCCTTTGACCTGTTCTAGTGTATATTTTGAATAGAGCTCAAATCAAACGAAAGACTGATAAAATACGATGTGAGTTATGGAGAGGAAGACCGGCTTCAATCAAACATTTCAAGATATTTGGAAGCAAATGCTACATCAAAAGGGATGAAGAAAATTTGGGCAAGTTTGATTTTAGATCTGATGAAGGTATTTTTCTTGATTATTTATTAAAAAGCAAAGCATATAGATGTTACAACAAAAGGCTGAAGAGGATTGTGGAAAGTTCAAATGTGAGAGCTAATGAGACAATTTAGTTTATTGGTACTTCAGAATCAAAAGATAAGTAGAAGATGATGAAGAACCAATCTACAATAGTGATGAAGATTCAGAAGTTGTTACAAAAACTCTAGCAAAGTATGTTAGGAAGAATCACTCTGAAGACTAGATTATAGGAGATAAAGACAGCGGGGTTAAGACCCAGAAGAGAATTGAGAAGGAAAATGGGCAAGTAAACTTTGCTTTATTATCAAAGATAGAGCCTATGTCTTATAAAGAAGCAAAAAAAGAGAAAGTTTGGATAGAAGCTATGGAGGAAGATCTAACTCATATCAAGAAGAATGAAACTTAGGAACTGGTCCCAAGACCTAAAGGCAAGAATGTGATTGGAACCAAGTGGGATTTCATAAACAAGCTATTCAAAGTCTTGTCCTGCCATGTGAATACTCTTCTTCTCTATTGGAGTGAGTTTTCCCCTTGCCTCAATGCCTTCTAAAGAGCATATCTTCTTCATGAGAGCCTTCGTTTGGGCCTTCATAGTCTCAACTGCATGAGATAGGCTTGTGATGTCAGCTTGTGTCTTGGAGAACCTTGCTTCTTCATCTAAGAAATCTTTTCCTTTTTCCATGTTTCCTAGCTCTATTTTCCACCTGCAGGATTCAATGTCTATTTACAAAGAAATATACTCTCTCCATTTGATGTTGTTGTGGATGTGAACCTACAAAATCACTCATAGCAACTTCCATGAAGGAAAGAAACCGCTCTAGTACCACATGATCTATAAACTAAGAAGAGATTCTATACACTGGACATCAACATATAGATTTACTAAAAGAAATGAGTTGTAAAATTTGACAATCAATTAATTTAACTTGCAATGTGTAAATGAGAGTAAATGTTGATGATAAATGCAGCTTCGTACAATTTCTTCCAGCCTATCTATTTGTGATTGAGAAAATTAAATGATAGCTTCCAGCTATTTAATTTATATGTTGTCATGTGAAGAGGCGCTTCACATCATTTATTTGTTTATCATGTCTTGGCCGACCTCCCTTGATATTTGAAATATTTAATTTGTAATTTATTCTCCTTGTGGCCGACCTTGTTCTTGAAGAGGTGCGACCTCTCCCAAGCAATGTATAAATACAAGATCATCTCTTCTCATTTTACAATCAAGCAAGTTCGAGCATCATTCATTCCTTCCGTTTTCAAGTGTGAAGTGCGAATTATCAACGGCAGATCGAAATTGTTCAAGAGGTCAAGTTTATCATCTTCAAGAGAGTTTGCATATCAGCAAACGGTTGGTATTCCTTATTGGCTGTGTTTTAGCATCAAGTGTGGTGTTGTTATCATTGCATGAGATCGGCCTTGTGATTGGCCTCATTGTAAAGCAGATTTTTGCTTCTTCATTAAATATATATGCAATATATTATTGCTGGGTTTTTCTCCCTCGAGAAGGAGGGTTTTCCCAGGGTATCTGCTGTGTACTGTGTCTGTTTTTGGAATTACTTTTCTGTGCACTTAATCTGATCACTAATTTTTGTTAGAAGTATTGTCATTGATGTCAAGACAATCAGACCATTAAAGATATATAAGGCTGATAAGCTTGATGAAAGATTATATCGAAATTGGTGTGAAATTGCATACAGATCGGAATATGAGGCGATAGCTACAGATCAAAACGTATATCACAACATACAGATCGAAATATAAGACGAAAAAGTTCAGACTTGTTTTGTTTGTGCGGCTGTGTTAAAAGCGGATTAATTATCTTCAGAATTTCAACATTCCGCTTGAACTCGAATATCTGGTTCAGATGATCAACTCAGGGTGCCATAATTGTTATCTTCAGAAATAGCTAAAACTATATGTATTTGCTATCAGAACCAAAATAATACATATTTGTTAATACGTATCTGCAAACAGAACCAAATAATGCACATTTGTTAATGAATGCGGCTAGTCATTATGTCAACCCGTCTTATTTCAAAGATGCGAATATATCTAAGATGCCTCTTCCGCAAACTAATCCAGCATATTTGAATCTCCTTAATGAAAAGATTCGACTTGATGATTATGCATTATAACTAGTCTTTGTGAAAGGGTGCGATTCATTATCTAAGACGTGTTTGAGAAACACGTATTTCTGTGTAATGCGGATTTCAAAAGACACGTATTTCACAAAGAGATACAGAATCCTGAAGTGTAACATCTCTTTCAACTCAAGATTGAATAGCTGCGAACTGGTTGAGTCGATATCAAAAAAGGGCACGTTTCAGATAAATATGAAGGGACACGTAAGGAAGAATACTATTTGTTCTTAAGAGACGTGTACATCATCTCTTAACCATGACGTCTTTTGCTTAATAAGGTTGAAAGGACGTGTTCTACCAAAAAGACACAAATGATAATGTTAAGAGAATGCAATTTGGAGATTTTAGAAGTAATCAGTTCTGTGTGTAAACAGAAAGATAATTATCAATTAAAAATCGATTTGGCAAAGAGGCACATCTCAAAGGGTGTGACTGACAGATAAAGAGGCAAGAGTTGTGATCATCAATAGTTGCAACCTTTGGTCAAATTATATATTTATCATACCATTCAAAGCTGAAAGTGTGGTTGAGAAATTCAAGAAGTCTAAATCTGAAGCCTATCTTCTTGTGTGGGCTGAGTGTGAGAATTTACATCACAAAGGCAGATTGGAGGATTGGCAGAGTACAGATCTGATTGACTTCATTTGATTCATCCATCAAGTCAAGGTGTGGTGCCTTGCATTAGGGGTTGGTGCTCCTTGTAGGTAGGTGCCTACTAAAATTGTAAAGGGTTAGGGTGTTCCTTGTAGATTATATTCTACTAAATCATGCCTCTTGTAAATTGAGCAGGTTGGTGCCTACTCCCTTAAAAACATTTCAATAAAGGTTTATCAACTTGTGTAAATTGATTCATATCAATAGTTGATTGTGATAAGTTTTGAAAAAGTTGAGAATTAAAAGGTTAGTTGATATACTGATTCACCCCCTCTCAGTATATCCTTGTGCTCTTCAAATTTAACATGGTATTAGAGCAGGTTTAAATAATGATCCAATCAGATTAATTAAGCAGAGTTGTGAATATTGAAGTAAGCCAAGATCTAAGCATCTCTACACCTAGGTGTATGCTCGGATCATCCTTTTGCAGGTCGACTTCACTCTCAAAATGATGGCAGCTCCATCAACCGTTATTCAGGACTCGGGATTTTAATAGCGAATAAATGGGAGAAATTTCAAGTTGCCGTTATATAACTCTTTCTGCAACTTCTATTTGAAGTGTTGCGTACTTATGGAAGTTGGCAAAATAAATGGCGTATGTAGAAGGAATCGGAATATAAGATAAGTAATCGACTTACAAAGAAATCAATTCAGTTTATTATCGGACCCATGTGCACATCTGTTGACTGGCAAAAGATCATACAATTGTCTGTGACAAGCTTCTCTATGTTGCAAATATTACGATCAAGTTTAGTACATTTGACTCTGGCCTCAAGCCTTCATTGCCCACACCTAAATTTAGCTTATTCAACATAGAGACGCAATTGGGTTGTGCAACATTTCGAGCCTTCATTGTCGGGAAAGCTTGAGAGTCCTTGCGGGCCTCAGTCGTCATCAGATATTCGTTCCCCTCCATTCAAGCATATCAAGAGAGTCACGAGAAGAGTCAGGGATCTCTTGCTTGTCAGAGGTCATTCCAAGTAGGTGGCATTCTTTGTCAGGGTGGTGCGGGTCCAATCTTCATGAAATTTCTGGGTCGTCGGTCACTCTAGGAGTCTTTCACCATCTAGAGATCAGGCAGAATATCCCACTGTTGGGATCCAAGAATTCCCATATCAGTCCGCCAAATGATTTATGTATTCAATACTAGGGCATCTAGGAAGTATCTTCCTTCATTTCTGGGCGCTCATATTTCTCTAGAATATTCAGCAATATTTGGAGAAGTATTATTGAAAGCGACAGCTATAAGGAAATCTCATACTGGTTTATGTATGGCAATCATGAGATCAGTATCCAGGAAAGATCACGATTTACTTGTGCTTGGGAATCAAATCAAAATTGTATGACTGTTCTATAACTCCAAGCTCCAACAGTGCTAAGATGGAACTCATGTAATCAGCAAGTGCAGTACCATTGCCAGTCGAGTTTCTTCTGTAAACCTTAATCATGTAGATGTCGAGTAACTCATCATGTTGGATATCAATGGTCTTTACGACCTTGCAGTCAAGAGCTCATCTTGTTGACAGATCGAGCTACTAATGGATGATGTTTGAGCTCGATGGCTGCAACCAATTGATTTCATCGAGATAAGTATTCTTGTGTTCATACTTTTGAAATCTAGGGTAAAATTTTAGTTTGCTAAGTTGTGCAAATCTGACTTGGGTTATTTGAATCATGTGTGTTTAGTAAAAATCATGGTACCTCTTGAATAAGTGATCTCTGGAACAAGATCTTGTGGAGATACCTCTATTCCTTGCAATTATGAAGATCTTTGAGTGTGACTCTGAGATGAAAAGAGAACTGCAAACTTTTCGTTGTGATAGGATGATCACATCGATACCATTCTCTTGTGCATGGATTGTGGTGGTACCTTGAGGGGCCTGGTTCTGTGTTAAATATGCTAACTGCATAATGCATTTAAGAAAACTGTAGTGCAGATTTGTCTTTTATTGTGTCGAGTTTAGCACTCTCGAGAGGAGTAAAAGATGGAAGGAAGAATTATATCAGAATTCAATAAAGATAAGTTTCCTTATCCCTTCATTTTGAACTGTTGATAATTTTGCTACATATCTCTTATAGGTTGATTTCTTTATTCATGCTTTTAATGTTGTTCATAAATTCTTATGTGCTCATGCTATAACTTGGGATTGTAAATCTTGTATGATTCTATCCTTGATATTTCCTTGGATAGTCATAAACTGTTAGTAATAATCTCTCTATAATGCTTCCAGGATGGTTCGAGAAGCACGAAGGTAATGAGAGATTGTGCAAAAGGGAAGAGCTTCAGGCCGACCAAAGAAATGATCAAGCGTGGAGTCACAACTTGCAGCCATGGGACTGAGTTGGTGGCTAGAGGGAGTTCACTTCCAGAAGTCTTCTTTGCAATCTCTGAAGTAGGGATCAAGAGGGAGTTTTGTGAAGATTGTTGTATTGCAAGGCTAGGTGCTAAACCCTTAGAAGATCCCTTCAACTACTGAGATCAGAATTGCTCAAGATTGTCTTCTGGATTTGTCATTGGTGGCTCCACAAACCTATTCAGAATAGAGTGTTCTAGGATGAGGTCGAAGAGGATAGCCCTGTATCTCTACAGAGGTGTATGTTGGAATCCATTTCTCTAAGGTAAGCGTTGCAGGCAATCTTAGACGATGAGGTCAGAAGATTGATGCAAGTACTTGAAGATGCAGTTGGGAGCATTAAGAAGTACAAGGCAAGATTCATGGCTCGTGGGTTTTCACAGAAAGAGGGAGTTGATTATGAAGAAACATTTGCTTCTGTTACTCGCTATACTTCCATCATTGCCATTGCTGCATCTAGAGGATGGAAGATTCATCAAATGGATGTAAAGACAGCTTTTCTAAATGGTGTGATAGAGGAAGAAGTTTACATCGAACAACCTGATGGGTTCGAGGTACATGGGAAGGAGTCTTATGTTTGCAAGCTGAAGAAGGCCTTGTATGGTCTTAAGCAGGCTCCTCATGCATGGTATGAAATGATTGATCGTTACCTGTCAAGTTTGGCCTTATTGAAGAATGATGCTGACTCTAATCTATACTTTAAGGTAATTGATAGTGAAGCATTGATTTTGGTTTTATATGTTGATGATTTGATCCTTACTGGAAAAGATCACCTGATTCTCAAGTGTAAGAAGGAGTTGGCTTCTGAATTTGAGATGAAGGACCTTGGGCTCATGCATTACTTCCTTGGCTTAGAAGTCTGGGAGAAACCAGATGAGATGATTTTGAGTCAAGGGAAGTACACTATTAACATTCTGAAGATTTTTGGTATGATGGATTGCAAATCCATGTCTCCACCTATGGAGACCAACTTGCAGAAGCTGAATGAGGCTACAACTAGTTCAGACTTGGTGGTTCCTACATTGTATAGACAGTTGATTGGGTCCTTGATGTATCTAGTTAACACTAGACCTGATATCTGTTATGCTGTGAGTGCACTGAGTCAGTTTATGTGTGAACCAAGACAGATACATCCTATTGCACCTAAACATATCCTGAGATACTTGCATGGCACAGTTGGATATGGCTTGAGATATTCTTCTGGTGTGGACTCGGAGCTGCATGGTTATACTGATTCTGATTGGGCAGGATGTGTTACAGATCGGAAGAGTACCTCTGGTTGTTGCTTCAGGTTGGGTTCTGCTATGATATCCTGGTGTAGC